>JASDDO010000014.1:635802233-636343793 GCA_030015575.1 Agapanthus africanus | reverse complement strand
CAACATTCAAATCTTTCCAAAGGAGAATGATTATTTGGAACCGATTGGATTAAAGATTTAAAGGTGATTAAATATCACCTATCTATGGAAAAATCTTGAACTTGGAAAGATTTCCCCTTAAAATCTAACCGAAATAACAAAGGAATATTTGTGGATTTGAAATCCAATGGTGAATAAAATTCACCTAATAATCCAAAGGTCCAAATGAATGATGAATGCAAATCAAATCTCTAATGAATACAAATCAAATCCCTCAATGAATGATTCTCTAAAACTAATTGATTCTGCTCATTCTCCTATAAATAGGAGCCAAGGGAACACAATAAAAAAAAGAGGAGAGACAGAGAGATAAAAAGAGAGAAAAATAGAGCCTTGAGACTTTGGAAGAATTGATCTGCTGCAGAAGAAAACCTTAGGTAAGAAAGGGAAGGCTTTTAAAAAGAGAATTTAATTCTCAAAAGAGTTTAACTCTTATATTAAAAAGAAGAACTTAGTTCTCTCTTTAGTAGAAGATCTGCAAAGTGCACATCTCCTCATGAATTGGGAATTTAATTCTCATTGGGTTGAGATCCTGCCATGCAGATCCAAAACATAGAGAGGGAATGGAAGTTGGAGAATTTAATTCTCATAAAATTATAGGAATTTAATTCCTTTGAGATAAAATTAGGGTTTAACCCTATGTTATAGGAATTTAATTCCTTCAAAATGGACAGAACCAGGGTTTAACCCTAATCGAGAACTTAATTCTCCCAAAATTACAGGAATTTAATTCCCATAAAAAAGCAGAAATTAGGGTTTAACCCTATGATAGAATTTAGTTCTTCACATACATGAGGAATTTAATTCCTACAGAAAAGGAACTAGAGTATAACTCTATCTAAGAATATAATTCTTCGGAAGAAACTAGGAATTTAATTCCTCTAAAGTTATTGCTAGGGTTTAACCCTATGAAGAATTTAATTCTTAAAAAGATAAACACATCTTCAAACAGGCAGAGAAACAGGGTCACGTGCTACCACGTGACCCCTGAAAAGATCCACAAAAAAAAAGAAGCTCTGGGGCGCCCTCACGTGTCACCACGTGACCCCCAATGAACATTTTAACAGATCAAAGCATGAGCCCCCCATCACGTGCCTACACGTGATGGCTTTCAGAATTAAAAGTGTTAAACACTTATCTGCAGAACAAAATAAAGAGCTCTAGGGCGCCCTCACGTGCTACCACGTGACCCCTTGGCCGAAGCTTTAACAGACAAACATCAAAATGCCCATCACGTGATAGCACGTGATACTTCAAAGTGTTCAAGACTTTTGACCGAATAAAATCGAAGGAAGCAGGGCGCCCTCACGTGTTACCACGTGACCCCTCTTGCCTTAATGTTTAACACTAAATTGAAACTCTGTTCCCAGTGTTTAACACTGATTTACTTTAGTGTTCAACACTAATTTGAGATCTCTGTTGCCAGTGTCTAACACTGATTTGTTTTAGTGTTTGACACTAATTTGAAAGCCCCTGTTGCTGGTGTTTAACACCAACCATCTTTTAGTGTTAAACACTAACTTGTTAATCTCATTCCCAGTGTTCAACACTGGTTGGTCTTTAGTGTTTAACACTAGCTTCGGCCCAATTGGCTAAGTTCTAGAGGCAAAGCCTCTCCTTCAATGGACCAACAGAATGCCAATATTCCAAACATGATTGGACTTAGCCCGGGATGGCCATAAGTCCTCAATTCAAACTTAACTGGGCTAATGGGCTCATAACATAATTAATTGGTCTTGGTCCCAAATTGGGCCAAAGACTATTTAATCTACCTTGGTTCAAGGGTACATCTTTTCACTCCTTTGATATTCGGCGTTGTAATTCCTCAACGTCCTCAAAGAGGTGACGGGTCCCAATGACCACACATTGATACGGACTGTGGGGTCCTTAAACTCATGGACTATGACGTCCTTAACCTTGACCGGAATGTCTTAAAACTAACATCGGACTGTGGGGTCCTTAAACCCATGGACTATGACGTCCTTAACCTTGACCGGAATGTCTTAAAACTAACAGCGGACTATGACGTCCTTAACCTTGACCGGAATGTCTTAAAACTAACATCGGACTGTGGGGTCCTTAAACTCATGGACTATAACGTCCTTAACCTTGACCGGAATGTCTTAAAACTAACAACGGACTATGACGTCCTTAATCTTAACCGAGATGTCTTAAAACTAACTTCGGACTGTGGAGTCCTTAAATCCACGGACTATGACGTCCTTAACCTTGACCGCAACGTCTTAAAACTAACACTGGACCGCAATGTCCTTAAACTACCTATGGACCGCAATGTCTTTAAACTACCTACTGACCGTGATGCCACTAAACTAAACAACAGGGCTCCCTTAATTGCTCTTTTGTTGGATCTAAACGATCCCGTTAAGTCGATCCTAGTCTAAAAACTAGGCTAACGTATCCTTAACAAACGTTTAAGTTGATCTTAGTCTTCAATGAGGCTAACGAATCCTTAAACCCAAACCACCAAATCCAAATCTAAGATAATACGGATTTGGACTAGTCCACGCCCTACGGGCGACGACATAACTCAGTCTTCGTATACAATCCACGGGCATCTAAACACAAAATAAACACACACGACACGAAGTGACCATCTGGAGAAGGAGAAAGTAGTTACCGCAGTGCGGTAGCGTAATTAACTGCAGGGGCTTGCGCCTGCAGGGAAGAGCGTCTCCACAATCAAAAACCCCTCAAGCGAGGGGGAATCTGACGAAGTCTGCTACATCGGTCGCATCCATTTAAACCTTCGATATACGGTGCCATAAATCAACTTGGTATCTTCGGAGAGGTGGACGGATAGCACTAATTAGTATCTGTCCCGAATCTCAGGCGAGACGTCCCTGCGTCGCGCCGTCTTTCGGAGGGGAACAGGGACAACCCTATAACATCGGGTTGACTCCCCGACATTCGGCCGGGTATTTGCAGTGGGCCAGATACGTTTTGTCAGCGAAGAAAACGCGACTGCTGAAGCGTCGGTCTATATCCTGCGGTTTATGCTTCGCTGTTCCAATATTCGGCTCCTCCGACATGGTGGATTAAAGCGTTCTTGGAGTAATGGAACATCCCAACCCATAACTTTCTTCTACTGGACAGAGAAGTCTCCATCTCCTTAGAAGAATTTGCTGAGATTTCCGGTCTGCCAGTTAGGGGGGAGCACTATGAGGAGCTGCTTCCTCCAGATGAGTACGTTTTTGCCACCAAGCCGGTGGTGATGGGCTTAACGCCGGAGAACGCCATTCAGCACCAGTTTCCTAGTCTGATAAAGGTGCTGAACATGTACGAGAGACTCTTCTTGGAATCCGGAGGCCGGGGGGTCAGTTTCGCAGACTTCATTGCCTGGTTTCTTCGCCCGGAGATCTTATCGCAACGAGGCGAAAAGTTTGCCAAACTCGACGACCCCTTCGGTTTCGGCTTGGACCGTTGACCAGTATTGGAAGACGATCAGAAGGGCTTTTTTCTTCCCGATGCCGCAATCATTCCTCTGTCAGAAATCGCCGCTCCGGGCATTGACGAAGAGGCTTTCTTTCTTGGGTTTCTGGGGCTGTGGTTGTGCTGGTTCGTGCTCCCCATGCACCCTCGCTATATGAGGCCGTCCGTCTTCTACCCAGCGCATCGAATGGTGACCGGGATACAAGTGGCTATTGGGATTGCTGGGTTATCCCATCTGTATCATGGTCTTAGCGTGGCGGCGGATACAACTGAACCAGGGGTGCATGCTGCCAACTTCCCGATGCATTATTTTACTTCGTGGATGGAAATGCACGTGCTCGGGGTATTTGGCATTCATAAAAGACCCTCGTTTTTCGAGAAGTGCAAATTCCCAAGAATTATGCAGCTGGTTGACGCTTCTATCGTGAATCCGTCTCAGCAGGAGGCTAGGGGGTTGCTTCTTCGTCCGCGCATGGTCGGAGCTGGTATGTCTTTTACGGACAAAGTCATGACGACGATCGGTCAGGAAACTTCCAAGATGGTGTTGGCATTGCGCGACACCTTTAAGGACGGGGCCTCCGTGTTGAAAGTTCGGGAGATTCTACATCTATACTCCATCAGGCCGGGCTTTCTTGTATTCAGGCAAAATGATACGGCGCTTTTTATGAGATACAATCCCCATCATTTTTCCCAGCAACTGAGTTATAACCAGGGGGTTCCACTGGAGGCGTTTTTGGAAGAACCTGCCGCCACCAGAGAGGGAATACAGGATGCGCTGCATCACTTTATGCGCTTGAATACGGGCTCCCACTTCTTTATTAGCGAGCCGAGTTGCATTCCGAGGGCCCTTAACATACACGGGGTCTGGTATCAACATGCGATGGGCGCTGTCATCAGGGAAGAGAGGCGGCTGCTGCTCGATCGCAAGAGTGCGCCCCCTGCCAGCGATCGCAAGTCCCTTTGAAACGACGGATCGCTGTCCCTCCTCCGCTAAGAGGGGTTGCTGCAGTTGAGCCTCCACGTGTGCTAAGCCCCACGCGTGGATTGCCCCATGCTCCTATGGAGACGGTGGACGTGCCCTCGGTGCCCCGCGCTCCCATGGAGACGGTAACCGTAGCTTCACCCGAATCTGGCGTAGGCTCGGATATCGGGACTCGCCGTCCCAAAGTGCCCACGAAGCGCAAGCTGGTTTTGGCTGCGACCGGAGCTCGCTCACAGAAGAAAAAGAAGTCGATCTTTTCTATCGATGTTGTACTTGTCCAGGAGCCTCACGCTCCTTACGGCGAGGGCCTGAGCGAGTATGGGACGAACGGGGGCTTATTCATGCTGCCAGACGATACTGATCTGGCGGCTGCCATTGCAGCTTCTAAACAATTGGCCAGCCACGAAGAGGGGTTGGCTATCCTGGTGCGATCAGGTACTCATTAGCTGTATTTTTCTCCATTACATCATATTTCTATTATTGTGTTATGACTGGCGTTTTTCTTCTTTAACAGGCATTTCTACCGAAGAAGCTCTCGCTGCCTCTCTCAAGACTTTTGAGGAAGAGGAACGACTTTGAGCATCCTTAGGCATTGGTACATTTCGGTTTACTACGTTCTTGCTCCCATTTCTTATGAGTAATCTGACCCTTTCTTTGTCTTATCGCAGGGACCACAATGCCGATCCCGTGAGCTGATGCGGAAATTCTCCCCGGGCCAGCTACCGAAGTACCGGCCACTTCGGCACTGCCGAAAGAGGCCTTACTTAAACGACCGATGACGGAAGCCTTGACGGTTCCAGAGGTAACTCTGGATGCGGACGATGATGTCTTATTGAAGGAGGCTTCTAAAAGGTCTGCTTTGACGGCCCGGGAGGAAAGGAAGCGCCGGAGGCGCGCAGCAAGGGAGTGTAATGCTGCTTTAGCTGCGGGAGCTGGTTCGAGCACCGCTACCCCTGCTGCTACTCCTTCAGAGGAGTCTCCGGTTGCCTTGTCTACTGCTCACAAACGGGCGGCACGTGCGGCTCGAGAAGCAAACGGTAAATCAACTCCAGGTAATGTGCCGTGAGGTTCTGTTGTCAAAGTTTTAAATTATCAATTCTCATATATCTTATCTTTGCCGAGCCGAGTCTTCCCGAAGAAGTGGCGGCGACCGCTGAGCCTGAGGTAGGCGAGGTGGCCGCAATTGCCGGGCTTAAGGTAGGGGCTGATGAGACAATGACGATTACTATCCCCGAGACAGCTACCATTGCCGAGCCTGAGGTGGCGGCGGGTGAGACGGCTACCACGGCCGAGCTTAAGGCAGCGGTGGATGAGACGGCTGCAAGCACCAAGCCCGAGGTGGCGGCGAGCGAAACGGGTACAATTGCTGGGTCAGAGGTGGCCGCTCTTTCTCAAGAGTCGGGCACCGCTCTGATCATCGCTCTTCCCGCCTACGGTTCTTTGTCGTCTTCCGGCGTTTTAAGCGTGATGACGGCTCTCGTGGAGTCAGGGGACGAGGCGACGGGAGGTGAGACCACCCCGATGGAGGAGGGAGACGCCGTTGTTGTATCAAGTGACACCCTTGTCACGGCTCCGGCTGGCGACTCATCAGGTAGATTTTAGGTCACCGCCCTTATTTTTATTCTGCAATCTTTCCTGACAGGGTTTATCTTGTTTCTAATGCAGGTGCGGCTAGTGCTGATGTCGCGTTACTCGAGGCAGTGCCATCAGCTACCGCCTTGATGGTGACACCTCTTCTACCCTCTCAGATGTTGGAAGGTGAGGATTCGTGACTCATCAGTCTTATTTTTAAGCTGTATAACCTACGTACTGACGTTGCACTACCGCGTCTTTGCAGGAGTCCTTTTTGACCACCTGTATCAGGTGCTGTACCCACACTTCTCCTTCTTGTCGGAGATTAGTCCGCCTGCTGGTGTCGGTGAGTATTTTCTCTAAACGACATCCTTTTCTTTAACGGGCAGTCGCATTACTGCTAACTCTTTTTTATATTGCTTGTAGCCTTACGAATTGAAGGAGGGGACGAGGCTGTCGTTGCGCCACCAGTACTCCCAGTTTTGTCCCCTGTTGCAGCCGGTATAGTAGACTCTACTTTTCGCGTATTTTCTTTATTTCCTGAGCCGACATCTGATTATGATCATTGCAGCAATCACATCGACTCCAGCCCCGTTCGAGTCTCGCATTATAATGCCGACAGGGCCTTTTTCCAGACGTCCATCATCCAAAGGTGCTGTGACCAGTCTGCGCATGCTGAGTAAATATGTCGAAGAGCTTGACGCGGAGATTCCCGCATCTGCTGCGGATTTTGCCGCAGAGGTTAACCCTATGCTGGCGACACTTGTGAACTTCCATGGTGAGGGTGTCGTTGAGTCTTGGGTTAATCCCTGCAGGGAAATCGAGGCTTGCCTGCATGAGCTTGAGCTTAGGCGTCCTGCACCTGAGATTCTGGCTATGAGCACTCAACGAGCTGCGTGGATCGAGCAGAGCACTTCTTACTTCCGCCATCTTGAACAAGAAGTGGATTTAAAGCAGAAGGAATGTAAAGAAACTTCAAGCGAATCTGCTCGAGTGCATGCTGAGGTTGATGCGAATGATGCCTAGTTGAAAGTTATCTTCGAAGGCCTTCTGCGATGCATTTCTGATGGGTTAATATTGAGGCAGAAGCTCGACGTCGTCGAGCGGGATGCACAAGATCATGAATCAGCTCAGCGGGCCGTCGAGGAACAACTTTCATCTTACTTGCAGCAACGAGCCCAGGTCGAAGCAGAGTTTGCCGCGGCAGCTGATCAAGAAGAGGGGCTGAGGGAAGTGCGCGAGTGGCTGATCGAATTATTGAAAGCTTCCCTCTCAATAATTTTTTTTGTATCGTTTGTAATTTTGAATAAAATGTATTCATTCTTTTATTCTTTCATGTGATGTATGTTGTACCTAATTGAATTCATGAATAAAAGATACATTTCCTTCGCAATGTCTTGTGTCATCTTTCTGCTTTCTTCCCTTTTCTTTGTTGCCGGCTTATTTCCTTAGTAAGCGTAGCCTGTGAATGATAGAGAGCATTCCATCTTGAACTCTTTGAAAGGTAGTGATGGCTTAGGAAGCAGGTTCAGATTTGCTACCCAAGACTTTTCAACTTTATGAGCCGTGAGGGTCTCAAAAAGAATTTTCTCCCTACCGGTCGAGAGGATCCCGTAGGTGTATTTTCTCCCTAGGAGTCGTGAGGACTCCTAAGTGCGTTTTCTCTTGAGAGTCGTAAGGATCTCATAAGAGAATTTTCCCTCTTACAAGTCGAGAGGACCCGTAAGCGGTTGTTTCCCTCCTTGTCGAGATTCGACTTTGGAGAGTGTGGCCCGTGAATAGTATGCAAGAGTCCATTTTGGACCGACTTGCAGGGCCCCAGTGCTTAGGAAACCGGTTCTTATCCCGATTGCCTAAGGCTTTTCCCTACGAGTCGAGACGAATCGAGCATTTCTAGCAAGGATATCCTAACGTCACAGTTAACCTCTGCTCTTTACGACAAAGGCCCGTTAGGGTTTGTGGTACTAGGGTTTTGTCCATCGTACCGTCGCGATGTATTCCTCGATAGGAAATCTTGCTTGTTCGAGTAGCCTTGCGACTGTCGTGTTTTTGATCCCCTTGGGGGCTGGACAAGACGTCTTCAAGCAATCCTCCTAGGCAGTTTGACCGTCGAAAGAGTAAGCGTTAGGAATTTTGCCATGTCGCTTTTTACTTGAGGTTAGGCCCATTTTGGAGAGCCCCGATGAGTCATAACCACTCCGCGCTGGTGTGGGATGATCTCAGATAGACTTTTAGGTTTTATATAAGTTGCCGTCAAGACCCTAAAGCTAGGAATTTGGCCTTCGCTTCGTTCGCTGGTATCGCGTCTGCTGTATCGAGATGAATGTCATGGTTGTCTCTAGGTTGTTGATGAACCGTCGAGGTTTGGAACTAGGGATTTTGCCGTGGCTCCGTTGTTTGATTGTCGTGTCTGAATCCCGCTGGAGGAAGAACGTTGTAGTGACATCTCGTCTGCTGTATCGAGATGAATGTCGAGGTGGTGACCACTCCACGCTGATGTGGGATGATCTCCGATAGTCTTTCAGGTTTTATATGAGTTACCGTCAAAACCCTGAAGCTAGGAATTTGGCCTTCGCTTTGCTTGCTGGCATTGCGTCTGCTATATCGGGACGAATGTCGCGGTTGTCTCTAGGTTGCTGGTGAACCGTCGAGGTTTGGAACTAGGGATTTTGCCGTGGCTCCGTTGTTTTGATCGTGAGGTCTTTTGTTGACGTTGCATCTGCGTCCTGCTGGACTGCGAAGGAACGCCGTTGTTGACATTGCGTCTGCTGTAACGAGACGAACGCTGAGATGGAGCTGGGATTTTGACGTCACTCCGATTTGTTTTGATGTTACGTCTGCTGTAACGAGACGAATGTTGAGATGGTCTCGAGGTTGTCTGTGAACCGTCGAGACTTGGCTCTCTTTCGGATGGAGCCTGGTGGGGAGGTATGGTTCCCTTTTTGTTTGTGCTCCTGGATTGTATACAGGGATTGATGTGATCTCACCTGTAGGGCATAAATTTCATTTTATTTTATTTCTTTCCGCGATGCTCTATCATTTCAGCTTTTATATCGCGAAGGTTGCGATTGCCCAATCATTTATGCTATTTTTCGCGGTGCCCAATCATTTCAGCTTTTTATTTTATTTTTACTCGCTGCTTTTTATTGCGAGTTGCCCAATCATTTCGGCTATTTTGCATGCATATATTTTTACTTGCTGATTTTGTTTGCAAGTTGCCCCATCATTTCGGCTATTTCGTATGCATGTGTGGCTCGCTAGCTTTTTGCCGCAAGCTTGGGATTAGACACCGATTTCGGCATCAGCATCGCTACAACTGGGATATTGCCAGGAGCGAATCATCATTTGCCTTCGTCGATGTCGAACAAAGGTGGCTTAATAGACAGGGTTAGGATTCTGTCGACCAAGGCTTTTTTACTTCATGAGTCGTAAGGGTCTCATAAAGGTATCTCCCTGCGAGTCGTGAGGATCTCGTAGGTGTGTTTTCTCCTTAGGGATCATGAGGATTTCTAAGTGCATGTTCCCTTATAAGTCGTAAGGATCTTACAAGAGTGTTTTCTCCTTATAAGTCGAGAGGACTTACAAGGGTTGTTCACCATGTAGACATATCCCTAGTCACGGATGGGACTTCGTTAGGGAAATGTTTATTCGCGCCCGTGGATTGTATACAGGGGTCAACATTGAACCGTTTGTAGGGCAGTATTGGAGGTTGTGGGGGCTGGTTAAGAACATGTTCAGATCCCTGTAGCTTAAGACTTTTGAATCTTATGAGCCGTGAGGGTCTCATAAGAGGGTTCTCCTTACGAGTCGTGAGGATCTCGGAAGTGTAATTTCTCCTTAGAAATCGTGGGGATTCCTAAGTGTGTTGCTCTCTTGTGAGTCATAAGGATCTCACGCAGATGGTTTCTCCTTACAAAATCGAGAGGACCTTGCAAGTGTCTTTTAACGAGATTGCGCCCTTTCGGGTTTTCACAAAACTCGCCGGTAGCCCTGCTGTTTTTACTCACGGAGCCCTTTTGGGTTTTCATCCGTGCCTATTTTGCTTATGGACATACCGTTTTCTCCTCTATTTTTTTAACGAGGTTGCGCCCTTTCGGGTTTTCACAAAACTCGCCGGTAGCCCTGCTGTTTTTACTCATGGAGCCCTTTCGGGTTTTCATCCATGCCCATTTTGCTTATGGACATACCGTTTTTTTTATATCAGCTTTGGGACGCTGCAATCCACCGTAGTTTATCGACATCTCGGTCAACGTCTAGTTTTAGGACGTAGTGGTCCATTGTTAGTTTAACGACATTTTGGTCTTGGCACGTTCATAGAATCGGACATGTTTGAAGATCTTTCAGCACTCTTTTAGTTTTTTGCCGAAAAAACAATTTCTCATAGAGCTTCCCCTATAAAAGAGCATGATGCCCTCATCGTGTCCATCCTTTTCTGAACATGTGGTTATGGCGGGTTCACCCTCCATTTGCCAGACAACTCGAATTTGCCCTGTTGGCATTCATCCTCAATCCTACCTTTGAAGACGTAGCAATCTTCGAGTGGGTGACCCATTACTCTTTGGTAGGGACAATAGTTAGGATTGTTAACGTCACCTGGTTGCGACGGATGTTTTGGATCTGGCAGTGTGATGAGCCCGTTGCGCACTGCCAATTAGAACAGTCTCCTTGTTTTATCCCTGGGAAATGAGTAAGGACGTCTCAACTTTTCATCGAGGGATCGCGGCTTATTGCTTTGACGAACAAACGGTCTCGGGTTTCTCGGCTGTTGCTGAGCGTTGGCGACAAAGGTCGCTTTTCCCTTCCCCTTATCCTTTTTGTTTGATCCCTTGTTTGCGGGTCCGAGATCCTTTTTAGGCAGTGTGCGATTGCGTAGCGGAATATTCTCGCAGCACTTCGTTTCTTCCTCTTTTCCTGACGTGGATTCCTTGAAGAGGGGGCTGAGATTAATTTCTTCTTCAGAATTGCTCCCGAAGGTGAGAACTTGCGATCCCCTGCTATCAACCATGTGACAGTTGTCGGCAGCTCTTTCCTGTTCGTCCGTCGCATTATTCTGCTGTCGACGAATTTCACGCTCTATCCTCTTGAAGTGCTGCCTGTGAGCGACATACCCTTGCCACCAATTTTTAAAGGCGTTGCACTCTTCAGTGGGGTGCGCAATCCTTTGATGATATAAACAGTAATTAGGATGCACATCTTCATCACTAAGGCGTATATTGCCAGAAGAATTTTCTCTAAAAGAGGGCAGCTTCATTCCCATCGATATGGCTTTGGCGAACCTTTTCCTCATCTTGAACCTTCTTTTATTTGCGGTAGATGAAGCGCTTCGATCTGGGGGAAATGTTCTAACCCTTTCGTCTAGTCGCCGGCGTTTGGCCTTTTCAAATATGGCCATCTCACGCTCTCGATCAGCTTTGCTTTTAAAACGGGCTTTGTTCAGGAAGGCATCAATCATTTCATCTGATGGTCCTAGAAGTTCCGGCTCAGGATCTGCCCCCAGTTTCTTTGCATAAGGAGCTTCTTCATCGTCTATTGACGAGTGAGAGATCACACGACAGCTTGCCACATAATCTTCAGGTTCATCCGATGAGTCTTCTCCATTGTCACCATCTCCGTCCTCAAGAACGTGACTGAGAAATTCTTGGAGGTGTGACTGAGGTCCGCACCTTTTGATTATATTCTTCCAGCGCGTCAATCTGTTTTTGCAGGTCCGTGTGTTTGTCATCAGGTTTCACGGGCTTTTGGGTCTTCTTCTTCTTCGAAGACTTTGACGGCTGGGTGCGAGCGCTTTGACTATCACCACCAATTCTTGTAGTTAGGCGCGGTTTTAGCATTCCCTCGACGATCTTGGGTTCCAGTGGCTTTTTCCACCTGATTGCTGGGCACGTTTGGAGGTCCTTCAGCATTCTTTTAGTTTTGGCTGAAAGAGCGACCTCCCACGGAATTTCTTCTATAAAAGAGCACGATGACCCCGGCGTGTCCACCTTTTTAGGAGTGTGTGGCCGAGGCGGATTCACCTTCCAATTTTCCGATAATGCGAATTTTCCTTGTTGGTATTGGTCTTCAATCCAGTTTTTGAAGACGTAGCAGTCTTCGATCGGATGGCCCAATACTCGGTGGTAGGGGCAGTAATTGGGATCATTGACGTCGTTTGGCTGCAACGGACGTTTTGGATCTGGCAGATTGATGAGTCTGTTGCGCACTGCCAGCTCGAACAGTTTTCTCGTTTTATCTTGAGGAAACGAGTAAGGATGTCCCAGCCTCTCCTCGAGGGATGGGCATGGACACATACTGTTTTGGCGAGCAACCGGCTTTAAGTTGCTCGGCTGTTGTTGAGTATTGGCGACGAAAGTTGATTTTCCTTTCCCCTTTTCATTCCGAGGATCCGTCTTTGAAGAAGATGGTCTATGACCCATCTGGTCTATTTAGGCCAACTTGTCAATCAAGGCTTAAAAAGTAGTCGCCTTGAAGAACATCATAAATTGGGAAATGGTCGCTTGAGGGTCAAGAGTACCCACGAACATGCCCACGGCCGGCACTTCTTCGATGCGCTGCTCACATCTTGACCATAAATTCCGCCATCGTATTGCGTATTGTACCCACGTTTCGCCTGGCTTCACCCTGGCATTGATCAATGCCGTTATTGGGGTGCGCTCGCTGGTGCTTGCAAATCTTTGTGTAAACAGTAGCTCCATCTCCGCAAATGTTTTGACAGAGTCGTTAGGCAGCTCCGAATACCATTCGAAGGCTGTTCCGCTAAGCTGCCGACGAATTGGCGAACCAATAGTTTGTCGTCGCATCCAGTGTTGCCGCATAAGGCCCTGAATTAGGCGACGTGCTGGTGAGGATTGCCTGTCCCCTTGTACACATGGAATTTAGGGATTGTGTATCCCGGCGGGTATTTTATTTGGTCATACCAACTTGGATACGGTCGCCCAGTTTTAACGACTTGACCGGCCGCTTCATTCGCCTGGTGAGCTCGTATTTGCTGAGCTATATAGTCATCCAGTGCGGCCTTGGAAATGGTTTCCTCCTTGGCTGCTGAAAGAGCCGGAGGAGGATTAGATATCTCCCCTCTATCGTCTTCAACAATGATCGGAGGGTCTTCAGCTGGAGGGTCCGGCTGTAATATCATCCCTACCATGTCTTGGAAGAGAAGTGCTGTAACATTTCAAAAAAAATAAAATATTATTTTGGGAATTTTCATAATTTAATATTAATTTTTAATGAATATTTTAATAGTCGGTATAATTAAATACCGATAAATGGTGAAAATTCTGAAGAAAATTATAGAAATTCTAAAATAAGTTATTTTGTGGAAATATGCCATTTTACAGTTTTTATGATGGATTATATGGTATTTTAATGTAATCGCGATTGAAAATCGCTAAGTTGTATTTTTGGCTTTTTGTGCAAAATGTGCACATGACACTTCTACACTTGTTACACTTGTTCTTGTTTTGGACCCATGATGAGCCTAGGGTGAACCATGCTTGGAAGTCCTTAGTGACTTGAACCTTTTGATTAGGTTAATTGGGGTTAATTAAGGGTTTTAGGTTATTAAGGATGATTAGGATGGAAGTTGACCTTGTGTAGGAGAGAGAGAGAGAGAGAGAGAGAGAGAGGTGGCTAGAGTGTGCATGGTCCCTCTCAACCTCCATTATCCCTTGTGCCTTTCATGCTACCTCTCCCTCTCACACATTACACCATACCCCCATTATACATCAACTACATCAGCACACATACCAGCCCCTAACCCCTTAGCCAATACCTACATCCCCCCATCAGCTGAAACAAACCATCAGCCCCTACAACAACCCCCAAATTGTTCAACTTCAGCCACCAAACAACTGCAACAGCAGCCCCTTTACATCAGCATCAGCAACATCATCATTTGCTGCAACAGCAGCTGATACATCAGCCCCATTCTTTATCACTTCAGCTGCTAAGACAAAGCTTTAACTCAACATCAACACATCAGCCACCATCCTAGCACCATAGCCCAAAACCTACACCCCAAAGCCCTCACATCAGCAACTACTTCAGCCCCCTACACCTGCTGCTTCAGCAGCCACCCCAGCCTCAAAGATCACATCTGCGGCATCATTTCAGCTGCAACTGCAGCTGAGGCAACCCATCAGCCCCAATTCCAGCATCAGCTCAGCACTTCACCCTGCATCACTCAAAATAGCTCAGCAGTAGCAGCCCAAAACCCTGCTACATCAGCAGCAACTCCACTCAAACTACAACCCACACCCTCATTATACCACCACCCAACCCCCACAACAAAACCACAGCCCCAACTGCTGCTACAACAGCAAAGGAAAAGCAAAAAGGAATTTGCAAGCAGCAGCAGCTACTGAAGCAGCAACAACATCTGTTGCAACAGCAACTTCAACCAGGGCATTCCAGCAACACCAACCCACTCCTTCCTCCCTCATCTTCCCTTCTCCTTCATTCCAGGACCCCCTGGAGGTATAATCTCGCATCCCAACTCAGTTCTTGCTCAGTTCTGGTTAAATAGCTGAAAGTTACTGTTTTATTTGTGACATTGTGCTAGTTTAGGCAAAATTGAGTGAGACTTGACCAAGTGTTGGTTTTGATGATTGGTATGACCTTATTAGGTGTTTTTGAGACCATTGTAACCAATATTACCCCAGATTCCTAGTTAGTTACCAGAGTAGTTCGACTTGGTGTAAATTAGCGTTTTCGTCGATTTTGTGACCTTTCTGAGACCTGCTTTCACCCGGGACCTCCTAGAGTAAAATTGACTTGGCAGCGAGCTGCGCAGGCACCCTAGAACCACTACCCAAAGCCCTAGCCACCATCTCAAATTCCCGGCCGCAAATTTAATCCCCCTGGCCGCAATTTGCGGCCAGAGCAGGGTAAAACTGCCTCGTTTTGCGTGCACAGACCCATTTCATGTAAACTTGACCCCCTGTATGTCTAGTTTTGATTTTTTCCAGTTAGGGTAGAATCTGGGATGATTTTCATGAGTTGGCGTATGATTTACGACTCGTTTTTGTATGGTTTTGGTATTCAATGATTCGTATCTGTCGGGTGGCGTTTGAACGCCAACGACCAGTGAGCATTGACTGTGTTTTCACGCGAGGCCACAGGTTTTTACCTATGGGCGTAGTGTGCACCATTTTGGTTTCCGACATGGTTTTCATGAGTTTTAGCTTGTGATATTCTTGTAGGTACTCACGTGATATCGAGGCGTTGGAGATGCAAACGGCGACATCGGCACCAGCACACATAACTAGGTGAGTAGATTTATATCTACGGGGAGAAGTCGGGTGGATGGCGTATAGCACCCCCGCAGTCCGTGGTGATGTATACGGATGCGTATACACACCAACAATTTATTATTTGTCGTTTGGATTTATTATTGATGATTTAAGATGGATATTGGTGTTGGATTGGTGCATGGTTACGAAACCTTAGGTAGTGGGTGCACTACACTTACATATACACACATACATACTTGCATACATCCTTATTTCATATGTGGTTATGGGATTCTATATAGATATGTGGTCACATGGGTTTGGGATTATGTGTTCACATATGGATTTGAGGATGATACATATGATTGATATGAGTCGATGAGTTTGATCTGAGATTATGATATCGGTGATATGATATGTTATGACTGTAAAATTCATGATTTAGATACGTCTTGATACTTTAGGGGATTTTGGGAATGATGATGCCATAGGAATGGTGACAAATATATTAAGTGATCGACATGTGATTATGATACACGATAGGATATGACATGACATGATATGGCAGGATATTTGTGATAGGCCGCCTTGGGCGATGTATACCCTTGTGATGATTTATGATGATAATATCGATTTATACTAGACTGTCGATCAGTAGCTAGATCTTGATTATAGTGATGATGTTAGTATTGTACTAGGCGTAGGTCAGTACCCCAGATGATGATCTTGATAAAGAGAATACTAGATGAATGATATGACAAATGTGATAATGACCGTACCCAGATTTGGGGATGCCGTACGACGGATTTACGTACGAGCTGTATTTTTATGTTTGATCCGCCTACTTGACTTGGGAATAACCAATTATAGAGATATGGTATCGGATGTGATATGATCGAGGCGGGATCACTGACTATATATGTATATTTATATGTATCGACTCAGAGGTCAGGCGGTTTCCATTACCTACTGTTAGCTTTAGCTCTGCCTTTTAGTGGTATAGCAATATGACTCATTATGACATTAGATGCAGTTTAGAGATCATGGTGTTCAGTATTTCAGTTCCCGCATATTATTATTGTTGCTCTGCATCGCATACTGTTGTAATTCATATTTTATTATTGATATCCTGCTGCTAGGACACCAGCACCATTACCGATGATGTGTATGTACCACGTACACTTATTTGCTGTCGCACACACATCTTCATCGGTAATTGCCATGTCACGTACACTTAGAGAACATTATTGCCTGATTTAGCTTGTTAGCTAGTAGTGACATGATATTAGTGCATTGCCTCATATGCCAGCTTGACATTGTAGCTATTGCTTGTCACATCATGCATACTGTTGTTCATTATATACCGCATTCATGGATTCTCATGCTTATATTCATGGTTTACATACTATTGATGATTCGGATTTCCATGATGTTTTCTGGATTTGGAGGAAAACCGCAAAACATATATATACTGCTTTCTCTCTTTTTAAATAAATGCGGTTTTTCCATGATGTATGAGTCGTCCACTATGAGTTTGCTGATGGATTTCGAGACCTGATTCGAGGAGTGGAGGAACCGTTTCGGGTACATGGTAGGCCCGGTGCGGTACCCCGGGGCAAGAAGATCGCAGGAGATGGCGTTGAGCCTGGCAGGGGAGCACGACCGACCGGTGATATTGCCCGACACGTCGGATATCCGGAGGATACCGTCGTAGTCATGAGTTGGATGGTAGGGGCCGATCTGGACTGACGGCGCCCTGGATATTATGATTGAGACATTGAGATTTGAGATATTGAGGTACAGAGATTGTGATACAGAGATATCGAGATATTGAGATTTTGTTTTGTGCCGATGCTAGGCACTGTTTTATGATGATTTCATTATGATACCTCATTTTAAAAATACAGAAATCTCACAAAGTTACAAAAGCAATTTTCTTCAGTACATGCATTCTGTTTCATGTATTCATACATCATTCATATGATATATATTGCCACCTGATGCACTGGCACAGACACATGGGGTTACACTTGGGTTAGATATTTACCCTAAACATGGTTAGAGATTGCTGGTTATATATTGAGGATTTTATATTCTGATCGTATGACCTAGGATTGCGTCATACATGCGATTTTCTGTTCGTAGATCTTTTTCTACTCACGAGTTGGCAACTCACCCCAATTGTGCCCCAGTTTCTTATAGGTGTTGCCGTACAGGATTCATTACGGCTTTGTGGGCACTGTTCCTTTCGGGTAACTTGCTAGTAGGTGGGTTTTATTGTATCATACCCATCGTCATACTTTGTATATTATATTTCAGTTGTATCTAGAATTTCCATCAACCAAACATGTATTTATTTGAGATAGAGACCAGTGATGTTTACTCTTTCGACCTTAGAGTCGCACGTTGTATCCTGTGGATTTCTTGTTGTTGGAGTTTCTTTCTGTTGTGATCCTCGCCTTTAGGCGTTGTATATTATGTTGCATACTGGTGGATTGACATGGTTCTTCTTATACTCTACTACTTTTCTTGGTTTGGATTTCTGGGCTCGGCTTACTTAGAGCACGTACGCCGTGAGACGTTCGTAGCCTAAGTGCCGGTCATGTTCTGTACTTTCGGGTCGTGACAAGTACCATTCGCTTTATATTAGCCACTTGTTCTGCGGCCTCTTTATCTTTCTTTTCGAGGACTCTGCGAAGGAAGTCAGCATCGGTTTCTTGTTCGTGACGCTGCTCCGATGACGCCTCCGGGCTTTCTTTTGGTCCGGTGAGTGCGGCCATTGCAGTCAGCATCTCCTGAAGCTTCTGCTGTTGTTGTTCCTGAGGCCTTGTTATTGATCGGGTGAGCGGTCGATGGCCTGTCGAAGTGCGGCTTTCTTCTTTTCCAGAATCCATGTAAACAGTGTGTACCATCATGCCCCCAGACTTGAGGCGTTTGGGCTCAGCGTCTTTACGATTTGCCGCAGTCACAGGGGCTTTCTTTGGCTTTCTCTCCTTTTGAGCAGTTGAAGTCGAGGGGGGCGTCGCAGCGGGCACCTAGACAGCTGTTGCCTTTTGTGGCTTAGCAAGACGGTTCTCTTCTTGTTGAACCTTCGCCTTTTTCTGTCGGCGAGGGTAATCTTGATCAACTACTGAGTCCCGAACCTGTCGCCAGACCTTGTAGATTTTGGAGGACAGCCGCTGAGGGGGCTGCTCCGGTTTTGTTTCTGCGACAGTCTCCACCGGTAGTGGAGATCTTTTCAGTATGGCGGTAGGCGAGTTCCTACGCACCTTGTTCAGCAGTTCAAAGCTGTTCCCGGTTGGAACAGCAGCATTAACTTCTACCATTGGAGCTGGTGGAGTTAGCCCAGAGGGGGAGTTGCCCCCAGCCTTCCTTACTCGGCGCCAGTGGCGACGTCGAGCGTGTCGAGCTGTTGGGGTTGGTTCGGCGATGGGGATGGCTTTGTCTTGCCCCCTATCCAGGTGAGGCGCCGCCTGTACCAGCCTCTTGAAGACCGACGTCCGTTGAGTAGTCGTATCCAATATGTCAAAGACAGACCTTTTGGCAGGGGAAGCTGCCCTGATGACTTTGGGAGCAGGGTTGATTACTTTTTTCAGAATAACCTTTTCTTGAGGTGCAGGCTTCATCATGGGCCCACCTGAACTTTGGCCCAATCTGGCGAAGACCGAGACGCTGGAGCTGGACGACCCGTTGAGAGGGGCCGCAGTAGTAGCAAGCCGATCAAAGACCGACTTCTTGGTAGCTTCTGGTGTTGGTACGGGAGTGCTGAAGCTCATTGGCGGGAGCATGGTCCCGAAAAACAATCCTGCGGTGGCTCGAGTGACCTGTTCCACCGGTATTATGAACAGGGAAGCCGTTTGGGGCCCGTAAGCTATGCCTCCAGATGAGGCGGAGCGGGGGTTGCAACTGCAGTTGGAACACTTTGCACTAGTGGACGCCATTGATCCTTCGCTTTCTGCACCAAGCAAAACGCCAAATCTTAGTACCTTGAAACCCAAGGGCAACCATTAGCAAACCGCGATTAGTTTGCGAACACGACACACGAAGTGTGGAGTGGAAGGAGGAAAAGGTCCCACCGGGCGTGCCAGAATCTGTTTACTGCCGGAAATCGGGAAGACTGACATCTTGCCTGAATCTGGGGGCAGATGCTAATTGGTGCTATCCGTCCACCTCTCCAAAGATGCCAAGTTGACTTATGACACCGTGTATCGAAGGTTTAGACGGATGCGGTCGATGTAGCAGACTGTAAGTGCACGGCGGCGCCCCGGCCGTCTACCCGACGGCCAAACGCGGAAACGGTGATGAACTTTAAATTTTGCGGACTTAGCAAACCGGCACCACCGCGCACTAAACCCCGGATCGTGCCATTAAACTAGTCTAAGCTATCTAGAGAGGGGGTAGAGAAGTATACCATACGATCCGAGTCCTCCGGTCTTCATCTCCATCGTCCCGATCTCCCGCGGAAAGTGTTGCCTCCACATCGTCGCCTCCTCACCGGAAAGGGCACCACATCGCCTTCTTCTTTTACGGGCTCCCGCCTCAATACCGAGGCAACTCGCGCATGAAGCCGGCAACTCGACATGCTCAAGATATGCTGTAGAATGTGTAGTGTAGAGGGTATGTCTCTTTGGGGTTTGTTGCCATGGTGATGGAGGAATCAAGACTAGAAAAATGGTGCTTGCAATTTTCTAGCATGAAAAAGAGATCAAGAAGAATGAAACTCTCAAGAAGGAAGAACTCTCATCTTTTTCTTTCTTTCTTTCTTTCCTTTTTCTTCTTTCTTTCTTTCTACCATTTTTCATCAAGTGAGAAGAATAAGGTGGAGGAATGAATATGAAGCATAACCATAGAAGGAAGGTGAGTGTAGGAAAAGTAGAAAGGTGACTATATCCTAAACATCATCATAACAATCTTTCTTATCAACCTCAAATCCTTTCTAATCTCATTAATACAAATCAAGTGATGGTTGAAAAGAAAAGATGCTTTCATAATTAATCATCTTGCAAATAAGTCCTCCACAAAGTGTAATTTGCAAAACTGCAAATTACCCCCTCCATCGGAAAAGTCCGGCCGGGAAAGAACAAAGGAAAACCGGCCGGAACGGAAAACAAAATGGCAACTCTAGAAAACTGGTCCCGTAATAAATTACAGGAAAACCCCCATACTGTGCATACACACCCGCATCTGTATTCCGTCCGGATACAAATGCAAAGAGACAGAATCTACACTGTACTAAACTAGGACCGGCTTAAACCAAAGCCGGCTAGTAAAATCCGTCCGATCCTGATCCGTGCAATACCGCACGTATCTGATCGAACGCTGCCATATATCCATACGGCCACTAGTACAAAACTGTCCGATCCTGATCCGTGCAATACCGCACGTATCTGATCGGACCCTGCCATATCTCCATACGGCCTCTACAGCGTTTCGCCCGAAAGCTTGAGTAACTGAAAGTGTGGTGGACTCTAAAGACTCGTCAATACTATGGCTGTGGATTTAACCACTAGCACGTCAGAGGTATAAGCCAATACATGACGGGCCACCAGCTATTGACCAAAAGGGACGTCGATGAGGAAGCTCACCCCGACACCCAACTGAGCCTGTCAGTGACAATATCCGTACAGTCCGGTCCGTTCGTCTATGAGCATCGCATGGCGGGCCTAGGGGGTTGGTAAAAGTCAGACCCCCAAAAGCGGTACAAGTCGTGTCGGAGTGTAGCCCAGAACACCCTGAGATACTACTGGAATACCTACCAGTAAATCTCCTTGCCTTGGCCAAGGTCTTTGTGTAATGGCTCTCCTAGACACAGCGCGACCTCACCCCCAATACCAGGAGAGACGAAACCCCCGAAGATCCGCTCACTGCCTCCATGTGGCTCGGGACTGTACCCAACTAAAACCTGTTTGCACGACTCCTTTGAGCCGTGGTAGGGTAGTAATCAAAGTACAGTGGGAACTCACACGAGACAAATGACGATCCCCAGGTCGATGAACTAACCTGTACACATGTCACCTGGGAACTGCTATCTGACGTCAGGTATAAGACCAACTACCATGTTCCCGGCGAGTCCTGTCCGGTGTACTCATAACCCAATGAGCACCTGTATACATCTTAGGTGAACCAACTGACACCAATGGCTTGTGAGACCGGCCACCGCCCCTCGTCGGGGTCTCGACTGTATACACTAGTCTACTCTGGAGTATCGATGCCCTGTCTCGAAACTCCCACGACTAGGGACCTTTTAAGGATGTGCTTATAGACTACCAGCTCCCACGTATATGATCGCCCTCATACTGCCGGTAGTCAAGCAAGAATCCTAGGGGCTCTATCAACGTGCAATAGTGATCTGTCATGTCACCTAAAGCAGTACACGATGATAAAGGTAAACCAGATAGCATACTATCATCTCGAGCAAGACTGTCCTACCGGGATAGGTCCTCCCTCAATCATTGCAATCACGTGCCTGTGATCCAATAATTGACTCTGAGGGCACTATCTCCAACAATCTCCCACTTGCACTCAAGGCTAATTATTGCGATGTCGCATACTCACAGCCCGTGTGATACCGAACACCCAACTCCCCTACTAGTCAGTTTCACAAAATCCGTTTGCGAAACTATTGCGTTCGAGGAATAGCCTCAGTGAGTGGATCCGCCTTGATGTTTCTTTCTATGTCTCTCTATATCTCAAATTCGCGGAGAAAGCCATCTCCCGAAATGAGCAATACCTGCCTTAGAATGTCTGGATGTCTGATGGGACGTAGCTCATAAATGAACTCCAAATCCAAACTTCTTAGACTGTATCTTCAACTGAACTTAATCAGTATCCTGCGCCATGCCACCCTCAGTATTGCCTTGGACCACCTGTCCAAAATACTGCCCCTCGTCAGAGGGAAAAACTAAAACTCTGACAACCTCCTTGTCGTCCATGTCACCTTGGAAGCCTGAAATGATAACTGTCTCTCGAATGGGGCTTTCGTTATCATATCCCTAGAACAGCCACTTATGTTCTTAAACTGCTTCCGACTGTTTCTCCAGGATTGGATCAATGTCAACTTATTGCATCTACTGCAAGAACAACATCTGGTGTGGTACTTGACATCTCATGATTGACTCAATTGCCTAAGCAAATGATCTGCCAATCATGTACATCCCTCTCTACTTTAGTCTATAAGACACCTTTGGAGAGGGTGACTCCATTACCTGCAGGTATACTACCGTGCCAGGAGTCGTCCATTCTAAATACTCTCAGAATGCTGTCTAAGTACCCAGATTGGGAAACCACCCAAATCTAGATCTAAAACCATAGATCTAGTAACCAGTATGTCTGATATAATATCCAAGTCCTGTGTGGAGGAACCACTGTGTGACAACCAAAGTCTAACCGATCGTAGTATAGGAATATCACTTCCTACTACCTTCTCAACAGATCCATCCCCTATTCTGATGACGTCAAACCTATGACTGTCACATCAGAAATAGATGATCTATCTCCGCTACATCTGTTTTAGTCTATAAATAGACATAAGCCTGATGTCCACCAATGCTTCCGCTGCTCCCACTGACTACGACAACCCTCTGGCAGAGTCATATAGACGTGCACTTCTAAAGCAAGTTTAGAACGACGCTATACTCATCCTCCTGCCGGGTCTCGCAGCCTGGAACAACAACAATGGCAAGTGTGGGTAAACAAGAACTTCCCTGTCACCGTCCTTGAGGCTACCGGAGTACCTCTCGGGTGCCTGAAGCTACCCACCTTATCTGCGGAGTGGCCAACGGAATGTCAAATCAGATTGAATCTTTAGGTTCCATATCAAATCTTCAGTAATCGTTTGCGGTTCTGGAATCACTTCCAGTTCTACCATACTCCCACTGCTGTTTTTGAAAAAATCCATTTTTAATAAAACTGTGGCGAGTCTTGAACAATATTTCTATTGATCTCCCAGATGGTAGAAAGTCAACCCTCGTCATAGCCTGGGTCAACCCACAAACAGCCATTACAGAAATGTGCCTATGAGTTATCCAGAGTCTGGTTTTAAGCATAAACCGGACAACTCCCCGTACCTTAACAATGTTAAGATATGAACTGTACTATATCCAATATAGAACCAGAGGCACTGATTTAATTGAACCAGATTCAAATCATGCAGCTATCTCCAGTGCATGTCAACTAAATGGAGAGAGGACGATCAGCGTTACTCAACTTAGGAATACTTCCAATTTTGAGTAACCCGGAAAAAGAAGCAAGTTCTCTTAATCATTACTATCAACTGAATACCATACACAAGTATCTACATCTTCGATCACTTTGAAGAATCCCGATACTTGCAACACCTGGTTCTCTACTTTATTCTTATACCTATAACTTCTCAAAACTTCGACCCTGTGTTTGTACGAAACACCTGTCTAAGAACTAGAGAAGTCATAAGTAAGCAGAATACAGTACGAGGACCAACCCCTCTGTCCTGATGGACCCTGGACAACATACAATACTCTGTATAAGTCCCTTGAGTCAGATAACTCATTCACTGTGTGTCGTAGGTTGAAAACTGTACTTATGGTTAAGAAGAATTACACCGCTGTTCAATGCTCCTTACCTAACCATCCACTGATATAGGTAAATGTCATCGACATAATATCAAAAGGTACATCTCACTCTATAAAAATAGACGTACAGATATATCAATTTGAAATTGGTGCACAACAGCGGATATTCAAAACCAAATATTTGCCGACCGGCAAACAACCCAGATGATCTCCTCAAATGTCACCGATTACAACGAATCCCGATATAATGAGGATGATCACCCAATTCTCAATAACTTACTCCCACTCATCATCTGTAAAACCATACAGATGTGAGAATCAAACCTGGTAAATACATACCCTGGAGCAAGTATCTAATCGGGAAATCAGTTTTCTTTTAACAGTACACAGCTGAACTGAAACATTAAAATGTTTCGATGGGGTATCCCGGTATTCTTAGTAATGCCTCTTCCATTATCCAGATTCACAATTATAACCGTATAATTCTTTGCCACTTCTCCAAATCCCTTCATATGTCTTTAGTCATTACCTTCTGCACACCCCTTTAGGCCAAATGGTTTTCTTCCTTCCCTACCGTTCGGCACCAGCCTATGGTTTGGAAGAAGACTATCCAAAAAGCATAAAGGGTGTACTGTCCTAATCCTAGGAGCACTCGCATCGCGAGAGAAGGTGAAAATAAAAGACACCTGAATGTACTTTATTCCTATTTCTCCTGAACCAGGATCCATCCCCGAACTGGAACGAGTTCCTTTCGAGTTCGTATATAACCATACGATGGATTATCCAATAAAATGGGATCTTCGTAATGATACGGAGTGTCCTGGAGAAATACAAAGGTGATTTAGGATTGGCGAAGGAATACATGGTTTGGTCGTGAATATCTGTTGCAATTTACTTTGCCCTCTTACTAATCCCTTACTTTGTCTTAACTTAATACCTTCTGTACACCGTTTAGGCTAATTGGCTTTCTTCCTTCCCTACCGGTCGGCACCAGCCTATGGTTTGGAAGAAGACTATCCAATTTGCGTAATAGGTGTACTACTCCTAAACCAAGGAGTACTCGCAACCTGAGAGAGGGTGAAAAGAAAAGACAACTGAATAGTCCTATCCGTTTTCTCCAGAACCGGAAACCATCCTCGAATAAATCCCTTCGAGTTCGTATCTAACCATACGATGGTTTTGTCCAATGGAAGTGGACGTTCGTAGTAAAACGGGGTGTCCTGGAGAAAAGGGTAAAAGCAGGAGTGGCAATGAGGTTTGCAACTCTGACAATCCAAAAGCCAGTGTTAAGAAGGTTCGGTCAACTTGGTCACTGAGTCAAAATCTTAGGGTCGGGTCAATGGTCGCTGCCAAAGAGAGAGAGAAAAGAAACACTCAGCGTGCACTCTAACCTAGATCAGAATGGTTACCAATTTATCTAATCTGGAATCCTCCCACTGTACCTCAAATTCTCCTCCAAACCTGAAAGAAGAATTAGTCGGGGTCACCCGAGGAGTATACTAACTCATCAGTGGGAATCGGGATCCAACTCTCATCGCATGACAACGTGACGGAATCCGCTCACGGTATCACACTCCAGAAGGTATGCGCATATCTGGCAAGTTTCAGTACTTTTGAAACTCCCGATGTAATTTCTGCCCCATGCTCTTATGACCTTGACTTTGGCCAACATATCATAAGTCACATGTCAAGTTCTACCCGTCATTCTCCAGGTTAATTTGAATCCATCCGTACATACCCTTGACTTTGGCCAAAATGGCAGTACGACTGTCCCAAACCAACGCATCTATCTATGCTGCATATGAATACCCCAATAGCTACCAATCACTGTGCCTTGACTTTGGCCAACATACACAGCTTGAATACTATTGACCACCCATATGAAACGACGGAGGGCTACGAATGGTTTCTGGCGAAAACCTTTAACGTAAAGAACTTGATATCGTCGAAGGAACGGATAGCTTTTAAAAATATAGTGACGAAAACCGTTGCTAAAGAGGTCACTCCCGGTGAAGGGATCTCGGCTCTTTCCCCGTAGAATGGGGTGCAGGATATTCCAAATGAATACCACGGTGCAAAGCAAAAGTAATCGGCTATAGTGAAGTCATTGCCCTGACGCAAACTTTTTGTCCAAGGGGTCACTCCCGGTGAAGGGATCTCGGCCCTTGCCTCGTCGACTGAGGAGCAGGATATTCCAACTGAATATCACGATGCAAAACAAAAGTGAACGTCCTTGCAATAACAGCTTTTTGAAAAAGTGTTCCAACAACATCAGATTAGGTTTGTTTAACTTGCATTGATCCGAATCAACGCAGTCCCATCAATTGATCACACCACAAAGAACGAAAATATACTGATGTACGTATATGCCATCCGCATTCGCCACTGGGTCCCGTCATTACCCGTTAGGTTAGCTAACTAACGACAGAGCGGGGACTGGACTAGCGCGGATGTAAAACATATACAACATCTACTAATATATATACCAATATATTATATTCGCTCAAGGCGTGATAAGAAATGCAACATCACAGAAATGAACAGCATCACAGAACAATACAGATATCTGGGATCCTCGGGTTTCACAGAGCCACTACTGAAACCCGACGTTCCCCTGGTCGTGTGGATAGCCTGTGCAATGAAATCCTAGACCCCTACGGGCGCGGCAAGTCACCCGCCAAAACCTGAAGCGAGGCAGCCCCCTTCAGCGCCGTGAATGGACCACCCAGCACTTCACGGAATCCGGTAACTTGGGCACCCCTCCTGGGTCAACCTGTACCCCCTACGAGTGCGGCGAATAGCCCGCCAATCCTAGAGTGAAGCCCCCTCCGTCTCAATGCCATGAGATGCGGGCTTGTTGCCCTCTAGAACCCGGCTATCCGTGCACCCCACCGCGGGGTAATCCTAGTACAGAAAGTAAAATATACATACACCGGGTACATCGACCGCAACCAGGTCGTGCCCCAAAAGAATAATACAATCAGGCAGTGACGGCAGTCCACATGTCGGACGCTCGCCCCGCAATAACAAATGTACATAATACACCAACACTGTACTAGCATTGCATCCAGGCTATCCCCCACGACCGATCCGCAACATCACAGCATAAACATAGAACATCAACGTGAAAGTCACGTTCGCAAATCCGTCTAACCGGGCTATAGCAGTTAGACCGGATTTACCGATCGAGTGACATTCACGGTCGCAGATATAATGTAAATACTGTGAAAAATGTGTTTAAAATATCCGATCGATCAAAAATTAACAAGTGGGCTCTCAATCAAAACTGTAGCACTCACAGAAATCCTGGGCCCAATTTTAATATTCCAAAACCCATATTTTAAGCCCAGAAGGCCTCTGGAAAAATTTGGTGAAGTGATGTGAATAGTGCGCGGCGGAAGGGCGGCGGGAAGGGGGTTTTCGCGGCGCTTCCGCGCTCCCACTGTGGAGTTACTTCGTCAAATTTTTACAGAACTCTTAGATTTTCCAGTACATCAATATTTTACAACCTGAAAAATTTTTCGAGACCAAAAATTTTCAACAGAAACTGATTCGAACTAAAATGCAGTTTTGGAACATTCGATCGATCGAAACAGAAAAACACATTACACCAAGCTAGACTATGTTAATGGCGAGGCTTTGATACCACTGTAAGTGCACGGCGGCGCCCCGGCCGTCTACCCGACGGCCAAACGCGGAAACGGTGATGAACTTTAAATTTTGCGGACTTAGCAAACCGGCACCACCGCGCACTAAACCCCGGATCGTGCCATTAAACTAGTCTAAGCTATCTAGAGAGGGGGTAGAGAAGTATACCATACGATTCGAGTCCTCCGGTCTTCATCTCCATCGTCCCGATCTCCCGCGGAAAGTGTTGCCTCCACATCGTCGCCTCCTCACCGGAAAGGGCACCACATCGCCTTCTTCTTTTACGGGCTCCCGCCTCAATACCGAGGCAACTCGCGCATGAAGCCGGCAACTCGACATGCTCAAGATATGCTGTAGAATGTGTAGTGTAGAGGGTATGTCTCTTTGGGGTTTGTTGCCATGGTGATGGAGGAATCAAGACTAGAAAAATGGTGCTTGCAATTTTCTAGCATGAAAAAGAGATCAAGAAGAATGAAACTCTCAAGAAGGAAGAACTCTCATCTTTTTCTTTCTTTCTTTCTTTCCTTTTTCTTCTTTCTTTCTTTCTACCATTTTTCATCAAGTGAGAAGAATAAGGTGGAGGAATGAATATGAAGCATAACCATAGAAGGAAGGTGAGTGTAGGAAAAGTAGAAAGGTGACTATATCCTAAACATCATCATAACAATCTTTCTTATCAACCTCAAATCCTTTCTAATCTCATTAATACAAATCAAGTGATGGTTGAAAAGAAAAGATGCTTTCATAATTAATCATCTTGCAAATAAGTCCTCCACAAAGTGTAATTTGCAAAACTGCAAATTACCCCCTCCATCGGAAAAGTCCGGCCGGGAAAGAACAAAGGAAAACCGGCCGGAACGGAAAGCAAAATGGCAACTCTAGAAAACTGGTCCCGTAATAAATTACAGGAAAACCCCCATACTGTGCATACACACCCGCATCTGTATTCCGTCCGGATACAAATGCAAAGAGACAGAATCTACACTGTACTAAACTAGGACCGGCTTAAACCAAAGCCGGCTAGTAAAATCCGTCCGATCCTGATCCGTGCAATACCGCACGTATCTGATCGAACGCTGCCATATATCCATACGGCCACTAGTACAAAACTGTCCGATCCTGATCCGTGCAATACCGCACGTATCTGATCGGACCCTGCCATATCTCCATACGGCCTCTACAGCGTTTCGCCCGAAAGCTTGAGTAACTGAAAGTGTGGTGGACTCTAAAGACTCGTCAATACTATGGCTGTGGATTTAACCACTAGCACGTCAGAGGTATAAGCCAATACATGACGGGCCACCAGCTATTGACCAAAAGGGACGTCGATGAGGAAGCTCACCCCGACACCCAACTGAGCCTGTCAGTGACAATATCCGTACAGTCCGGTCCGTTCGTCTATGAGCATCGCATGGCGGGCCTAGGGGGTTGGTAAAAGTCAGACCCCCAAAAGCGGTACAAGTCGTGTCGGAGTGTAGCCCAGAACACCCTGAGATACTACTGGAATACCTACCAGTAAATCTCCTTGCCTTGGCCAAGGTCTTTGTGTAATGGCTCTCCTAGACACAACGCGACCTCACCCCCAATACCGGGAGAGACGAAACCCCCGAAGATCCGCTCACTGCCTCCATGTGGCTCGGGACTGTACCCAACTAAAACCTGTTTGCACGACTCCTTTGAGCCGTGGTAGGGTAGTAATCAAAGTACAGTGGGAACTCACACGAGACAAATGACGATCCCCAGGTCGATGAACTAACCTGTACACATGTCACCTGGGAACTGCTATCTGACGTCAGGTATAAGACCAACTACCATGTTCCCGGCGAGTCCTGTCCGGTGTACTCATAACCCAATGAGCACCTGTATACATCTTAGGTGAACCAACTGACACCAATGGCTTGTGAGACCGGCCACCGCCCCTCGTCGGGGTCTCGACTGTATACACTAGTCTACTCTGGAGTATCGATGCCCTGTCTCGAAACTCCCACGACTAGGGACCTTTTAAGGATGTGCTTATAGACTACCAGCTCCCACGTATATGATCGCCCTCATACTGCCGGTAGTCAAGCAAGAATCCTAGGGGCTCTATCAACGTGCAATAGTGATCTGTCATGTCACCTAAAGCAGTACACGATGATAAAGGTAAACCAGATAGCATACTATCATCTCGAGCAAGACTGTCCTACCGGGATAGGTCCTCCCTCAATCATTGCAATCACGTGCCTGTGATCCAATAATTGACTCTGAGGGCACTATCTCCAACACAGACTTCGTCAGATTCCCCCTCGTTTGAGAGGTTTTTGATTGTGGGGACGCTCTTCCCTGCAGGCGCAAGCCCCTACAGTTAATTACGCTACCGCATCTCGGTAACAACTTTCTCCTTCTCCATATGGTCACTTCGTGTCGTAGGTGTTTGTTTTGTGTTTGGTTGCCCGTGGATTGTATACGGAGACTAATTTATGTTGTCGTCCGTAGGACGTGGATTAGTCCAAATCCGTATCTTCTTAGATTTGGGTTTGGGGGTTTGGTTTAAGGATACGTTAGTCTCGTTTGAGACTAAGATCAACTTAAACGTTTGTTAAGGATACGTTAGTCTAATTTCTAAACTAAGATCAACTTAACGAGATCGTTTAGATCCAACAAGAGAGCAATTGGGCTCTATTGTTTAGTTTAGAGACATTGCGGTCGATTACCAGTTTAGGGACATGGTGGTCCAATAGTAGTTTAAGGGCATCTTGGTCCAATGTTAGTTTAAAGACATCTCGGTCAAGGTTAAGGACATCATAGTCCGTGAGTTTAAAGACCCCACAGTCAAGGTTAAGGACATCATAGTCCGTGAGTTTTAAGACCTCACAGTCAAGGTTAAGGACATCATAGTCCATGAGTTTTAAGATCTCACAGTCAAGGTTAAGGACATCATAGTCTGTGGGTTTAAAGGGACCCCACAGTCCAGTTTAAAGACGTCGTAGTCTATAAAGTTTAAGGACATCATAGTCCATGAGTTTAAGGACCCCACAGTCCGTAGAAACGTGTGGTTGTAGGGACCTGTCACCTCTCTGAAGACGTTGAAGGATTACAACGACAGATATCAGAGGAGTAAAGAGATGTACCCTTGAACCGGTGTGAATTGATTGGAAGATCTGTAGCCCAATTTAGGACTAAGGTCCGTTGAATATTCGTGAGCAGATGGGCTCAGTTTGATATAAGTTGAGGACTTATGGCCAGAATTGGGCTAAGTCCAATAAATGTTTAACATTTTATTTTGTTCTGGCTATTAAGACTTTATTTGGGCTTAGCCCTTTTAATAATGCTAGGTATTGGGCTCTGACATTTTTGTCTTGATCAGAACAAATTGTGTTCTGACAATGCGCTACGTGGCGCGCCAGGCGCTTTGCGCCAGTTAAAGAGCGCATTGCGCTTCTGTCAGGTAGCGCACACGAAGAGGACACGTGTCGCGCTTAGCGCTAAGCTCTAGTTCATTAGTGCATTGCGCTTTTAATTTATGAGCGCTTTGCGCTAGTCTGTTGGCGCGCCAGTGAGTGACACGTGGCGCGCTTGGCGCTGAGCGCCAGCCCATGAGCGCAGTGCGCTGTTTCAGAAGCGCAAAGCGCAGATTGTGTCTTTGGTTGACACGTGGCAGCTTTTGGCGCTGAGCACCGGTCCAATAAGCACAAGAGCGCAATTCATGAGTGCAAGACACTTTCTAAATAGCGCAAAGCACATTTGATCAGATTTAAGATCAAAGAACAAATTATGTTCTTCTGAAAGGAGGCTTTGCCTCAAGATTCAGGAACAAAAGTTCTTGTTTTATAACAGAATTTTAGTTCTGATTAATTAATAATTTATTATCAGTAGATCTTTTGATCTAATGGTGGGGGATTTTTAATCCCAGCGCTGCCGCACCTTGCGCTAGCGCACCTACGTTGGATACGTGGCGCGCAGCGCAGAGCGCAGCGCAACTGTGCTAGCGCACCTGTGTTTGACACGTGGCGCACAGCACGCAGAATCTGTAGCGTTGCTTCAATTTAAATTTTGAATTTTGAAACAGCGCTTTGCTCTGATTGGGGGTGCGCTACCTAGGGCGCAGCGCACCTGGCGCCAGAGCGTCTGCACTTGACACATGGCGCGCAACGCACAGGATCTGAAGCGTTGCTTCAATTTAAATTTTGAAATAGAGCTTTGCTCTGATTGGGGGTGCGCTGCCTAGGGCGCAGCGCACCTGGCACCAGCGCGTCTGTGCTTGACACGTGGTGCTCAGCGCGCAGCGCACAGGATCTGAAGCGTTGCTTTAATTTGAATTTTGAATTTTGAAACAGAGCTTTGCTCTGATTGGGGGAAACATCCCCTCCCTCGGATAGACCGACTAGTGGACAGCTCGGCCGTCCATGAATTACTAAGCTTCTTGGACGCTTTCTCCGGTTACAATCAGATCCGGATGAACCCGCCAGATGAAGAACTTACCGCGTTCACCATGGATCGGGGGGTATACTGTTACAAAGCGATGCCCTTCGGTCTTAAGAATGCTGGGGCTACATACCAACACATCGTCAACAAACTGTTCAAATCACAGATCGGCAGGAACATAGAGGTCTATGTTGACGACATGCTCGTAAAATCATCCTCATCGGACGGGCACACCAAAGATCTCGGCGAGACATTCGACGTCCTGCGCAAAGTACAAAATGAAGCTGAACCCATCTAAGTGCGCATTCGGGGTCACGAGCGGTTAATTCCTCGGGTTCATGGTTACCCACCGAGGAATCGAAGCGAACCAAGAAAAGATTGGCGCCAATCTCAACATGGCAACACCGAAGAGCAACGTAGAAATCATGTGTCTCACAGGGAGAGTAGCCGCTCTGAGCCGCTTTATATCAAGATCCGGAGAGAAGTGCCTCCCGTTCTTCAAGGCCTTGAGAAAAATCCCTATGTTCGAATGGTCGGAGGAGTGTCAGAATGACTTCGAACAACTCAAGGCGCACCTAGCAACTCCACCACTACTCACCTGACCGCTCGAGGGCAACGAGCTATTACTATACCTTGCGATCTCCGATCAAGCTGCAGGCTCGGTGCTCGTCAGGGAATCCGAAGGTATACAGAAACCGGTCTACTACGTGAGCCATGTCTTCAAAGACGTGGAAACAAGATACCCGACCATAGAAAAGATAGTCTTGGCACTTGTCGTCGCCTCAAGGAAACTACGACACTATTTCCATGAACACACAATCCTCGTCCTCACTGAGCGACCTATAGGTGCTATCCTTGCTTCCCCTGAGTCATCGGGACGTCTGGAGAAATGGAGGTGGGAATTATCCCAGTTCGATATTAAGTACCGCCCCCAAGCAAGCCATTAAAGCGCGGGTCTTGGCGGATTTCGTTGTCGAATGCACCATCCCGACTAAGGAAGGAACGTCGACACGGGGCCCCGAACATGTCCTTCGGTTGAGGAAGTGCCCAACCCCATTCCTGATTGGGTGCTTTACGTGGATGGATCCTCTACCGAGAAGGGGAGCAGGGCTGGCCTGATCATCTGCGGCCCGGACAAAGCGGAAATGGAATTACTCCCTGAAGCTCGGGTTTAGAGCATCAAACAACGCCACGGAATACGAGGTACTGTTGGCAGGTTTGCGAATCACCTACGGGGTAGGACTGAAGACCATCAAAATTCGCAGCGATTCCGCACTGGCCGTCGGCCAAGTGACTGGGCGTTTCGAAGCCCGGGAACTGCTCATGATAAAGTATCTTGCCGAGGTAAAAAGGCTTCGAAATTTTTTTGATGAGGTCCAAGTGGAACAGATCCCCAGGAACCTGAACACCCGGGCAGACGCTTTGAGCAAGCTCGCTTCTTCCTATACTGCTGACCATAAAAAGAACATCCTCTTCGAAGTCTTGCCACGGCCCAGCGTGGAAGACGGGGAGGTAACGCTCCAGGTATATGCTGTTCGGGAGGAAAGCTAAGATTGGAGGAAGCCTCTCGTGGACTTCCTAAAAGATGGTATACTTCCAGAGGACCCGGGGGAGGCCCGCCGCCTTTGGGCAAAAGCTCGTCATTTCATCTGGAGCAATGGAAACCTCTACAAGAATTCATACACTCAGCCCCTGCTCCGATGCGTCGACCCCCACGAAGCCGACTACGTTCTATGAGAGATACATGAAGGGGTCAGGGGAGCGCATCAAGGGGCCCGTAGCCTTGTCTAGAAGATGCTGCTCCAAGGATATTATTGGTCGAGGATACACCAGGATGTCGAGAAGGTCGTCAGAAGATGCAAGAACTGCCAACTCCACGGCAGCATACATCGTCTCCCCGCTACCGAGCTAACGCCCCTCAGTTCCCCTTGGCCGTTTGCACAATGAGGGATGGATATGGTGGGCCAACTCCCCACTAGCACGGGCATACACAAATACATCCTTGTTGCGGTAGACTCCTTCACGAAGTGATAGAGGCCGTACCTATCTGTAACATTTCAAAAAAATAAAATATTATTTTTGGGAATTTTCATAATTTTTAATTAATATTTTAATAGTCGGTGTAATTAAATACCGATAAATGGTGAAAATTCCGGAGAAAATTTTAGAAATTCTAAAATAGGGTATTTTGTGGAAGTATGTCATTTTTAAGCTTTTATGGTTACGTATATGTTATTTTGGTGTAAATCGCGATTGACAATCGCTAAGTGGATTTTTGGCTTTTTTTTGTGCAAAAATGTGCACATGACATTTTCTACACCTGTTTCTTGTTTTGGTCATAGTAGCCTAGGGTTGGACCATGTTTAGGTGACCATGGTGGGTTGAACCATTTGATTAGAGCTGGGGTTATGTCGACTTGTGTAGGGAGAAGTGAGCCATGGTGGCTTGGTGTCTTGTGAGCATTGTTTTGGAGAAAGAGAGAGATGGTTAGGATGTGCCATGATCCATCCCATCTCATTATTCCTTGTGTTTTGTTACCCTCTCTCACATCTCTCCCCACAACATAACACCACATCAACACCCAACATCATAACCAACAGCAGCAGCTGCTGAAGCACTACTTCAGCCCCTACATCAGCCACCATCAGCACTTCAGCCCATATCAAATATCATCAGCAGAAATTCAGCATCCCTACATCAGCAACTGATATATCTTATCAGCCCCAACAGCTGTAGCCACCACCCTAGCACCTTAGCCCAACACCTACACCATCATTTCAGCCACCATCAGCCCAGGAAGTCAGCATCAGCTGCTGAAAGCAACAGCCACATCAACTGCTGCAACAGCAGCTGATATGACACCTTAGCCCCAAACCTGCTCTACACCAGCTGCACCCTACACCACACCCCCCTTATCATCATCTTTACAGCCCCAATAACTGACTTCAGCCCCCCTAGCTACTGCTATAAGCTGTAACATCAGCCACCTATACACTCATATCAGCACCTTTCAGCCACCAAAACTGCATCAGCAGCCCCCCTGCATCTACACAGCTACATGCCTCATAGCCCCATACCTACACCCTCACATCTACATAACATCAGCCCAATTCAATCAACTTGTGCAGCTACATCATCCCCCCCTATCAACACATTTTCAGCCACAAGAAAATGGATTTGTAAGCAGCAGATGCAGCATCAGCACTGCTGTGAAAACAGCTTCAGCCCCAAATTTCCCCACCTCAGCTGCTCCATCAGCCACCACAGCTACAACAACCTTTCACAACACCAAAACCACAACAACGCAACACCAGTGCAACTTCTACAACAAAAGGAATTTCCAAGCAGCAGCAGCAACAGCCACTGGTCCATCCAACAGCAACAACAACTACACAGGAAATCAGCCGCTAGGGGCAGCTAAGTAGCAGCAACTCACTCCCCCACCCCTTCCTTCTTCCTTCATCCTCTTTTCTCCTTCGTTCTAGGATTCTTTGAGATATAATCTTACAAACCAACTCCTAAGTTGCCAAGTTCTGATATTAGCTGAAGTTTAGTATTAGTTTTGTGATATGGTGCTAGTTTTAGTGAATTTGAGTGAAACTTGACCTAGTATTGGTTTTGATCGTTAGTATAACCATATTAGATGTTTTTGAGACCATTGTAACCAATATTACTCTAGAATCCTAGTATTTACCAGAGTTATTCGACTTGGCGTATTTTACCGTTTTTGTCGATTTTGAGACCTTTCTGAGATCTGCTTTCACCCGGGGCCTCCTAGAGAAAAAATAGGCATGTCAGTGAGCTGTTCAGGCACCCTGAACCCCTACCAAAAGCCCTAGCCACCACTTCAAAGTTACGGCCGCAAATTAATCCATTATGGCCGCAATTTGCGGCCAGACCAGTGTAAAACTGCCTCGTTTTGCGTGCACAGCCCTTTTTCATGTAAAATTGACCCCCGGCATGTCTAGTTTTGACTGGTTCCTGTTAGGATAAAATATGGGTTCATTTTCATGAGTTGGCGTATGTTTTACGACGTGTTTTTGTATGAATTTTGATATTCGATGATTCGTATCTGTCGGGTGGCATTCGGACGTCGACGACAGTGGATATTGGCTATTTTTGCCCACAAGGTCACAGGTTTTTACCTATGGGCGTAGTGTGCACCATTTTGGTTTCCGATGTGATTTTTATGAGTTTTAGCATGTGATATCCTTGTAGGTACTCACGTGACGTCGAAGCGTTGGAGATACAAATGGCGACATCGGCACCGGAACACATAACTAGGTGAGTAGATTTATATCTACGGGGAGAAGTCGGGTGGATGGCGTATAGCACCCCCGCAGTCCGAGGTGGTGTATACGGATGCGTATACACACCTATAAATATTATTGTTGTTGGGATTATTATTGATGTTAAATGGATATTGGTATATTGGATTGGTGAAAAGTTACGAAACCATAGGGTAGTGGGTGCACTACACATACTTGCACACATATACATACTTGCATACATCCTCACTTCATATATGCTTATGGGATTCGTTATGGATATGTGTTCACATGGGTTTGGGATTTTGTGTTCACATACGGATTTGAGGATGACACAGGGGATTGATATGAGTCGATGAGTTTGATATGAGATCATGATGTCGGTGATATAATAAAATTCATAATGGAGGTACGTCTTGATGCTTAGAGGATTTTGGGGATGATGATGCCATAGGAATGGTGACATGTATATTAAGTGATCGACATGTGATTATGTTATGAGATATGAGGTGATATGATTTGACAGGATATTTGTGATAGGCCGCCTTGGGCGATGTATATCTTTGTGATGATATATGAGGATAATATCGATCTATACAAGACTGTCGATCAGTAGTTAGATCTTGATTATAGTAATGATGTTAGAATTGTACCAGACATAGGTCAGTACCCCGATGATGATATTGATAAAGAGAATACTTGATGAATGATATGACAAATGTGATATTGACCCGTACCCAGATTGGGGAGGCCGTACGACGGATTTACGTACGAGCTATATTTTGATGTTTGATCCGCCTATTTGACTTGGGAATAACCGATTATAGGGATACGGTATCGGATGTGATATGATCGAGGCGGGATCACCGACTATATATGTGTATATATATATATATGTATCGACTCAGAGGTTAGACGGTTTCCCTTACCTACTACTAGCTTTAGCTCAGCCTTGTAGTAGTGTAGCTATATGACCTTTATGACATTAGACGCAGTTTAGCGATCATGGTGTTCAGTATTTCAGCTCTCGCATATTATTATTGTTGCTCTGCATCGCATACTGTTATGATTCATATTCTATTATTGATATCATGTTGTTAGTACACCAGCACCATTACCGATGATGCGTATGTTCCACATACACTTACTTGCCAGCTCACACACATCTTCATCGGTAATTGCCATATCACTACACAGTAGTATTATTGCATCAGGATATGACCCTTGTATGTGCATACTATTATTCCATGTTGCAGGACATACTGTTACACTTGCATTCCATTTATATGTCGCATACATCATGCTTCCTGATTATACGCATTGAGATATGTTGTTTCTATGTTATTTCTGGATTTGGGAACCGTGGGTATTTCAAAGAGATTATGTAAATGTTTTAAAAACCCGGTTACCCTTGATATGATATTTCAGTGCGTTCACCATGTGTTTTCTCGGTGCTGAGAGTGACATATGAAACCCGAATCGAGGAGGCGGATGGGACCGATTGCGGGTACATGGTGAACCCGGTGCGGTACCCCGGGACAAGAAGATCGCAGATGATGGCGTTGAGCCTGTGCAGGGGAGCACTACCTACCGGTGATATTACCCGACACGTCGGATATCCGGAGGATACCGTCGTAGTCATGAGATGGATGGTAGGGGCCGATCTGGACTGACGGCGCCCTAAATTTTGTGATTGAGACATTGAGATTTCGAGATATTGAGGTACAGAGATTGTGATACAGAGGTATCGAGATACTGAGACTTATGTTTTGTGCCGATACTAGGCACTGTTTTATACTGATTTCATCGTGATACCTCATTTTAAAAATACAGAAATCTCACAAAGTTACAAAAGCAGTTTTCTTCAGTACATGCATTCTGTTTCATGCATTCATACATCATTCATATGATATATTGCCACCTGATGCACTGGCACAGACATATGGGATTACATTTGGGTTAGATATTTACACTATCCATGGTTAGAGATTACTGATTATATATTTGAGGATTATATATATTATGATCGTATGACCTAGGTTGCGTCATACATGCGATTTTCTGTTCGTAGATCTTTTTCTACTCACGAGTTGGCAACTCACCCCCGTTGTGCCCCAGTTTCATGCAGGTGTTGCCGTACGGATTTCATTACGGCTTTACGGGCACATCTTCTTCAGGTGACTTGCTAGTAGGTGGTCCATCATTATACATTGTATATTATATTCAGTTGTATCTAGAAGTTCCATCAACCAAACATGTACTTATTTGAGATAGAGACCAGAGATGTTTATTCTTTCGACCTTAGAGTCGCGTGTTATATTTCCATGGGTTCTTGCTGGTTGGGTTTCATTTCTGTTGTGATCCTCGCCTTTAGGCGTTGTATATTGTGTTGCTTACAGGTTGATTTGATATGGTTCTTCCTATTCTCTACTATTTCACTTGGTTTGGATTTCTGGGTTTCGGCTTACTTAGTTTATGTACACCTTGAGACGTTCGTAGTCTAAGTGCCAGTCATGTTCCGTACTTTCGGGTCGTGACAAAGTTGGTATCAAAGCGTTAGGTTTTACCTTCGGAGTATAGGATGACCCTTGGTTGATGGAATAGGTAACTAAAGTAGAGTGACGTACCGTGGTATGTCCGCGGCATATTTACGATGCGCCACTCCACTTAAGAAGCCCTAGGATGTACATTTCCTTGTCCAGTATCACATTCCTTCCTGATCTAGCCTCATCGGTACCAGTTTTGGTTTTGCTGCCACGATTACGGGCAGGGAGAGCTACGGCTAGAGTTGCGGTCAGCATGAGCTCGTTACGAACGAGGACTGACCAGGGCGTGAGCCTGGCGACACATTGTTGCAGAGATGTGTCTTGATTGTGTTTTCACGCCACGAGCGTTGGATGGATCACTGTATGAGATTACTCGGACATGCAGATCAGCGCCATAGGATTGAGCCACTGATAGAGGCCAGCCAGATTTTGATGACCGTTGATGTATGGCTTATTCATGATGACTGAGGCACGGTTCAGCTTGCAGGTGAGTGAGCCAGCTATTGCTGCGAATGACGAGCTATTGCCCCAGATGTTGGAGCTATTGCAGTACGAGATTGTACTAATAGATGATGAAAGGTCGCTAGTCACCAAGGATGAAAGACTAGGACATGTGGATTGTTCGCTACCCCGATGCGAGATCATCAGATAGATTGATTCCAGCTAGAGACGACTTCACGCGGAGACATTGAGAGTCTACAGAGACGATCGAATGTCAGTAACCTATTATTCCAAGTTTAAAGTATTCGGAAAGACATGCAGGCAATTCTATGGTCCCTCTAGAAGAATGAAACCCTAACTCGACTTAATGACCGTATGAAAGCCTTTGAACCTTAGGGTTTGCGGCAGTTCTGCGGCGCCATTAGTGAGGCTTGGGTTTGCCCTTCTACGGCTGGACCACCGATGCTGTGGTATATACCCGATGCCATTATACTGTACCCAAGATGTTGAGCTCTTAGGGGATTATGAGGTTTTGAAGACTCGATCGGATGGCTCGACTTAATTCGGATGCTAGGTGGTGAGATACATTTCTTGGGAGACTCCAGATACGAGGATAGCCATTGGAGCTCAGTCCATGTAGCCACGACGAGACGAGTCCGAAGCAGTCGACATTAGAAAAAAAAAGTGGAGTAAGAGGTTCGTACAAGATCTGGATATAATGACGTTCCACCCCGCCGACATCAGTGATGCAGTAGGCATGCCGAGGCATTGTACTTGGATATACCTTCCAGAAGGAGTCGCGATGAGTATGCAACCATTCCGGAACAAGGAACAGATATAGTAAAGGACAATGAATTCCGGACAATTAGCAGAGACGAGATTTGGAAGAGGCCGTGAGCAGGATTCCTTCCAGGACACTGCTGCAATGATACTTGCACCCAGGATCAGATGTGTCACGTACATTCAGAGAGCCAGAGGCCGACGCCAGTGACATGTTGCTTTACGAGTGGTCGCAATGATTGACCAAGAGATGACCAGAGAAGTGCCAAAACAGAATCATCCCCGTTAACACACCTAACAGGGCTGATGAGTCGATGAATTGTGAGATTGATAATCCACAGAGAAGACTTAGACCCAGAAGTGGTCATGTTATGCACACAAGCAGGCCAGAGATTCAGAATCTTCGACGAGATATATTATGAGTGACCACGACAGTTGGCCAGAGATTCTTGGAGGATGCGCTTGAGCGGGACTATTCCGCCATACTTGTTTTGGTATTTTGAGCAGTTATTCGCATGATTGGTCTTGACGATTAGGTTTCATGATATTTGTTTTCATGCACCATGGTTGCACCTGCTGAGTATTTGCGAGTTTTACGCAGTTGTTGCACTTGATAGCTTTTTCGTGACTTGGTTTCACATGTTGTGATTTTATAGGGTTTCATACAGTTGAGTTGATTTTGTGCGTACGCACGCACACGATTTGGTTCCTGCACTCTGTATAGTTTATATATGCTTGCAGTGTAGTGACATGTATTTTGTGCACTTGGATGCACTGGATTTCGATTTCGATGGTGATGCTCGATATTTGTTTCGTGCATGATGGATGCACCGGATTTGGATTTTTCGCGCATGTTATGAGATGCGATTTGGTGCACACCAGATGCACTAAATCGAGATTTTTTCCGGCATGTCAGATGCACCTGTTTGTGCTGTCAGGCACACCTGTTGCTTTGACAGATGTTTCGTGCACACCCGATGCACTTAGATATTTTTTCTGTGCGCATGTATGGCACATTCATGGATTTTGATTTCCGTGCGCACCGGACGCACAGGGTTTTTATATGCATTCTTTGGATTGATTTTTTTTGGGAGCAGTACATTTCTATGATATTGCGATTGATTTTCGTACTGAGCAGGACTGATCAGATGACAGTGCCTGGGTATATTTTGCATGCATTGATAGGTTTCAAAGGGATTTCCAAAGGCGAGCTATAGTCTCATTATTTACATACGTGTCCGATATGACACAAGACAATTAAAAATGAGGGAACCCTTTTAAGTTGTTTTCAAAACGGCGGATCATGCATATTAAACAAAAGATATATACATATATGGCTATTTTCTAATAAGAGACGTCCGCCGCTGTGCAGTGTTATGCGCATTGCACAACGACTTTAAAAGACTTGGCATGCATTTCCTTCGGATATTTACATGTACAGATTCGATATTTACATGTATAGTTCCGATTTATAGCATATTGGTTTTGCTTTGGATTTGGCATTCGTGTTTTCATCTTGACTCCGATGATTGCGAGATGCTTGACGGAGTTTTGATTTCGAGTTATCTGCTCGTTACTCATGCGCATGTATTGCGCTATGATGCCTTTTATATATCGATAATTACGGAGCCCCGTTGACTTGGAAATTTATTTGAAATGTTTTAGAATTGGGAGGTTTAAATTTAAATTCGGGGACCGAATTTAAATAAGGGGGGAAGACTGTAACATTTCAAAAAAATAAAATATTATTTTTGGGAATTTTCATAATTTTTAATTAATATTTTAATAGTCGGTGTAATTAAATACCGATAAATGGTGAAAATTCCGGAGAAAATTTTAGAAATTCTAAAATAGAGTATTTTGTGGAAGTATGTCATTTTTAAGCTTTTATGGTTACGTATATGTTATTTTGGTGTAAATCGCGATTGACAATCGCTAAGTGGATTTTTGGCTTTTTTTTGTGCAAAAATGTGCACATGACATTTTTTACACCTGTTTCTTGTTTTGGTCATAGTAGCCTAGAGTTGGACCATGTTTAGGTGACCATGGTGGGTTGAACCATTTGATTAGAGCTGGGGTTATGTCGACTTGTGTAGGGAGAAGTGAGCCATGGTGGCTTGGTGTCTTGTGAGCATTGTTTTGGAGAAAGAGAGAGATGGTTAGGATGTGCCATGATCCATCCCATCTCATTATTCCCTGTGTTTTGTTATCCTCTCTCACATCTCTCCCCACAACATAACACCACATCAACACCCAACATCATAACCAACAGCAGCAGCTGCTGAAGCACTACTTCAGCCCCAACATCAGCCACCATCAGCACTTCAGCCCATATCAAATATCATCAGCTGAAATTCAGCATCCCTACATCAGCAACTGATATATCTTATCAGCCCCAACAGCTGTAGCCACCACCCTAGCACCTTAGCCCAACACCTACACCATCATTTCAGCCACCATCAGCCCAGGAAGTCAGCATCAGCTGCTGAAAGCAACAGCCACATCAACTGCTGCACCAGCAGCTGATATGACACCTTAGCCCCAAACCTGCTCTACACCAGCTGCACCCTACACCACACCCCCCTTATCATCATCTTTACAGCCCCAATAACTGACTTCAGCCCCCTAGCTACTGCTATAAGCTGTAACATCAGCCACCTATACACTCACATCAGCACCTTTCAGCCACCAAAACTGCATCAGCAGCCCCCCTGCATCTACACAGCTACATGCCTCATAGCCCCATACCTACATCCTCACATCTACATAACATCAGCCCAATTCAATCAACTTGTGCAGCTACATCATCCCCCCCTATCAACACATTTTCAGCCACAAGAAAATGGATTTGCAAGCAGCAGATGCAGCATCAGCACTGCTGTGAAAACAGCTTCAGCCCCAAATTTCCCCACCTCAGCTGCTCCATCAGCCACCACAGCTACAACAACCCTTCACAACACCAAAACCACAACAACGCAACACCAGTGCAACTTCTACAACAAAAGGAATTTCCAAGCAGCAGCAGCAACAGCCATTGGTCCATCCAACAGCAACAACAACTACACAGGAAATCAGCCGCTAGGGGCAGCTCAGTAGCAGCAACTCACTCCCCCACCCCTTCCTCCTTCCTTCATCCTCTTTTCTCCTTCGTTCTAGGATTCTTTGAGGTATAATCTTACAAACCAACTCCTAAGTTGCCAAGTTCTGATATTAGCTGAAGTTTAGTATTAGTTTTGTGATATGGTGCTAGTTTTAGTGAATTTGAGTGAAACTTGACCTAGTATTGGTTTTGATCGTTAGTATAACCATATTAGATGTTTTTGAGACCATTGTAACCAATATTACTCTAGAATCCTAGTATTTACCAGAGTTATTCGACTTGGCGTATTTTACCGTTTTTGTCGATTTTGAGACCTTTCTGAGATCTGCTTTCACCCGGGGCCTCCTAGAGAAAAAATAGGCATGTCAGTGAGCTGTTCAGGCACCCTGGAACCCCTACCAAAAGACCTAGCCACCACTTCAAAGTTACGGCCGCAAATTAATCCATTCTGGCCTCAATTTGCGGCCAGACCAGTGTAAAACTGCATCGTTTTGCGTGCACAGCCCTTTTTCATGTAAAATTGCTCCCCGGCATGTCTAGTTTTGACTGGTTCCTGTTAGGATAAAATATGGGTTCATTTTCATGAGTTGGCGTATGTTTTACGACGTGTTTTTGTATGAATTTTGATATTCGATGATTCGTATCTGTCGGGTGGCGTTCGGACGTCGACGACAGTGGATATTGGCTATTTTTGCCCACAAGGTCACAGGTTTTTACCTATGGGCGTAGTGTGCACCATTTTGGTTTCCGATGTGATTTTTATGAGTTTTAGCATGTGATATCCTTGTAGGTACTCACGTGACGTCGAAGCGTTGGAGATACAAATGGCGACATCGGCACCGGAACACATAACTAGGTGAGTAGATTTATATCTACGGGGAGAAGTCGGGTGGATGGCGTATAGCACCCCCGCAGTCCGAGGTGGTGTATACGGATGCGTATACACACCTATAAATATTATTGTTGTTGGGATTATTATTGATGTTAAATGGATATTGGTATATTGGATTGGTGAAAAGTTACGAAACCATAGGGTAGTGGGTGCACTACACATACATGCACACATATACATACTTGCATACATCCTCACTTCATATATGCTTATGGGATTCGTTATGGATATGTGTTCACATGGGTTTGGGATTTTGTGTTCACATACGGATTTGAGGATGACACAGGGGATTGATATGAGTCGATGAGTTTGATATGAGATCATGATGTCGGTGATATGATAAAATTCACAATGGAGGTACGTCTTGATGCTTAGAGGATTTTGGGGATGATGATGCCATAGGAATGGTGACATGTATATTAAGTGATCGACATGTGATTATGTTATGAGATATGAGGTGATATGATTTGACAGGATATTTGTGATAGGCCGCCTTGGGCGATGTATATCTTTGTGATGATATATGAGGATAATATCGATCTATACAAGACTGTCGATCAGTAGTTAGATCTTGATTATAGTAATGATGTTAGAATTGTACCAGACATAGGTCAGTACCCCGATGATGATATTGATAAAGAGAATACTTGATGAATGATATGACAAATGTGATATTGACCCGTACCCAGATTGGGGAGGCCGTACGACGGATTTACGTACGAGCTATATTTTGATGTTTGATCCGCCTATTTGACTTGGGAATAACCGATTATAGGGATACGGTATCGGATGTGATATGATCGAGGCGGGATCACCGACTATATATGTGTATATATATATATATGTATCGACTCAGAGGTTAGGCGGTTTCCCTTACCTACTACTAGCTTTAGCTCAGCCTTGTAGTAGTGTAGCTATATGACCTTTATGACATTAGACGCAGTTTAGCGATCATGGTGTTCAGTATTTCAGCTCTCGCATATTATTATTGTTGCTCTGCATCGCATACTGTTATGATTCATATTCTATTATTGATATCATGCTGTTAGGACACCAGCACCATTACCGATGATGCGTATGTTCCACATACACTTACTTGCCAGCTCACACACATCTTCATCGGTAATTGCCATGTTACTACACAGTAGTATTATTGCATCAGGATATGACCCTTGTATGTGCATACTATTATTCCATGTTGCAGGACATACTGTTACACTTGCATTCCATTTATATGTCGCATACATCATGCTTCCTGATTATACGCATTGAGATATGTTGTTTCTATGTTATTTCTGGATTTGGGAACCGTGGGTATTTCAAAGAGATTATGTAAATGTTTTAAAAACCCGGTTACCCTTGATATGATATTTCAGTGCGTTCACCATGTGTTTTCTCGGTGCTGAGAGTGACATATGAAACCCGAATCGAGGAGGCGGATGGGACCGATTGCGGGTACATGGTGGACCCGGTGCGGTACCCCGGGGCAAGAAGATCGCAGATGATGGCGTTGAGCCTGTGCAGGGGAGCACTACCTACCGGTGATATTACCCGACACGTCGGATATCCGGATGATACCGTCGTAGTCATGAGATGGATGGTAGGGGCCGATCTGGACTGACGGCGCCCTAGATTTTGTGATTGAGACATTGAGATTTTGAGATATTGAGGTACAGAGATTGTGATACAGAGGTATCGAGATACTGAGACTTATGTTTTGTGCCGATGCTAGGCACTGTTTTATACTGATTTCATCGTGATACCTCATTTTAAAAATACAGAAATCTCACAAAGTTACAAAAGCAGTTTTCTTCAGTACATGCATTCTGTTTCATGCATTCATACATCATTCATATGATATATTGCCACCTGATGCACTGGCACAGACATATGGGATTACATTTGGGTTAGATATTTACACTAGCCATGGTTAGAGATTACTGATTATATATTTGAGGATTATATATATTATGATCGTATGACCTAGGTTGCGTCATACATGCGATTTTCTGTTCGTAGATCTTTTTCTACTCACGAGTTGGCAACTCACCCCCGTTGTGCCCCAGTTTTATGCAGGTGTTGCCGTACGGATTTCATTACGGCTTTACGGGCACATCTTCTTCAGGTGACTTGCTAGTAGGTGGTCCATCATTATACATTGTATATTATATTCAGTTGTATCTAGAAGTTCCATCAACCAAACATGTACTTATTTGAGATAGAGACCAGAGATGTTTATTCTTTCGACCTTAGAGTCGCGTGTTATATTTCCATGGGTTCTTGCTGGTTGGGTTTCATTTCTGTTGTGATCCTCGCCTTTAGGCGTTGTATATTGTGTTGCTTATAGGTTGATTTGATATGGTTCTTCCTATTCTCTACTATTTCACTTGGTTTGGATTTCTGGGTTTCGGCTTACTTAGTTTATGTACGCCTTGAGATGTTCGTAGTCTAAGTGCCGGTCATGTTCCGTACTTTCTGGTCGTGACACTATCAGAAAACCAGACGCCACCTCTACTATAAAGTTCTTGCAAAACAACATCATCACTCGATTTGGAATCCCGAGGTGCATCGTTACCAACCACAGGACCAACTTCGAAAACGACAAAGTCAAAGAATTTTGCAGCGACTACCACATACTAATGAAGTTTGCCGTGGTCGCGCATCCGTAATGCAACAGACAAGCCAAGGTAGAAAACCGAGGAGTCATACGCGGACTCAGGGCCCGCTTAGAAGGAAGACAAGGCAGCTGGGTCGAGGAATTGTCGCGAGTGCTACGGGCATTACGAACCTCAAAGAAAACACCCATGAGAGAAACCCCGTTCAGCCTCTGCTACGGTACCGAGGCGATGGCCCCGGCTGAGATCGGAATGCCCAGTTATAGAGTTGAACACTTCGACGATGAAGCGAACATCTCGGCACTCCGGACCAACTTGGACGTATTATTGGAAAAGCGGGATATAGTGCAGATTAGAGCAGCCGCCTGTTCCCTTATAAAAAATAAATAATAAATAAAAAGCGAAGGGAAAAATTCCCCAAATGGAGCATCACATGCCCACACGTGATGCGCCTTGGAGCAAATATTATAGGCATTGCGCTTTACAAATAAGGTCGAAATTGAGCCTCACGTGCAGGCATGTGAGCATATATATACAAAGTATATAGGCGCCTTCCTAAAACAAATAACATGCCAGAGAAGCTCACGTGTTAGCACGTGATGCTCGTTGTTGGGCTTAACTTCGTGGGGGTCACGTGCCACACGTGACATTCTTGAACATCAGCTCACGTGCCAACACGTGATGCTTTTCACTGGGACTGCTGCATATAAGCAAACCGGTTTAATGCTATGGGGTCACGTGCTACACGTGAGGGTTCCTAATTCCTTCTGAGCCGATAGAATTAAATTCTAAATAAGAGGGATCAAAACTCTATTTCAAAAATATATCCTTAGATCTTTCTAAACAAGAAAGATTACGCTCTATAAAACAGAGCGCCGTTGGATTAAAAATCCAATGGTGATTAAGAATCACCAAGCTACCGCATAAGCTCTGTATGGAAAAATATTTCCCCGATCTTTCTAAACAAGAAAGATTACGCTCTGTAAAACAGAGCACCGTTGGATTAAAGATCCAATGGTGATTAAAAATCACCAAGCTACAGAATAAGCTCTGTATGGGAAAATATTTTCCCAATCTTGTTAAAAACAAGAAAAATATCTTCTGTAAAACAGAAGTCCCTGGATCAATAATCCAACGGTGGATAAAATCCCCGAATCAATTAAAAAATTTCTCAATAAGAGATTTCCTTAACTAAATCAACAAACTTGCCTCTACTATATAAAGGACCCGAGACTGAAAGGAGAAGGAGGAGGAGAACCCCATAAGATTTAAAAAAAGAAGAAGAGGAGTTCTCTTTCAAGAAAAGAAACCCTAGGTAAGAAAAAAAGACCTAGAGATCATTTTTCTTCGCCATTACAAGAGTTTAACTCTTAAAAAAAACAGAACTTAGTTCTTTTTCTGGTTGAGGTCTGCAGAAGCAGATCTCCCCACAAGTTGAGAATTTAATTCCCATCGGGGAGATTCTGTCATGCAGTCCTAAAACTTAGAGGAAAGAACTAAATTTGAGGAATTTAATTCTTCCAAAAGATATAGGAATTTAATTCCTCTGACAAAACTAGGGTTTAACCCTGCATAAAAAAAACAACTGAGATCAACTCACGTGTTCCCACGTGACCCCTTAAAACAAGTGCTTAGCACTTATAAAAAAAAGGGATTAAATCCAAAGACAGTTACCATTTTGGGGCGCCTCACGTGATCCCATGTGACCCCCTAATAGTGCTTAGCACTTTCAAAAGGAAAAGGGGAATAAATCCAAAGACAGTTCCCATTTTGGGGCACCTCACGTGATCCCACTGTTCTCCGCCGAAAGGACGCGACCGGGACGTTGGGACGTCCGGCCTGAATTTCGAGGGCAGATGCCATTTGGTGCTATCCGTCCACCTCTCCGAAGATGCCAAGTTGATTTATGACACCATATATCGAAGGTTTAAACGGATGCGGCCGATATAGCGGACTTCGTCAGATTCCCCCTCGTTGAGGGGTTTTTGATTGTGGTGACGCTCTTCCCTGTAGGCGCAAGCCCCTGCAGTTAATTACGCTACCGCATTGCGGTAACCACTTTTCTTTCTCCAGATGGTCACTTCGTATCATGGGTGTTTGTTTTGTTTTTGGTTGCCCGTGGATCGTATACGGAGACTAATTTATGTTGTCGCCCATAGGGCGTGGATTAGTCCAAATCCGTATTTTCTTAGATTTAGGTTTGGGGTTGGGTTTAAGGATGCGTTAGTCTCATTTGAGACTAAGATCAACTTAAACGTTTGTTAAGGATACGTTAGTCTAATTTTAGACTAAGATCAACTTAACGATTTGTTAAGGATACGTTAGTCTAATTTTAGACTAAGATCAACTTAACAGGATCATTTAGATCCAACAAAAGAGCATTTGGGCTCTATTGTTTTAGTTTAGGGACTTTGCGGTCCATTAGTTTAAGGACATTACGGTCCAAGGTTAAGGACATCATAGTCCATAGGTTTAAGGACCCCACAGTCCGAGGTTAAGGACATCATAATCCATGGGTTTAAAGGGACCCCACAGTCCGAGGTTAAGAACATCATAGTCCGTGGGTTTAAAGGGACCCCACGGTCCAAGTTTGGAGACATCATAGTCTGTAAGATTTGCCGGTTTTCGGGACCCGTTACCTCTCTGAAGACGTTGAAGGATTACAGCGACATATATCAGAGGAGTGAAGAGATGTACCCTTGAACCAATATTGGTTGGGATCTGTAGTCCAATTTGGGACTAAGATCAAAAAGATTAATGAGAATATGGGCTCAATTAATCTGAATTAAGGACTTATGGCCAATCTTGGGTTAAGTCCAATCAAGTTAAAATGTTTAACATTTATTTTTGGCTGTTGAGCATTTATTTGGGCTTAGCCCTTTTAACAATGTTGAGCATTGATTTGGATTCTGACAGTATTTCTATTTTTTGTTGAATGCTGAACATTCATAATAGCTCTAGGGCTTTATCAAAGAACAGTTTATGTTCTATCAGTGCATACGTGAGGGACACGTGGCACACTTGGCGCTAGCGCCAGTTAATGAGCGCAGTGCGCTATATTTGAAGCGCTGAGGCGCTGCAGCGCTTTGCGCTAGATATGGAGCGCTGAGGCGCTTCTGCTAAGTAGCGCACACGTGAGGAGCACGTGGCGCGCTTGGCGCTAGCGCCGGTCAATGAGCGCAATACGCTGTATTTGGAGCGCTGAGGCGCTGCAGCGCTAGATGTGGAATGCTGAGGCGCTTCTGTTAAGTAGCGCACACGTGAGGAGCACGTGGCGCTTGGCACTGTGCGCTAGTCTTGAGCGCAGAGCGCTTTCTTTAAATTTGGAGCGCTAAGGCTTTGCAGCGCTTTGCGCTAGATGTGGAGCGCTGAGGCTCTTTTAAATTAGGAGCACTAAGGCTCTTCTTTTATGCAACTTAGATCAGTTTTGCGCTCTGAGAATTAAATTCTCTTTTTATAAGAGATTTTGTCTCAAGGTTCTGAGAACAAAGTTCTTACTTTATAGGAGATGCTTCAATCTCTTATATTGATGAAAGGCTTTGCCTTTATGGATTTATGATTCTTAAGAGAATTGAATTATTCTCCCCCTTTTTTTATCATGATCTCTTTTTGTAAAAGACCTTAGTGTTGTAGATCTATGATCTGTGAGAAGAATTATGTTCTTCTTATTTTATGATGAGATCCTTTGATCTCTTTATGAAAGACTTTGGTCTTGTAGATCTATGATCTTAGAGAAATAAGTGAATTCTTTTTTTTAATATGAGATGATTTCATCTCTCTGTTTATTTTTACCTTGAAGAAAATCTTCTTCTTCCGAGAGCTTGGCTCTTCTTTCTCAGATTTCTCAAAGTTTGGGGGGGGGGGGGGTTCCTCTCTCTGAGACTTGAAGTCTTAGGGCCTTTATATAGGGCAAGCTGATTTGTTCAATCAGTTAAGGAGATCTTTTCTCCAATTGATTTGAGGATTTCCCCACCTTTGGATCTTTGATTCAAGGGCTTCTAATTTACAGAAGGCAATTTTCTTGTTTTAACAAGATCGGGAAATCTTTTCCATACAGAATTTATTCTGTATTTTGGTGATTTTTAATCACCTTTTGATCATTGATCCAACGGTGCTCTGATTTACAGAGCACAATCTTTTTGTTTAGAAAGATTTTGAGGAATCTCTCCTTAACAGAATTTTATTCTGGTTAATTGATGATTTATCATCTTTATTAGATCTTTGATCTTACGGTGGGGAGCTTTTAGTTCCTGCGCTAAAGCACGGGTGCGCTGCTTAGAGTGCAATGCACTTGGCGCTAGAGCACCCGTGCTTTGCACGTGGTGCGCTGCTTAAGGTGCAGCGCTCTTAGCGTTAGCGCACACGTGCTTTATACGTGGTGCGCTGCTTATAGTGCAGCGCTCTTAGCGCTAGCGCACACGTGTTTCGCACGTGGTGTGCTGCTTAGGGCACAGCGCACTTAGCGCTGCTTATGAAGCGTTGCTTCCTTTCAAAATTTAAATTTTGAATAGAGCTTTGCTCTGATTGGGGGAAACAAATGCTCCCCCCACCATTGCGCTCACGTGGCCCACATGTGAGTGCAGCGGTGGCAGCATCTGCGCCCTTGGATCAACTCAGAAGTTGAAACGGCATCTCAGTGCCTATAAATAGGACCCTTGGCCCTCTCTCGTGTCCTCGCAAATGCTGGAAGGTACGGGTTTATGACTTATCGGTTTCATTGTAGGCAATATACTTTATATATTGACATTGCATAATTACGCCTTCGCAGGAGTCCTTTTTGTTCATCTGTATCAGGTGTTGCATCCACATTTCTCCTTCCAGTCGGAAATTGCTTAATCTAGTGGCGCTGGTGAGTACAGCCTCTAACTAATATCTTCTCTTTTCTTTTATGGGCAGCCAAGTCGTTGCTAATTCTTCTCTGTTTTGACTGCAGCACTACAGATTGAAGGAGGAGATGAAAGAATAGTTGCACCACCGGTACTCCCGGCCTTGCCACCTGTCGCAGCTGGTATAGTAAACTCCATTGTTCATGTATCTTCTCTATTTCTTGAGCCGTCATTTGACTATGATTTGTTTTGCAGCGGTGACACCGACTCCAGCTCCGTTCGAGTCTCGAATCATATGCCAACAGGGCCCTTTTCCAGACGTCCATCTTCAAAAGGCGCTGTGACTAGTTTGCGTATGTTGAGCGATTACATCGAGGAGCTTGACGCGGAGGCCCTTACATTCACTGCAGATTTTGCTGTCGAGGTTAATCCAATGCTGGCGACGCTCGTGAACTTCTATAACGAAGGCGTCGTTGAGTCTTGGGTTAACCACTGCAGAAAGATTGAGGCCTGCCTGCATGAGCTTGAGCTTAGGTGTCCTGCTTCTGAGATTCAGGCTTTGAACTCCCAACGGGCTGCGTGGGTTGAGCAGAGCACCCCCCACTTCTGCCATTTTGAACAAGAAGCGGCCTTAAAGCGTAAGGAGCGCGAGGAGACTTTAGGTGAATCTGCCCGGCTGCATGCTCAGGTTGACGCAAATGCTGTACAGCTAAAAGCTATATTTGAGGGCCTTCTACGATATATTTCTGACGGGCTAACGCTGAGGCAGAAGCTCGACCTCACCGAATGAGAGGCGAAGAGTCGCGAGGCAGCTCAGCGGGTAATCGATGAGCAACTTTCATCTTATTTGCAGAAGCGGGCTCAGGTTGAAGCGGAGTTGGCCGCGGCAGCTGACTGTGAACAAGGGCTGAGGGGAGTGTGCGAGCAACCGACTGCTTTATTGAAAACGCCTTCCTCCCAATAGTTGTTTTTGTACCAATTATCATTTGTAATCTTTTTTCTTTTGAATAAAATTGTACCCATTTTTTTATTCTTTCATATGATGTATCTTGTACCCAATTGAATTTATGAATAAAAGATACATTTCTTTCGTACTATCTTGCGTTATCTCTTGCTTTCTTCTCTTTTCTTTGTTGTTGCCGGCATGTTACTTTAGTAAGCGTAGCCTGTAGATGATAGAGAGCATTCCATCTTGAACTCTTCGAGAGGTGGTGATGGCTCAGGAAGCAGGTTCAGATTTGTTGCCTAAGGCTTTTTCAACTTTATGAGCCGTGAGGGTCTCATAAAGACTTTTCTCTCTACGAGTCAAAAGGATCTCGTAGGTGTATTTTCTTTTTAGGAATCGTGAGGATTCCTAAGTGTGTTTTCTCTTGGGAGTCGTAAGGATCTCGCAAGAGAGTTTTTTTCCTTACGAGTCGTGAGGACTCGTAAGCGATTGATGGGGTTGACATTATCTGCATTTCACGGAGTCAGGGGTTGCTCTGGACGTTTCCCACGAGGTCAGGATTGACTTTAGCCGTGTTCCACGGGACCAGGATTCGCTCTGGCTGTTTCCCACGGGGTCAGGATTGACTTTAGACGGGTTCTACATGACCAGGATTTGCTCTGGATGCTTCCTACGGGGTCAGGATTGACATTAGCCGTATTCCGCAAAGGACCAGGATCCGCTCTGGACGCTTCCCACGGGGTCAGGATTGACATTAGCCGTGTTCCAGTATACCAAGATTCGCTCTGGACGCTTCCCACGGGGTCAGGATTGACATTAGCCGTGTTCCGCAAGACCAGGATTTGCTCTGGACGCTTCCCACGGGGTCAGGATTGACATTAGCCGTGTTCCACTAGACCAGGATTTGCTCTGGACGCTTCCCACGGGGTCAGGATTAACATTAGCCGTGTTCCGCAAGGACCAGGATCCGCTCTGGACGCTTCCCACGGGGTCAGGATTGACATTAGCCGTGTTCCACTAGACCAGAATTTGCTCTGGATGCTTCCCACGGGGTCATGATTGACATTAGCCGTGTTCCACTAGACCAGGATTTGCTCTGGATGCTTCCCACGGGGTCAGGATTGACATTAGCCGTGTTCCGCAAGGACCAGGATCCGCTATGGACGCTTCCCACGGGGTTAGGGTTGATATTAGCCGTGTTCCACGAGACCAGGATCCGCTCTGGACGCTTCCCACGGGGTCAGGATTGACATTGGCCGTGTTCCACTAGACCAGGATTTGCTCTGGATGCTTCCCATGGGGTCAGAATTGACATTAGCCGTGTTCCGCGAGGACCAGGATTCGCTTTGGACGCTTCCCACGGGGTCAGGGTTGACATTAGCCGTGTTCCACGAGACCAGGATTTGCTCTGGATGCTTCCCACGGGGTCAGGATTGACATTAGCCGTGTTCCGCAAGGACCAGGATCCGCTCTGGACGCTTCCCACGGGGTCAGGATTGACATTGGCCGTGTTCCACTAGACCAGGATTTGCTCTGGATGCTTCCCATGGGGTCAGGATTGACATTAGCCGTGTTCCGCAAGGACCAGGATTCGCTCTGGACGCTTCCCACGGGGTCAGGGTTGACATTAGCCGTGTTCCACGAGACCAGGATTTGCTCTGGATGCTTCCCACGGGGTCAGGATTGACATTAGCCGTGTTCCGCAAGGACCAGGATCCGCTCTGGACGCTTCCCACGGGGTCAGGGTTGACATTAGCCGTGTTTCACAGGACCAGGATTTGCTCTGGATGCTTCCCACAGGGTCAGGATTGACATTAGCCGTGTTCCGTAAGGACCGGGATCCGCTCTGGACACTTCCCACGGGGCCAGGATTGACATTAGCCGTGTTCCACTAGACCAGGAGAGGTTGACTTTATCCGCATTTCACGGAGTCGGGGGTTGACTCTCGGTTGTCTGTGTACAGCCGAGTCATGGGACTGGGAATTGCTGCGGTTCCGCTTTGCTGATGTTGCGTCTGTTGTAATGAGACGAATGTTGAGATGATCTCCAGGCTTTCTGTGAATCGTCAAGATTTGGCTCTCTTTCGGATGGAGCCTGGGGGAAGGTATGGTTCCCTCTTTGTTTGTGCCCCTGGATTGTATACAGGGATCGATGTGATCTCACCTATAGGGCAAAAATTTTCATTTTATATATTTTTCTTTCCGCGATGCTCTATCATTTCAGCTTTTATATCGCGAAAGTTGCGATTGCCCAATCATTTTCGCTATTTTTCGCGGTGCCCAATCATTTCGGCTATTTGTTTTATTTACTCGCTGCTTTTATTGCGAGTTGCCCAATCATTTCGGTTATTTTGCATGCATACATTTTTACTTGCTGATTTTGTCGCAAGTTGCCCCATCATTTCGGCTGTTTCATATGCATTTATGGCTCGCTGACTTTTCGCTGCGAGTTTGAGATTTGATACCGATTTAGGCATCAGCATCGCTGCAACTGGGATATTTCCAGGAGCGAATCATCATTTGCCTTTGTCGGTTCGAACAAAGGTGGCTTAGTAAATGGGGTTAAGATCCTGTCGACTAAGGCTTTTAACTTCATGAGCCGTAAGGGTCTTATAAAGGTACTTCTCCCTATGAGTCGTGAGGATCTCGTAGGTGCGTTTTCTTCTTAAGAATCGTGAGGAGTCTTAAGTGTATGGTCCTTTATAAGTCGTAAGGATCTTACAAGAGTGGTTTCTCCTTATAAGTCGAGAGGACTTACAAGTGTCTTTTGCCATATGAGTGTATCCCCAGTCTCTGGTGGGACTTTGTTGGGGAAATGTTTATTCGCGCCCGTGGATTGTATACAAGGGTCAATACTGAACCTACTTGTAGGGCAGCATTGGAGGTTGTGATGGCTTAAGAATAGGTTCAGATCCCTGTAGCTTAAGGCTTTTGAAACCTATGAGCCGTGAGAGTCTCAAAGGAGGGTTCTCCTTACGAGTCGTGAGGATCTTGCAAGTGTAATTTCTCCTTAAGAATCGTGGGGATCCTTAAGTGTGTTGCTCCCTTGTGAGTCGTAAGGATCTCACGCATGTGGTTTCTCCTTACAGGGTCGAGAGGACCTTGCAAGTGTCTTTTAATGAGCTTGCGCCCTTTCGGGTTTTCACAAAACTCGCCGGTAGCCCTGCTGTTTTTACTCACGGAGCCCTTTCGGGTTTTCATCCGTGCCCATTTTGCTTATGGACATACCGTTTTCTTCCTTTTTTTAATTATTTTTTAATTATTTTTTTGTGTCAGTCTTAGGATGCTGCGATCCATAGTAGTTTATCGACGTCTCGGTCAATAGCTAGTTTTAGGACATAGTGGTCCATTGTTAGTTTAAGGACGTTGCGGTCCGAAAGCCGGCTACTACTTATAGAGTTTGTGCTTAGGAAGATAGCGAGTGGACATAGGCGTCGTCATCTATCGTTGACCTAGGCCGTGACTCGTCAGGCGTAGTATTTTTTTAGGAAGCGGCCATTTATTGGCCTGAAAGGTCTTTCACCATGCATGTCCATGAGTAGATAGGCTCCACCTTGGTAAACTTTGTCTATGATGTACGAGCCTGCATAATTCGGCTCGAATTTCCCCCGTTTGGCACGGTTGGGGATCATAGGTCTTTTGACCACTAGCACGAGTTCGCCTTGGCGGAATGTTCTTGGCCTAATCAATCTTTCATATGAGCGCGTCATCTTCGCTTTATAAGCCTCCAAGTTTTGCTGCACCATGAGCCGAGTTTCGTCGAAGGCATCAAGCTCCTCAAGCCGAAGGTGAGCATTTTCTTCATCTGTTAGCTCGTAGTGAACTGCCACTCGTAGTGAGGGTAACTCTATCTCGAGGGGGAGTACCGCTTCTGTGCCGAATACCAATGCATACGGCGTTGTGTTTGTGGCTGTTTTGAACGTAGTTCGATATGCCTAGAGAGCTTCATGCAGTCTTTCGTGCCAGTCCCTCTTATTTTGAGACACCGTCTTTTTCACGATCTTCGTCAAGGTCTTGTTGAAAGCTTCAGCTAGACCGTTAGCTCGAAGATTATAGACCGAAGAGTATCTCCAGTCTATGTTATGCTGTTGTGTGAAGCGGCTGATCTTGTGGCTTCTATAGGCTGGCCCGTTATCGAAGATAATCTGTCACGGAGTGCCGAACTGATAAATGACGCGCGTCTTGAAGAAATGGAGGATATTCTCCGTCTTCACTTCCTTCAGTGGTACCGCTTCTTTCAGCGGTACCGCTTCTACCCATTTGGAGAAGTAATCAGTTGTCGCCAAAATGAATCAATGAACTCTGGACGATGCTGGTTCGATGGGGCCGATTATGTCAGTTCCCCACATTTCGAACGGCCATCTAGCCACCGTTAGATGTAGTGGATTTGGATGCTGGTGAATAAAATCCCCGTGAATTTAGCACGAGTGGCACTGCTTCGCATATTCAAGGCAGTCCTGGATCATCGTGGGCCAATAGTATCCCATCTTTTTGATCTTTAGTTTCATCTTTGGCCCGGCTTGGTGAGAACCACATAGTCCGTCGTGAGTTTCTTGGATAACTCTCCTTGCCTCTTCAGGTCCCAGGCATCTTAGCCACAGAGAATCAAATGATATCTTATATAGAGTATCATTGACGAAGGCAAATGATAGAGCTCGTTTCATAAGCTGATGTCTTGAGGATGCATCTTCAGGCGTTCGACGGGATTTGAAACAGTCTATAAAGACTTCTTTCCAATCCTTAGCCTCTTCATGGTCTTTTATTTGTAGGTTCATTTGCTCGGTAGCTCCATTTTCTTTGGACGACTCCGGAGATATTTCAGCCGGCGCAAGAACCTGACGGCTTTGCACAACGATCCTTACGTCATCGAGGTTCTCGTCGGCCAATTCTTTAGCGAGTTTGGCTAATGCATCCGCTTTGCTGTTTTCCGCACGCGGTATACTTTCCAGCATGTAGGAAGGAATTTGAGTCAGCAGTCGCTGTACTCTCTCGCCATACTTCACTAACTCTGGCTTGCATGTTTGATAGTCGCCGTTTACTTGGCTGACGACTAGTTGGGAGTCTCCGTATATGAGGAGGTTATCGATTCCCATGTCGACAGCGATCTCAAGACCTGCTATCAAAGCTTCATATTCGGCTTTATTGTTTGTCCCGGACTCTGTTAAGGAGAAGGCAAAGCGCATTATCCCTCATTGTGGAGTCACAAAAATGAGGCCCACCCTGGATTTGATTATGGGGGTGGCTTGTTTGCACTTCTTCATGGAAGATGCTCCATCGAAGTAGAGTTCCCACTGGGTATCATTCTCTCTTCTCTCCCCGTCGATTGTGTCAAACGCGTGTTCGTCTGGCAATTCGCAGTTCAAGGGAGAGTCGGCAGGTATCGGATGCTCAGCGAGGAAATCGGCGATAGCTTGGCCTTTTACCGCCTTGAGGGGATGATAAGTTATCGAAAACTCCATCAAGAGTAGGGCCCATTTAGCGAGTCGTACAGTTAGTATGGCTTTTGACATCAAATATTTTAGAGGATCCACCTTTGATATGAGATGGACCACATGCGCCAACGCATAGTGCTGGAGTTTCGTTATCGCAAAGATTAACGCCAGGCAGTGTTTTTCGATGGGGGAGTAATTGCTTTCTGCCCCCAGGAGAACTCGACTCAAATAGTAGAGGGCTCTCTCCTTCCCTTGGTCGTTCTCTTGTGCCCATAATGCGCCTAAGGAACCTTCAAGGGCAGTTGTGTACAGGATGAGAGGTTTTCCTTTAACAGGAGCGGCCAGTACTAGCGAATTCTGCAGGTATTGCTTGATTTCGTCTGGTGCTCTTTGGCATTTGTGATCCCAGACGAACGAGGTCCCTTTTTTCATGAGGTGACTGTTGGGACGGCATTTACCGAAGAGATTGGCTATGAAGCGCCGGATATATGCAAGCTTCCCTTGGAGAGACCGCAGTTGCTTGAGAGTCCTTGGCGGAGGCATTTCCATGATCTCCTTGATCTTCGACGGGTCTATCTCGATGCCTCGGTGTCGGACGACGAATCCTAGGAACTTGCTCGAGGAAACTCCGAACGCGCATTTGAGAGGGTTCATCTTCAAGTTGTATTTCCGAAGGCATTGAAACACGATCTTCAGAAGCTCTAAATGTTCCTCATACGATTTGCTTTTAACTACGAGGTCGTTAATATAGAATTCGACGATTTCATGTATGAGATCATCGAAAATCTTCGTTATAGCTCTCTGATAGGTGGCACCGGCGTTCTTTAGACCGAAGGGCATCACCTTGTAGCAGAATATGCCCAAAGGGGTCCAGAAAGCGGTATGCTTCTGGTCCTCGGGATGCATCTTTATCTAATTGTATCCTGATGAGCCGTCAATGAAAGAGAAAACTTCATGAGTAGACGTATTATCTATCATCAGCTCGGTGACCGGTACTGGAAAGTCGTCCTTCGGGCAAGCTTTGTTGAGGTCCCGAAAGTCCACGCAGATGCGCACCGTCCCATTTTTCTTCTTCACTGGGACGATATTGGCGATCCAGTCAGGGTATTGAACTTCTTGGATGAAACCGGAGTCGATTAGCTTCTTGACCTCAGCGTTGATGCTCATCTCAAGTTCGAGCCGCATTCTTCTTGGTGCTTGTTTGATCGGCTTGATGTCCGGAGATATCTCCAATTTGTGCACAGCAATCTCTGGATCTAGTCCCGGCATCTCGGAATAGTTCCATGCGAAGCAATCTTTATACTGCATGAGCAGGTCTTTTAGCATAACCACCCTTTTTTCAGACAACAGCTCACGGAAGAATGTCGGCCGCGGGTCGCTTACCGTCCCCAAGTCGATTTTTCTCAGGTTATCTACAGTACTATGTATCCTATCTTCCATCTCTCTTGGTACCGGTGGAAACTCTGAGATCACCTCGTCATCAATGTTTTCGAAGCACCAGGGGAAATCAGCCATATCTTCGCGTACTCTTTCTCCTGACATCGTTATCACGTGACAGGTGCGAGACCGCTTCCAAGATCGATGTTGATCCGGCTCTACTCTCGTGGCTTTCGGTTCATGCTTCTGTGGCGGGGTTACCTTCCAACTGCTAGACAAAGCGAACCTGCCTTGCTGATACTGGTCTTCTACCCAGTCTTTGAATGTGAAGCAATTTTCGAGAGGATGTCCTATCGCTCGATGATAGGAGCAATAGTCCGGGTGAGAGACCTCGCCTGCTTGCTCGGGGAGCTTGGACTCCGGGAGGGTAATCATCTGATGTTTTATGACAAGATCGAGTATCTTCCTTGTCTTGTGATTGAATGATTCTCGATGTGTATGGAAAATGTAAAATATCACAATCAAAGAAATTTGTAAACCGCAATCAATAACGGTGTCGTATGTAGCGCGTTAGCGAGTGCGGATCGTCCACAGGGAAAGTGTGATCCATTCGTAATTGAATTAGATGAATTGAAAATTAAAGAGAAAAGAAAAGACAATTCAATTCAAGATTTAAAAGTGAATTTCAAGAATTATCAAAATCTAATAACAAGAAAACATCAAAATCAAGAATTAAGAATTCATGATTTCCAATCGAATTAGTAATCAAGATTTGAAATGAGGCTCGTAGGAATCGATTGAATCTATAGAAGTGATGAAAACTAGTGATTACATTTTCTTATCCATTAATGAATTGATACTAGATCGAAAACGATCAATCGAGATTTAAGGATATCTTGAAGGAAATAGGGTTTCTTCTTCTCATCCTTTGTCCTTTCGATGAATCTCATTCACACTCTAGCCTCTAGTAAATTCAAGAATCGATCGTGGATCACTAATTAAGAGCGAACACAATCAAGAAAGCATCGCTCGAAACTAGGTTGTCGATTCTTCAATTTACTAAGGTTTACAAAACTTATAGGAATTAAGAATCGTTTCAAGATTTGTAACATCATCATCTATTGATTCTCTCGACTCCTTCATGAGCGGAGTTTTACTCAAACATCATAACAAGAAACACAATCAAGAATTGAGATCTAATAATGATGCAAGAATGTAAAGAAAACAAGATATAGAAATTTCACCTTTATTTATCAACAATTTTGTTACAATTCTCTCAAGATCTATAAGAGGAAAGAACTTGATCGTTGATTTTGGCTTCGCTCGTCTCCTTGAGTCGCGGATCTCCTTGGATCACTTGCTCCGATGAAGTCCGGTGTCGCTTTCTAAAGGATTGAAGGCTTCTTGCTTGAATTGTACTTGGTGTTCTTGATTTTTGGCTTGATGATTGGATTAGGGTTAGGGTTTGGGTTACAAGTTGTGTCACTCAACTTGTATTAGGAATTGATGAGTAACCCTCTAAAAATTGAACAACTAATGAACTAACTAACTCTTAAAATCCTAGATCTAGGTTTCCTTTTATAACAACCTCAACCCTAGATTTAGAATTCAAAATTCAAATTTCTCTCCAAAAAGTTTGTTAGAGAGAGGCTTCTAGAAGTAGTTTGTTGGAGGAAATATTCTAGAATAAGGTATATTCTAAGATGAGTTTGTTAGGCCGAGCCTTCTGGATGAAGCCACATGGTGTTTCTGGAATCTTCTGGAAGCTAAGACCGTTACAGGAGCCACGTGGAAGAAATATGCTGCGCTGAAGTCATCATGGAGCCGCGGATCCGTGGCGGGAAGGGGCTATTGGCCGCGGATCCGCGGCGCTTTAGTAGCCTTGGGGCATGTAACTTCTGGGCTCTTATTGAGCTGACTTTTTGGCCTTTGTCAAATGTGTAGAATCTTTTTATACTTTCTCTTTCACTGCCAGATCACAAGTCTTGGACTTGGCGTATTTTTTCTCAGCACTTTTGACTGTTTTGGCTGTTTTCCTGGAATTTTCTGCACAGATTCTCGAGACAAGTGTTGCGCTACACAAAGATTATGCGATGCAATGATAAACACTCAATTTCCCTCAGAATGCCGGTTTTAAAGTATAACACAAGTTATTTGGTATTTTATGGATGTTTTGCTAATATGTGCTATACTTATACCGAACACCTATAGATGAGTGCAAATGGTAGGGAAATTGATGTGTTAAAAATGCAATATTTTCGACTGATCAAATTCCCCCAAACTTATTTTCGGTCGTCTCGAGCGAACTGTTTTATTAAAAAGAGAAGGAGAAAATAAAGAAAAAGAAAAACTATCTAGCACACTTTCGTAGGCAACACGATTGCACCGAGCACGTGCAACAAGCCTTTAAACCTATAGGTGTCCCTAGTAGGAGAAGTGTTGTCTCCTGAGGGTTTTCAGCGGATTGCACCCACAAAATCCAATAATAAAAGGAAGACCGTGAAAGTTACATATAAAGATAAGAATTGTAAAAGAAAGACTTTGAAAATTAGGGTTTCCAACTACACTAGCTTTTCGGTTGTCATGAGCCCTATCTTAATAGTCATGAAAAGATGTTAGAAATCAGATCATCCCTTAATAAAACATTGTCTTTATTCTTCATTCCTATCTTTCTTCCAAACATCGATCATATAACCCTACGTGTGTGTAATAAACATCTCTACACCCGGAGAATTCAATTCAAGCTATCATACTCTTGCCCATCTGCCTCAGTACTTTTTAATTTGATGAATATTTAGATGGATTTGCTCACACATTTTCATGCGACCGTTAATACTTCTTGAGGTACTAACCGACCGATTACTCACGTGCTTGCTTATTAGGTGTATTTTCCTCGTCTTGCACCACCTAAGGCTTAGCAGTGACTCCCAGACCAGTTGGTCTAAGGCACTAGGTGATGAAGCACCCTCGCTATATTTTTTTATTGCTGCCTTGGAGATAACAAAACCAGTGTTCATTTTTATTCACCATTTTATATTTTATTCATTTTTTATTTCCTTCATACTTTGGCTTTTAGACAAGAGCATTTTAAGGTATCCTCTACTATCCCGAGTTTCAAGACGTGTGTTAGTGCGAATAGTAGGGTATCAACATTCAAAATATTTGGCTTCCAGAATAGGAACTATTTTTCAGACTTATTTTTATCCTCAGATTAGTGACTTCCTTCATCTTACTAACCCTTGGGACAATGGCTCATAACTACTTATTACTAGTTCGTATAAGAAAACTTCTAATTTTCTTGGTTTTCTTAAATTTTTCCAATCTTTTGGATGCAATTTTTCACTATCTAATATTTTATTATCTTATTTATGTACAAAATATTTTTATTTTTGAAATATTTTAAATTTTTTTAGGTTTTAAAAAAAATGTTTTGTGCTTATGCAAAGTATATGCAAATGATGCGAAAATAAGCACAAAGCTCCCCCAAACTTGTTTTCAACAGTGTCCTCACTGTTGCCATCCGCTAAATCTCGAAAACCTGTAAGCTTGGGAGGAAATTTATTAATGGGGGCAAAATATTTAAGTGAAAATCCTCCCCCAAACTTTATTTTTGGCTCATCATTTGTGTAAAAATTTTCTTATCAAGAGCCAGATTGTACCCTCCCCAAACTTGAGTTAAACAATGTTAAGCTTTGAAAATCACAAGAGGGGGTCAAAAATTATTGGTCGATACCAAGCTTTGCAAAGACCGAAGGTCAACACCAACCATTCGAAGATTTTATCAATGTAGTGCTCTGGTTGGTGGAAGAAGAAGTGGGGAAAAGGTAAGTGGTGGAATAGAATGTGTTTGCATCTCATTTTGGAGAGACGACTCAGTGATTGTGATGGATTACTCGCATTCTTTTTACAGTCCAGAAGAAGGGTGGAGGTTCAATTTCAATGTTTGGGAGATGATTCATCTCAACACCCGTATCATTCAAAAATGGGAGTTCATCAGCGAAGATCTCCTCAAAAGTCTCATCAATACCCCGAAGAATAATGTCATCACAAAGCGCGGGGTGATATTCAGACTCCACAAACGGTTCATAATCAGTGTTAGTTGTTGACCCGGACAACTCGGTGGAAGAGTCCGTATGTGTATGATACATAGTTGGGTCAAACAACAACATATGAAAAGAATCAAGATCAGTATCATGACGCTGATCAAATTCGCTGCTGTCGACATCCATTAATTCGACAGAACATGCTTGAGCAATAGGTTCGGAGGGTACACTTCCCAACTTGTAAATGTTCAGCTCAATTGACCTATTCCCGAAGGATAGGATCATTGAACCATTACGACAGTTGATGATAGCATTGGAAGTGGCCAAAAAGGGGCGACCAAGAATCACCGGAATTTGATTCCGTGAGTTTGCTACAGGCTGTGTATCAAGTACAATAAAGTCCACAGGGAATACAAATTCCCCGATTTTTATCAACACATCCTCAAGTTCACCCCTAGGTTTGGTGCTTGATCGGCCAGCCATCTGGAGAGTGCAATGGGCTGGTTTCAACTCTCCGATCCCTAACTGCTCGTAAACCGAGAAAGAAAGCAGGTTAACACTTGCGCCAAGGTCAAGTAGAGCACGGTTGATGTGTTTTCCCCCGATAGAAATGGAAATAGTAGGATAGCCAGGATCCTTACGTTTCCTCGGTAATTGTTGGGGGAAAGCGGTGTCTATTGTCTTTGCCATGAATATCTTCTTGGGCACTTGAGTCTTCCTCTTTCGAGTGCACAAGTCCTTAAGGGTTTTCGCATAAGCGGGGACTTGTTGTATTGCATCTAGAAGAGGGATGTTGATGTTAACATGTTTAAACATTTCAGTGATCTTCTCCATTTGTAGACTCAGTGTGTTTCCCCTTAACCGATTTGGATAAGGAGCTTGAGCAATAAGATCGGGGTCCAACATTAGAGAAGATCGTGTGGGTAGGAACGATCTAAGAATAGGAGTGGGGATCATTTTCGGTGTGGGCTGAGGTGTCGAGCCTTGGGGAAAATGGAGAATAGGCTCGGAAGAAGATGGTGGGGTAGAAGAACTGGGGTCAGAATTAGAAGAAGAAGTGGAAGGAAAGGTCTCAGCCGGGGTATCATCGATAGATTTTTCAGTATCAGCAATCTCTTCCCCAACGTGATTGTCAAGCACTCTTCCAGATCTCAACGTGGTGATTGCATTCACATGATGTGAATAGCCAGGATTGGGTAAAGGTTGAGCTGGAAGTTTCCCTTTCTCTCTTGCACTCATTTCGGCTTTTAATTGTGCAATTTCTGCTTCCATCGATTTTATACTCTCAGCTTGGGAAATTGAGTTTTTCTTTATATCATTGACAGAAGACTTAACCTCAGCCGACACTTCCATGAAATTTGACAAAAGTGATTTCATGGTCTATGTGAATGCAGAGAATTCATCAGAACAGGTCAACTGCAAAGGATTAGAAGGTGCAGAAGTGTTGACCGGATTTTGGAAGTTTTGTGATTGGAAGGGGTGCTGACTCAATTGAAGTGGTTGCTGTTGTGGTGGAGGAGCCCTTTGGAAATTGTTTTGGTTTGGAACCATGTTTTGAGTTTGTGATTGGTTCCAAGCAAAATTAGGGTGATTCCTCCAACCCTGCTTATATGTAGAAGAATACGAATTGTTTCTAGGTCTTTGAAAAACAGCATTGGTATGCTCGTGACCTTGAAACGGAGAATTTAGTGGACATTCTTCTGTGAGATGAGACGGATCAGAACAGCATCCACATACAGTTTTGGAGAGTGGCATTTGATTTAGGGTGGCGGCTAAAAATTTATTTTCCATAGTCTCGAGTTTCTTTTGCATAGCTGAAATGTCAGCTCTAACTCCTATGGAAACATCAGATTGGTTATTGCCACCCCTAGACGATTGACTCACACCCTCCCACTGTAAAGATTTTTCAGCGAAATCTTCTAGGAATTTCCAAGCTTCCCCATCATCTTTGGTCATGAAAGTACCTTGACACATGGATTCAAGGGTCTGTTTTGTGGTAGGATTAATGCCCTCATATATGATTCTGCACAGATCCCATCTAGGGATTTCGTGATGTGGACATTGGACTAACAGATCCTTGAAGCGTTCAAGACACTTTGAGAATGGTTCATTTGGAAGCTGGGTGAATTGATTTATTTCGCTACGGACTCGAGCTGTCTTATGATTGGGGTAGAATTTCTTTAGGAATGCTTTTACGAATTCTTTCCAGTTTGAAATGGAATGTGCGGTAGTGTTATACAGCCACTTCTCGGCTATATCGCACAAGGTGAATGGGAGAAGACGAAGACGCATAGCATCCATAGAAAGCTGTGAAGTACCCATCATTGCGCATACATTTTCAAATTTGGTAATAAAGACATATGTGTCTTCAGACTCGAGACCGTGATATTTTGGTAGAAGGTTGATGTATTGGGGTTTTATTTCAAAATTGTCCCCGTTGGCTGGTGGAATGGAGAGACAGGTCGAAAGAGGACCTCGCATAGGATAGCACCTCTCTTGGAGAGAGATGCGGGATGGATTCTGCGCACCTGCGGACGGCGGCAGAGTAGTGGTAAAGAAGTTCGATGGAGAAGCGTCCATCGATGTGGGTGTGGTGGTGGGTAAAGAAGAAGTAAATGTAGAAATACCGACTTCGGAGTCGATAGGGGGAACGCGGACAAGACGGGCACTAGAATCCCGTGTCCAGCCTATCTTGCACTAAAGGGTTTAGTACAAGTGGCAGCGTTAAGATAATTAGAGAAAATGATAAGTTGGTGTTTGTTTTGAAAAAGATACGGATTTTTTTTTTGAAAAAAAATGCAAATCACAACAATGCACACACAACCCTAAGTCTAATGGTCACCCAGGTCAAGTCTCTAGACCGCTCATAACTGCCAGAAAATAAATCGCAGGATCAATTCTCTACTACCTTTTTGTCCCTTCTGTGGCCAGGTAAGTGCCAGGTAAGTGCGAGGTTCTCCATTACGTAAGTAGTGGGCCTAATTAAGTAACCACTTGCCTTAGACACACTTGCCTTAGACACCACAAAAGAAACGCGGATAAGCAATAGATTACCCACGACCTCCTTCTGTCCTAAGTGAGCGCGACGGTCCTTAGAGTCAAGTCTAGATTTCTTTTAATTAATGAGGGTAATGCGGATGCAGTTTTATGATTTTTGGGGCTTAGGACGGGTAATGAAATCCCGACCTAATCTGAATTTGGTCTATGCCTCTTAATTTCCGTATTAAAAATGCAAACAACCAAGATCAAACACACACAATTTTTTTATTTTTTGCGGCGCTGCGAATTTTGCAAAGAAACCTGCTGCAAATTTGTTATTGGAGCAGATGAGAGAGGAGATAAGAAAGCTATAGAGGACCTGAAAAACTTTGGTACAGTGATCCTTCTTTCCCGCCGCGGATCCGCCGCGGGAGGCGTGTATTTGCCGCGGAAACGCGGTCAGCTCTGAAGATCAATGCACAAAAATTTAGGCAACTGCTTCTGTTGCCTCACTGAGATCCCTGGAATGTTCAGAAAATTTTTTCTCAAGCTCCACAGATTCCAGATTTTCTCGCAACAAATCACAACGAATCGTTTAGTGTTTGTGCGAATTTAGATCTAAAAATTTTGATGGAATAAAATTTTCAACTCAAATTTCAAAAACGAACAAATTAGCACACGATCCCGGCAACGGCGCCATTTGATTGAATGATTCTCGATGTGTATGGAAAATGTAAAATATCACAATCAAAGAAATTTGTAAACCGCAATCAATAACGGTGTCGTATGTAGCGCGTTAGCGAGTGCGGATCGTCCACAGGGAAAGTGTGATCCGTTCGTAATTGAATTAGATGAATTAAAAATTAAAGAGAAAAGAAAAGATAATTCAATTCAAGATTTAAAAGTGAATTTCAAGAATTATCAAAATCTAATAACTAGAAAACATCAAAATCAAGAATTAAGAATTGATGATTTCCAATCGAATTAGTAATCAAGATTTGAAATGAGGAGCGTAGGAATCGATTGAATCTATAGAAGTGATGAAAACTAGTGATTACGTTTTCTTATCCATTAATGAATTGATACTAGATCGATGACGATCAATCGAGGTTTAAGGATATCTTGAAGGAAATAAAGTTTCTTCTTCTCATCCTTTGTCCTTTCGATGAATCCCATTCACACTCTAGCCTCTAGTAAATTCAAGAATCGATCGTGGATCACTAATTAAGAGCGAACACAATCAAGAAAGCATCGCTCGAAACTAGGTTGTCGATTCTTCAATTTACTAAGGTTTACAAAACTTATAGGAATTAAGAACCGTTTCAAGATTTGTAACATCATCATCTATTGATTCTCTCGACTCCTTCACGAGCAGAGTTTTACTCAAACATCATAACAAGAAACACAATCAAGAATTGAGATCTAATCATGATCCAAGAATGTAAAGAAAACAAGATATAGAAATTTCACCTTTATTTATCAACGATTTTGTTACAATTCTCTCAAGATCTATAAGAGGAAAGAACTTGATCGTTGATTTTGGCTTCGCTCGTCTCCTTGAGCCGCGGATCTCCTTGGATCACTTGCTCCGATGAAGTCCGGCGTCGTTTTCTAAAGGATTGAAGGCTTCTTGCTTGAATTGTACTCGGTGTTCTTGATTTTTGGCTTGATGATTAGATTAGGGTTAGGGTTTGGGTTACAAGTTGTGTCACTCAACTTGTATTAGGAATTGATGAGTAACCCTCTAAAAGTTGAACAACTAATGAACTAACTAACTCCCAAAACCCTAGATCTAGGTTTCCTTTTATAACAACCTCAACCTTAGATTTAGAATTCAAAATTCAAATTTCCCTCCAAAAAGTTTGTTAGAGAGAGGCTTCTAGAAGTAGTTTGTTGGAGGGAATATTCTAGAATAAGGTATATTCTAAGGTGAGTTTGTTAGGCCGAGCCTTCTGGATGAAGCCACGTGGTGTTTCTGGAATCTTCTAGAAGCTAAGACCGTTACAGGAGCCACGTGGAAGAAATATGCTGCGCTGAAGTCATCATGGAGCCGTGGATCCGCGGCGGGAAGGGGCTATTGGCCGCGGATCCACGACGCTTTAGTAGCCTTGGGGCATGTAACTTCTGGGCTGTTATTGGGCTAACTTTTTGGCCTTTGTCAAATGTGTAGAATCTTTTTATACTTTCTCTTTCACTGCCAGATCACAAGTCTTGGACTAGGCATATTTTTTCTAAGCACTTTTGACTGTTTTGGCTCTTTTCCTGGAATTTCCTGCACAGATTCTCGAGACAAGTGTTGCGCTACACAAAGATTATGCGATGCAATGATAAACACTCAATTTCCTTCAGAATGTCGGTTTTAAAGTATAACACAAGTTATTTGGTATTTTATGGATGTTTTGCTAATATGTGCTATACTTATACCGAACACCTATAGATGAGTGCAAATGGTAGGGAAATTGATGTGTTAAAAATGCAATATTGTCTTGGGAAAGAGAATACGCTCGACCCATCTTCTTTATAAGAGACGAATCATGGTTGCTCGATTCTCGATCGCGTGGCTTCTTGGACTCGCTACGCTGCTGTCGAACATATTTTTCGTTCTTCAGTTTATTTTTGCCTCCGTGTCGAGTCTTCTTTATGGCGGGCTGGCGACAAAGGGCATCGTCACTTTCTGTAGCCTGCTGAAGGAGGCGCTGCCTTCTGGCTTTCTCATAGATGGCCATTTCGCGATTATGGTCGTCTCGAACCTTTTGCCCCGCTTCCCTTATAAGCTTATCCATTTGTTCTTCGAACAGCGGACTTGGCATTTTCACGGCATGAGCTCGTTTTGGTTCAGGGTTAGCGTCTTCCCATAGAGCATCTCCTTCTTCGTCAAAGTCATGTATGACATAGCAGCCGCGAAACCGCTCTCATTTCTTGGATTGAACATATCCAAGCCCGATCGTTTCCATTCTCCCGTTGGGCAACTTTCGCTGAGTTCCGGGGACGCTCCAGATCCTGCTGTAGAACTGAGCTTGTCGGGCAGCTTGTTTGAAGGGTACACCTTGATGCTTCAACAGCCTTTTTAATCCTTCTGTGTAATATCTGGGCAAACGGATGGGCTGGAGCCTGTCAAGTGCAAAATCGGCGCCGTGCCAGATTTCTTTTTCCACTTTTGTTTCTGCGGATCGATAAAATAGGATCGCCTTTTCACCTTTTCGCCTGGGAGGGACATAGAATGTCCGCAGTTCTTGCACACTATAAGTTTCAAGTGCATCGAGCTCTTTGTAATGTTCTTGCGGAACCATGGCAACTTGCAAACTTTGATCTTCATCAGCGAAGGCTTGTATCGATGGACGAGCAGAGAATACGGCATTGACCCCATCTTCCGAGTCGCTGCCGAAGACCAGAATAGGGGTGGACGGTCCCGGCTTGTTGCATTGGGGCGGCCCTGAATAAACTATTTCTTCTTCCTCCTCGGTATCACTCCCGAAGATCGGAATAGTAGTGATAGCTTTGTTCTTCGGTTTGTGACATCTTTCCGTTTCTTCGAAATCTTGTAAGAAGTATTTTGCGTCTTCGTACTTTCGGACTTCATTAACGGAGAATGGGTTTAGTTCCCCCGTCACAGTATACTCGAGACCATCTTTGAAGTACTTCATACACTGATGTTGTGTAGAAGGGATAATGTTGTACTCGTGTAGCCAAGGCCTGCCGAGCAAAGCATTATAGCATGTCTTGGCGTCAATGACATGAAATTTAATGTCCGTGACGAGCATGTTAGTGTATATGCCCTAGAGGCCATTACTGTATCATACTAGTTTGTATATTACTTAATGGAAGCTTGGGATATTCACAGTTGTATAAACAATCTTGCTCAATATAGTAGTATGCTACTTGGTTTGTTTCTACTTCAATGTGTACGTGTGTTTATTTTAGTATATCACCTATACACATTAGTGGAGCCCTTAGGATCTTTGCTTGATTACCAGCGTTGTGATGGCAGTCACATTAGTGGGGGCTGGGTAATCTATAAGCACATCCTTATGCAGGTACCTAGTCGCAGGACTATCGAGACAGGGCATCGATACTCCGGAGTAGACTAGCGTATGCGCTTCTCATCCCAGTGTGGGAGATGGTCTGTCCTACAGCCATCAGTACGTCGTACTGGAGATAGTATGTGGGTGCTCGTTGGGTTACGAGTACACTGGACAGGACTCGTCGGGAACTGTTGGTTGGTACTATACCTATCGTCAGTTATCAGTTCCCAGGTGACATGAGTACATTAGTCCGCTGACTTGACACTGTCACTTCGCCTCGAGTGTGTTCCCACTGTACTTAGATTACTACCCTACCACGGCTCAAAGGAGTCATGCAAACAGGTAGTATTTGGGTGCAGTCCCGAAGCACTTGGAGGCAGTGACGGTTAGACAGGATTCGTCTCTCCCGGTATTGGGGGTTGACATCGCGCTGTGTCTAGGAGAGCCATTACACGAGTAGTCCCTGGCCAGGGCGAGCGAAATATACTGGTAGGTTTCCAGTATTATCTCAGTGTTTTATGGGCTTCATTCCGACACGACTTGTACCGCTATTGGGGGACTGACGTTTACCGCCCCCTAGGCCCGCCATGCGATGTATCAGACGAACAGACCGGACTGTATGGAGAATGTCACAGTCAGACTCAGTAGGAGTTCAGATGGGTTTCACCTCGTCAGTCTTCTTGTCGGCATCTACCTGGGGACCGTTACGCACAGCTAGTGCCGCTTGCGGTCTGTGGTTAAACCCACTGCTAGCGTAGTATCGAGTCTTTAGAGTCCCACACAGAAAGCTATTCGCCTTTAGGCAAAAGAGTAGAAGTCGCATGGTTTTGCGACAGGTCGCATGGTTTTGCGACAGAGTTCGGTCACATCCGTACACTTATGCACGTATAGTGTCCGGACAGTTAACACTAGCGGGCTTTGGTTTAAGCCAGATCCTAGTGTACGTTTTGGGGGTTAGTTTTATCTCGTATGTATTCGTGTTCCTCGGAACGCTGATGTGGGTGTGTATGCACAGTTGACAGAGAGACAGAGGCAGAGTATTCTCATTGGGGTTGTTGACTGTTGACTGTTGACAGTTGACTGTTGACCATTGACTTTTGCTTAACCCTAATGAGAATAAGATATATGATTAACATTAATATTAATTAAGTATTATAGTGACATGGTTGTCGAGGGGTTGACATTGTTGACCGGTTGACTAGGTTGGACTAGTTGACCATCATCATGACAATGGCTATCATTCCATGGCAAAGACTTTTGCTTGCTTGTTTATTTATGCAAAATGAGTGCATGAAATGATATAGCCATTTTGACTTAAACCATTTACACAATACTTGATTACTATTTTTGTGATGATGGCTTTTGGATTATGAGAGGTGAGAATGAGAAGAGTATGGTTCATTCTATCATTTGCTTTCTCTCTCTTGAGCTCTCTCATTCTCAAGCTCTCCCTCTTCCTCTTGCTCTCTCTACCTCAAGGAAAACCATTCTCATGTGTTGAGTCTCATTGCCTTAGAGATAAAAAGACACCAAAACATTCCTCTACTCATTCTAGTTCACAAGGCCTAGCAAGCCAAGTGATCTAGTTTCTTCAAAGTTCGAAGAAGAAGCCAAAGGTAGAAGCTTTCGGGTGGATCCATTTTCGGCGCAAGGAGACGACGAGGTGAGGCCGATCCGTACACCGGGAGGAGTCGAAGACGAAGGAGTTCAAGAAAGGTATAGCCCCCTAACCGAGTAGGTAAACTCTTGTTAGGTTGTTAGTTAGTTGTTTAACAAAGATCCGTATTGGTAGTCCATGTTACCACCCTCTTGAAAATCGTTTTTCACCAATTCCGCAACCCCGTAAGAACCGGGGAAGGGTAGCATGGACTTACAGTGGTATCAGAGCCTAGTTAAACTCTATCTAACATGTTAGCAAAGTAACTAGAAATTCGATCGGAGAAAAAGTCGCGAAATACACCCGGATTTTAAACTTGCTGTCGATTTTCAAAGTGCTGCAAAAGTAATAAATCATGCTTCAAAAATCGACTCAGGGTTTTTATATTGCACTGAAGAAAAACGATCAAGTGATCTCATCAAAGCGCCGCGGTTCCGCGGCCACTTTAACTCTTCTGTGGATTTTCTTCATTGCAGTTTGTTCAGTGGGGTATTTTGGGAATTTTGGTATATGTTTTTTCAGCCCAGATTTTCCAGAAAGAAAATTTTGTTTTTGGGGCTTTAAAAACCGTATTTTGATCGAGTTTCTAAAAACTTAAGCTGACGGGTTTTTATCTGTGATGTGATATTTGTATTGAACGTCTGATAATCGCTATATGTCGATTAGTGGGGGTTATACAAATCTGTGATCTGTAATGGCATTGGAATGTGTATATGAACTCATTGGATTGTCGCGGGTGAATAGCCGGGGGTTGTGAGACGAGAGTTTTCTTTTCTTTCAATTCATGTAAATTTGTAAATTGATGTAATAATTATTTATATGGCCGCACAACCGGGTCGGGGTTGTAGCCGTCATTGTATAATTTCTTTTACTGTTTTTGCTCCTAGGATAGACCCATGGAGGGGGTGCACAAACTACCGGGTATCCCGAAGTGCCGAGTGGCCTACTCATGGAGTTGAGGGAGGTTGCTTTGCTTCGGGTACTTGGCGGGTAGTTTGCTGCACCCGTAGGGGTCTTGGGTGGGGTATTGGCTATTCACCGTGACCGTGTAATCTGCTTTTCGTTACAGGCTTGTACGAATTGCGGGTTCCTAGTATATCCAATGTTTTCATCTGTGATCTGAAATTGCTATCATTGCAATATATCTATATATGATATTATTTAGGCGTTGCTTATGTTTTGCAGCCGCGCTAGCCCAGCCCCCGCTCTGTCGTTAGTTAAGTAACCTAACGGGTAATGACGGGGCCCCATGGCGAATGCGAATGGCATAAGCGTACATCATATTTTGGTTGTTTTCTGCAATGGTAGGATTAAATGATGGGACGCATTAAAAGAACTAATGCAAGAAAAACACGCATTAAAAGAACTAATGCAAGAAAAATAAACCAAGTAAAAGTCGTTGGAACACTTTGAAAAACCACTCGGTTCTTTTCAAAACCAAACTTTTAAATGCGGAGCATGAACCACTCCTTTTGAAAGCTATCTCGTTCCATCGATTATATCAAGTTCACTATGTTCACGGTTTCGCCAAAACCATTCGTAGCCCTCCGTCGTTTCACATGGATGGTCAATAGTATTTAAGCTATGTTTGTTGGCCAAAGTCAAGGCATAGTGATTGGTAGCTATTGGGTATTCATGTGCAGCATAGATAGATGTGTTGGTTTGGGGCAGTCGTTCTACCTTGTTGGCCAAAGTCAAGGGTATGTGCGGGTGGGCTCAAATTAACCTGGAGAATGACGGGTAGAACTTGACATGTGACTTATGATTTGTTGGCCAAAGTCAAGGTCATAAGAGCATGGGGCAAAAATCCACATCGGGAGTTTCAAAAGAACTGAAACTTGCTAGTGTTGCATACCATTTGGAGTGTGATGATTCTGGTAGGATTCCTTTAGTTTTGTCACGCGATGATATTTGGATCCCGATCCTACTGTGAGTATATGCTACTCCTCGGGAAATTTCTCACTTAACGATCAATGCTATAAACCAAGTAGGTGTCTAGAAAGGTGTTAGCGGGGCTACGCCCCCAGGGAAAAGAGGTTCTTAAATTAAGGAATTTCGCGAAAGCGTTGGAAAACCTCCCTCGAAGTACCAACACCAGCCTGGCCGAACGGTTAAGCAAGTATTGTACGGTGAGATTGATCCTGACTAATTCTTCCTTTTTGGTTTGAGGAGGGATTCGAGAGACAGTGGGAGCCATCCTGTTTAGACAAACTAAAAACCACTCTAAACTTGCAAGAGTATCATGCTGAGTGTTTATTCTCTCTCTCCTAATTGCAGCGACCAATCAACATGACTGGACTTAAGTTACTTCTAGATAAAAACATACCGACAGGGCCAAACTACAAAGATTGGCTCAGGAATGTCAAAATGGCAATCACTTATGACAAGTTGGGGTATCCCTTACCACCAAAGCTCCCCCTGTCCCAAGTCCCACCTCCAGCGTCGCGGATAAGGAAATCCGTAAGACTTGGGAGATTGATAGCGCGAAGGCCAAGTGCCTCGTACTTGCCTCTATGGACAACGAACATCAGAGGAGGCACGAGAATATGGACCTCGAATCCATATTTCTCCATACAAAAGAACTGTATGGAGAGCAATCTCGTATCGCAAGATACGAAGTGTCGAAGAAGTTATTTTCGGCAAGGTTGGCCATCGGATCATCGGTAGCGGAACACGTGCTTAAGATGATTGGCTTCATTGAGGAGCTCGTGGAACTTGGGACCACATTAGAGAACGAGCTCTATACGGACTTGATTCTCCAGTCCCTTCCTTCCACTTACGCCCAGTTTATCCTGAAATTCTACTTACAAGAAAAAGAAGTTGAACTTTCAGAACTCCTCAACATGCTAAGGAGTGCAGAGGGCACCCTACAGAAAGGTAGGGAAATATCCACTTTGTTTGTAGGAGGGTCTTCATCTTCTAGGTCCAAGGCGAAAGCCAAGGGAAAGAAGAGGAAACCCTCCGCCAAACCAAGGGGCGGTGTTAGTAAAGTGGATACGAAGGGAAAAGCAAAAGCAACAAAGATAGCGGGGAAGCTTATAGGGAAGGAAGAGTGCTTTTTCTGTCATAAAAGTGGTCACTGGAAGAAAGATTGCAGGGCTTGGAAAGCCAGGACACAGGAACTGAAGCAAGTTGCGGCTTCAGCTTCAGGTGTGTATGTTATTGAAAACTGTCTATCAATAAACTCTACTTCCTGGGTATTGGATACCGGATCAGGATCTCATATCTGTAATTCTTTGCAGGCGTTGAGAAACCGTAGCGTTTTGAAGGCAGGTGACATGACCCTCAAAGTTGCAAACGGAGCTAGCATGGATGCTAAGGCCATGGGGGACTATCACCTGGGGATGTCAGATGGACACGTTTTGGTTTTGCGTAATTGCTTTTTTGTACCCAACGCAACTTGTAATATCATTTCTGTATCTTTGGTTTCTAAAGAAGGTTATGAATTTGCGTTTGTAAGTAATGTTGTAAACATTCACCTTAATCAAGTTTTGATTGGGTCAGGTACATTAAGCAATGGTATATACGTATTAAACTAACCACAGATTTTCAATATCCAGAATACACACAAAAGAAAGTCTCCGGAAATAAATCAGACTTTCTTATGGCATTGTAGACTGGGTCACATCAATGAGAGAAGGTTGACGAAGTTACATACAGAAGGATATTTCAATCCGTTCGAATATCAATCGTATGCCACTTGTCAATCCTGTCTCAAAGGAAAGATGACAAAGACTCCGTTCACTGGACACGGAATAAGAGCGAGCGATCTCTTGGGACTCGTACACAGCGACGTGTGCGATCCAATGTCTACACATGCGCGAAGCGGTTATTCTTATTTCATTACTTTTACGGATGACTTTTCAAGGTACGGTTATGTCTTCTTAATGAAACATAAGTCCGAAGCCTTTGGAAAATTCCAGGAATATAAGAATGAAGTAGAAAAACAAACCGGCAAAAGTATCAAGATTCTAAGATCGGATCGAGGTGGTGAATACTTGAGTGCCGAGTTCCTGGACTATTTAAAAGAGAACGGAATTCTCTCTCAGCTTACTCCTCCATACACTCCGCAACATAACGGTGTATCGGAGAGACGGAACCGAACCCTATTGGATATGGTACGGTCCATGATGAGTAACGCTGAGTTACCGCGATCATTCTGGGGATATGCACTAGAATCAGCTGCATACCTTTTGAACCGAGTTCCAACTAAGACTGTGCCTACTACACCATATGAGATGTGGTGTGGGAAGAGACCCTATCTTAATCACATTAAGACATGGGGATTTCCAACTTTTGTCAAATAGCAGCATGCGGACAAGCTCGAGGCACGCTCAGTACAGTGCAAGTTTATGGGATATCCAAAGAACTCCAAGGGATATTTCTTCTATTGCGAAGAGGAACAAAAGATTTATGTTTCTCGTTATGCCCACTTCTTGGAAACTGAATTTTTGGAAAATCAGATAAGTGGGAACGCAATAGAACTGGAAGAAATTCCAGAACCACGAGCTATTACTGAAAGCTTAGTAGAACCAGAGGGTTCAAAAAAAAATGACATTCCTACGCCGCTCCGCAGGAGTAGTAGGCAGTCTCATCCACCCGAGAGATACTACGGTTTTCTCATAGACGGGGATAGAGAGGATTGCATCACAGATTATGATGAGCCGACTAGCTTCCAGCAGGCCATTTAGAGCGTTGACTCGGTAAAATGGCTGGATGCAATGCGGACCGAAATGGAGTCCATGTACACCAACAAAGTATGGACGTTGGACGTTGCTCCAGACGGGGTAAAACCCGTAGGATGCAAGTGGATCTTCAAAAGGAAGATTGGTGTTGATGGACAGGTTGAGACCTATAAAGCTAGACTGGTTTCAAAGGGTTTTCGTCAAAGACCTGGTTTGGACTATGACGAGACCTTTTCTCCAGTAGCTATGCTGAAATCCATTCGGATCCTTCTTGCCATTGCTGCCTTCCACGATTATGAGATTTGGCAGATGGACGTAAAGACCAATTTCTAAATGGAAATTTAGAAGAGTGTGTTTATATGGACCAGTCAGAGGGTTTCATTCAGAGTGGGAGCAGCAGAAAGGTGTGCAAGTTGCTTAAGTACATCTATGGACTAAAGCAGGCATCGCGGAGTTGGAACATCTGTTTTGATGAGACGGTCAAGGAATTTGGCTTTATCAAAAATCCAGATGAACCATGCATCTATAGTAGATTTGTAGCGAGAACTGTAGTATTCCTCGTTTTATACGTGGATGACATTCTCTTAATAGGAAATGACATTCCTATGCTACAATCTGTCAAGGGGTTCTTGTCACACAGGTTCTCCATGAAAGACCTGGGTGATGCTTCATACATTCTGGGGATCCGGATCTATCGTAACAGATCCAAGAGGATATTAGGACTTTCATAGTCCAGGTACATCGACACCATACTGAAAAGATTCAGTATGGAAGATTCCAAGCGCGGTAATCTACCGGCTTGTCACGAGATCACCCTCTCCAAAGAGAAGTCTCCCAAGACTGATTTAGAAAGGGATCGCATGTCTATTATACCCTACGCTTCTGCGGTAGGCTCTATAATGTATGCGATGTTGTGTACCAGACCAGATGTAGCTTATGCACTGAGTGTGGTAAGCCGGTATCAGTCAAACCCTGGGGAGAAACATTGGATAGCAGTAAAGAACATTCTCAAGTACCTGAGAAGGACTAAGGAGATGTTCTTGGTATATGGCGGAAAAGACATCCAGATCGAGGCCTTTGCTGACTCCAGCTTCCATAGCGACAAGGATGATTCCAAGTCCATGTCGGGTTATGTCTTTACCCTCAATGGAGGGGCGGTGTGTTGGAAGAGTTCCAAACAGGAAACCGTTGCTGACTCGACGATGGAAGCGGAATATATCGCTGCTGCAGATGCCGCAAAAGAAGCTGTCTGGGTAAGGAAGTTCTTAACTGAACTTCAGGTGGTTCCGTCCATTGTTGATCCAATACCTCTGTATTGTGACAACAACGGGGCTATAGCTTTAGCAAAGGAACCAAGGTCCCATCAGAAGTCCAGACACATCTTAAGGCGGTATCACCTGATCAGGGAGATCGTGGGTCGCCAGGAGATCGAGGTTCGGAGAGTTTCTACAGAAGACAACACTGCTGATCCACTCACAAAGGCCTTGCCCCAGACTCAGTTCGAGCGGCTGATCGAGATGATAGGTCTTCGATACGCCAGTACATGGCCTTAGTGCAAGTGGGAGATTGTTAGTGTATATGCCCTAGAGGCCATTACTGTATCATACTAGTTTGTATATTACTTAATGGAAGCTTGGGATATTCACAGTTGTATAAACAATCTTGCTCAATATAGTAGTATGCTACTTGGTTTGTTTCTACTTCAATGTGTACGTGTGTTTATTTTAGTATATCACCTATACACATTAGTGGAGCCCTTAGGATCTTTCCTTGATTACCAGCGTTGTGATGGCAGTCACACTAGTGGGGGCTGGGTAATCTATAAGCACATCCTTATGCAGGTCCCTAGTCGCAGGACTATCGAGATAGGGCATCGATACTCCGGAGTAGACTAGCGTATGCGCTTCTCATCCCAGTGTGGGAGATGGTCTATCCCACAGCCATCAGTACGTCGTACTGGAGATAGTATGCGGGTGCTCGTTGGGTTACGAGTACACTAGACATGACTCATCAGGAACTGTTGGTTGGTACTATACCTATCGTCAGTTATCAGTTCCCAGGTGACATGAGTACAGCTTAGTCCGCTGACTTGACACTGTCACTTCGCCTCGAGTGTGTTCCCACTGTACTTAGATTACTACCCTACCACGGCTCAAAGGAGTCGTGCAAACAGGTAGTAGTTGGGTGCAGTCCCGAAGCACTTGGAGGCAGTGACGGTTAGACAGGATTCGTCTCTCCCGGTATTGGGGGTTGACATCGCGCTGTGTCTAGGAGAGCCATTACACGAGTAGTCCCTGGCCAGGGCGAGCGAGATATATTGGTAGGTTTCCAGTGTTATCTCAGGGTGTTCTGGGCTTCACTCCGACACGACTTGTACCGCTATTGGGAGACTGACGTTTACCGCCCCCTAGGCCCGCCATGCGATGTATCAGACGAGCAGACCGGACTGTATGGAGAATGTCACAGTCAGACTCAGTAGGAGTTCAGATGGGTTTCACCTCGTCAGTCTTCTTGTCGGCATCTACCTGGGGACCGTTACGCACAGCTAGTGCCGCTTGCGGTCTGTGGTTAAACCCACTTCCAGCGTAGTGTCGAGTCTTTAGAGTCCCACACAGAAAGCTATTCGCCTTTAGGCAAAAGAGTAGAAGTCGCATGGTTTTGCGACAGGTCGCATGGTTTTGCGACAGGGTTCGGTCGCATCCGTGCACTTGTGCACGTATAGTGTCCGGACAGTTAACACTAGCGGGCTTTGGTTTAAGCCAGATCCTAGTGTACGTTTTGGGGGTTGGTTTTATCTCGTATGTATTCGTGTTCCTCGGAACACGGATGCGGGTGTGTATGCACAGTTGACAGAGAGACAGAGGCAGAGTATTCTCATTGGGGTTGTTGACTGTTGACAGTTGACTGTTGACCATTGACTTTTGCTTAACCCTAATGAGAATAAGATATATGATTAACATTAATATTAATTAAGTATTATAGTGACATGGTTGTCGAGGGGTTGACATTGTTGACTTGTTGACTTTGTTGACCGGTTGACTAGGTTGGACTAGTTGACCATCATCATGACAATGGCTATCATTCCATGGCAAAGACTTTTGCTTGCTTGTTTATTTATGCAAAATGAGTGCATGAAATGATATAGCCATTTTGACTTAAACCATTTACACAATACTTGATTACTATTTTTGTGATGATGGCTTTTGGATTATGAGAGGTGAGAATGAGAAGAGTATGGTTCATTCTATCATTTGCTTTCTCTCTCTTGAGCTCTCTCATTCTCAAGCTCTCCCTCTTCCTCTTGCTCTCTCTACCTCAAGGCAAACCATTCTCATGTGTTGAGTCTCATTGCCTTAGAGATAAAAAGACACCAAAACATTCCTCTACTCATTCTAGTTCACAAGGCCTAGCAAGCCAAGTGATCTAGTTTCTTCAAAGTTCGAAGAAGAAGCCAAAGATAGAAGCTTTCTGGTGGATCTATCTTTGGCGCAAGGAGACGACGAGGTGAGGCCGATCCGTACACCGGGAGGAGTCGAAGACGAAGGAGTTCAAGAAAGGTATAGCCCCCTAACCGAGTAGGTAAACTCTTGTTAGGTTGTTAGTTAGTAGTTTTACAAAGATCCGTATTGGTAGTCCATGTTACCACCCTCTTGAAAATTGTTTTTCACCAATTCCGCAACCCCGTAAGAACCGGGGAAGGGTAGCATGGACTTACAGAGCATTCCAAAGCGTAACGTCAGTATCACAGACCCGAGCGTCCTTGAAGATTGGGAGTCAAACCCGGAAATAGTGAACTTATCCCGAGCGAGGTGTTGAACGCTCATGCAGATTTCCTTCAACACTCTTACATTGAGGAGGTTAACGGAGGACCCATTGTTAACTAGAATTTTGCCTATCTTGACATCATGACAGTATCCGGAGACATAAAGGGGATGGTTATGCTTACATGTCCCGAGAAGAAGATCTTCATCGCCGAAAGTGATATCGGTCGTGTGTACTTCTTCCAGCTCGTCCTTCATCTTTTCTTCGGTGAGGAAAGCTTGGAACTGTTCGGGCTCTTATAGTGCCTTGATAAGGGAATCTCTTGCCTCTTTAGATAGCATAAGGGCATCGAGGATGCTTAAGGTAGCTTCCTCAAGTGTGCCAAAACATTGTAATACACCTTTTTTTCTTTGGCGGGTCCTTGGCTGTCAGCTCTTTGACGACTTGATCATCTAGGGCGATATCCTCAGGGTCTTTTTCTTTCCCCATATCTTTTCTATTCGATCCACTATTCGCGAGTCCGAGATTCTTTTCGGGAAGCGTACGATTGCGCAGCTGAATGTTCTCACAGGTCTTCATTTCTTCCATTTCGGATGTGGGTTCTTTGAAGAGAGGGCCATGGGCTATGTCTTCATCAGAATCGCTCCCAAAGGTGAGAACTTGCGATCCCCCAGCGTCGACCATGTGACAGTTGCCGGTAGTTCTTTTACGCTTCTCAGTCGTATTTCTTTGCTCCCGACGAGTTTTGCATTTCATCCGCTTGAAATGCTGTCGATGAGCAACATATCCCTGCCACCAGTTTTTAAAAGCGTTGCACTCTTCGGTGGGGTGCGCAATCCTTCGATGATATAAGCAGTAGCTAGGATGTACATCCGCTTCATCAGGAGTGTTTCCTTCGGAGGGTGGCAGCTTCATTCCCACCGATATGGGTTGGCGAACCTTTTCCTCGTTTTAAACATGTTCTTGTCTGTGGCGAACGTGCTTCGATATGGTTGGAGTACCTCAACCCTTTCGTCCAGTCACCGGCGTTTGGCTTTTTCAAATATGGCCATCTTGCGCTCTTGATCAGCTTTTCTTTTCAGAAGAGCTTCGTTCAAGAATGCATCAATCATTTCGTCTGATGGTCCTAGAGGTCCCGGCTCAGGATCTGCCCCCAGTTTCTCCGCGTCAGCAACTTCTTCACCATTTATTAACAAATGAGAGATCACGTGGCAGCTTGCCACATAATCCTCAAGTTCATCTGACGAGTCTTCTCCATTGTCATCCTCTCCGTCCTCAAGGACGTGGCTGAGAAACTCTTGAAGTGTGACCGGGGTCCGTGCCTTCTGGTTATATTCTTCCAGCGTGCTTTTGCAGGTCTGTGCGCTTGTCACCAGGCTTCACGGGTTTTTGAGTCTCCTTCTTCTTCTTTGAAGACTTTGACGGCTGGGTGTGGGCGTTTTGACTATCATCATCAATTTTCGGAGTTGGACGCGGCTTCAGCATTCCCTTAATGACTTCGGGTTCCAGTAGACTTTTCCATTCGATCACCGGGCATGCTTGGAGATCCTTCAGCATTCTTTTCGTCTTGGCTGAAAGAGCGACCTCCTATGGAGCTTCTTCGACAAAAGAGCACGATGCCCCTGGTGTGTCCGTCTTTTTGGGAGCGTGCGGCTGGGGCGGGTTTACTTTCCAATTCTCGGACAGCGCGAATTTGCCATGTTGGTATTGTCTTTCAATCCATCCTTTGAAGACGAAGCAATCCTCGATTGGATGGCCTATCGCTTGGTGATAGGGGCAATAATTGGGATTATTAGCCTCACCGGGTTGCAATGGGCGCTTTAGATCCGGCAAGTTGATGAGCCTGTTGCGTACCACCAGCTCGAATAGTCTCCTCGTTTTATCCCGGGAAAACGAATAAGGGCGCTTCATTTTCTCATTATAGAATCGCCGTCTCTCGTCTAGGCGATCAGTTAGTTTTGGACCACCGGGTTGCTGTTGAGTATTGGCGACAAAGGTCGCTTTCCCTTTCCCTTTTTCATTTCGCGGCTCCGGCTTTGAAGAGGAAGGCCTGTGGCCCATCTAGTCCATTTGGGCCAGCTTATCAATCAAGGACTGGAAAGTGGTCGTCTTGAAAAACATCATAAATTGGGAGATGGTCGCTTGAGGGTCAAGAGTACCCACAAACATGTCTACCGCAGGCGCTTCTTCGATGCGCTGCTCGCACTTAGACCATAGATTCCGCCACCGTATTGCATACTAAACCCATGTCTCTCCTGGCTTCATCCTGGCATTGATTAGTGCCGTGATTGGGGTACGTTCGCTAGCGCTCGCGAAACGTTGGGTGAACAGCAATTCTATCTCCGTAAAGGTTTTGACGGACTCATTGGGGAGCTCTGAATACCATTCGAACGTCGTCTCCGACAAGCTGCCGATGAATTGGCGAAGCAGTAGCTTATCATCCCCTCCAGTGTTGCCGCAGAGAGCCCTGAACTGAGCGACAAGTTGATAGGGATTTCCCGTCCCCTTATATACGTGGAATTTGGGGATCGTGTATCCCGGTGGGTACTTTATTTGGTCATACCAACCCGGATAAGGTCGTCCAGTTTTAACAATTTGCCCAACCGCTTCATTCGCCTGATGAACTCGTATCTGCTGAGCGGTGTAATCGTCCAGGGCGGCCTTAGAGATTGTCTCTTCTTTGGCTGCTGAAAGAGCTGGAGGAGGGTTCGATGACTCCCCTCTGTCGTCTTCAATGATAATCAGGTGGTCTTCAGCTGGAGGTTCCGACTGCAACATCATCCCGGCCATGTCTTGGAACAAAAGAGCCATTCGTTTTATGTTGGCCGCCTGTTCTGCGGCCTCTTTTTCTTTCCTCTCAAGCATTCTTCGGAGGAATTCAGCATCAGTTTCTTGTTCCTGACGCTGCTCTGAGGTCTCTGGACTTTCTTTCAGCCCAGTGAGTGCGGCCATTGCAGCCAGCATCTCCTACTGTTGCTCCTGAGCATTCGTTATTGTCACGACCCGAAATATTAGCTCGTGACCAGCACTTAAATCACGCAACGTCTAAAGGCGTAACGTAATTCAAGCAAGCTGAAAACCCAGAAATCTAAACCTTTTTAAGAAAATAAAGGAGGTGAAGTTTTGAAATATAGATATAATGAAATCAGGTTTTCTTAATGCATAGAAAAGAAACATGAAAATGCAAGTGGATTATGCAAGTTTAAAAACATGTTTCGTCTTTTTGAAAATTTGGGCAGCACCTCCTTTATATATTTTGATCCAAAACCACATATACAAAATAATGATAAAGGCATCCCCAAGCGGGAGCTAGCTCTTCGCCAAACGGCGGATCACCACCACGCAAGACAATATATATAAGTATACGACGCCCAACGGCGAAGATCACCACAAAGATAAAGAAAAGCAAGCGCTCTAAGTCTCGCAACCACAATCTCACTAAGTCTCATTACTTATACAATTTACTAATTTTGATTGATGGAGTTGACTAGATACAATATGAAATATAATACAAGAGTAGGTACGATGCAATGTCCCACCTACCAATGCAAACACCCAAATGAAGCTACTGTGTGCCAGCGAAGCCGCTACTGATCCATGCGGTCTATCTGCAAGAACTGTGGCACAACGGGGGTGAGTTGCCAACTCGTGAGTAGAAAAATATCTACAAGTAGAAATCGAATAAACAACGACTCCTAGGTCAACTATATCATAAAGGTAATACTATGATATCTAGGGTGACCGGGTCATCATATGTGCCAACAATGTAAACAATACCTATATGTATGCGGATATAATCCAACAATATAATCAATGTATGTATGCATGTGGATCTCGTCCAACCATATAATCAATGTATGTATACATGTGGATCTCATCCAACCATAATCAATGTATGTATGCATGTGGATCTATCCAACCATAATCAATGTATGTATGCATGTGGATCTCATCCAACCATAATCAATGTATGTATGCAGGTGGATCTCGTCCAACCATATAATCAATGTATGTATGCATGTGGATCTCATCCAACCATAATCAATGTATGTATGCAGGTGGATCTCGTCCAACCATATAATCAATGTATGTATGCATATGGATCTCATCCAACCGTAATCAATGTATGTATGCAGGTGGATCTCGTCCAACCATATAATCAATGTCTGTATACAAGTAAGTATGATGATATAAATCAACGGTGTCCCTCGCGACACATCAAAATCATGGAATCTGGGTGTCCAACATCGACACCCGAAAACATCATGAAACCCGTGTCCAGCATCGACACGTAAATCGTCATATCTCGGGCTCCGTCAGTCCGGATCGGCCCACGGGGTCCGTCAGTCCGAATTGGCCCATATCATCTCTCGACTCCGGTCGGTATCCTCCGGATATCCGCCAGGCCCAACCAATCACCGGTAGGTAGTAGTCCCTCTGCCAACCCCATCATCATCCATACTAAATCTCTCTCTCGCCCCGGGGTACCACACCGGGTCCACCATGTACCCGCAAACGGAATCATCCGCCTCCTCGAATCGGGTTTCACATATCACATGTCTCAGAACCGAGAAAACGCATGGTGGACGCACTGAAATATCATATCAAGAGAAACCGGGTTTTTAAAACAGTACATGCTTTCTTTTGAAATAGCCACGGTTCTCAAATCCAGAAATCTCATGAAAACAGCATATCTCAATGCGTAAAATCATAAAGTATAATGTATGCGACATATGATAGAAGTGTAAGCATATCCGTATATCATGCAACCATGGAACAGTAATATGTACATATCGAGGGAAAACCGCTCTTTTAAATGAATCCAGTTTTAAAATATGTCATGCGGTTCCCAAATCTCCAAAATTGAATGCGATATCATATAAAGGTGCATATGTGTATATACGCAAGTATGAGTGTACAATATGTATGTACGCAAATATGGTGTACAATATGTATGTACGCAAGTATGGTGTACAAGTGGGTATATACGCAAGTATGAGTGTACGATATGTATGTGCGCAAATGATGTACAATATATATGTACGCAAGTATGGATGTACAAGTGGTATATGCGCACGTATGTTATGCGAAGAGTTATATCATGATGCATCAATCCTACTGTGTAGTGACATGGCAATTATTGATGATGAAGTGTGTGGGCCTACAATCTGTGTACGTGTAACATACGCATCATCGATAATGGTGCAGGTGTACTATCACAGGTATAAGTAATGCAATGCGAATAACATGAATGCAGCATAAAGTAAATCATATGCAAATGCTGATGGGTATACGTATCTAACATGACCGAGTTGGTGAATCTATCAATCGGCATCCAGCCTCACAACATCCCATACGGTATACTCCATCATACGGCATCCTCTAGTCAAGGGTATGGATCAAACCTCAAGTCAAACTCATCACGTACGGTAAATCATCATACGTCGGCATTAAGCTATCAGGGATCCTATCATCCTATACGACGAGGAGAGTACGGACCTAACGTCCCGTACGGCTATCACTCACGATTCACAACATATATAAATATCTCTATATACCTATGTCCCAGGTCACATCCGCAATAATCTCATATCAGGGGACCAGCAGGGTATAAATCATCTCAATCGACTCGCATCCGTATACCAACATATCATCAAATCGTCATATTCGTCTTATATTCTTTTCATCGCATTTATATCTCACATCAAGTCGAGTTTACATAAACATCCCATCTCTACTATAAGTATAAGTATCTAATCTAACATACCCGAACCATACAATCAGATTTTTAAAGAAGCGAATCGTAGTTTTGAAATTAGGGATTACGGTGTTTTTAAGGAAAATATATCATTTGAAAATCCGTAACATCCCTCAAGGTATATATTTAAAAGATACATACGATTCTTCGGTTTAGAAAAAGGTATGGTTCGGATGACACATCTACATCGACTATCTAGTCCTACAGTACCCTAAACGGCAATATCGACAAACGTCATCCTCAAATTCCGTCATCCTATAATAGTCGTAACATATCACTTATAACTATCCTCTAGTTTCTAATATGATTTCATAGCTATCTTCATTCTAATCCTAGTTTCCTAATCTAGGTTTCCTTAACCATATTCTATAAATCAGTTTTCCATCAAAACTTTGCGGGGGTGCTATACGCCATCCACCCGACTTCCCCCGTGGATATAGATCCACTCACCTTGGTCTTCGCTTGCCGAAGTCGATGACGCCACGCACCGTCGCCTCGGAATCCACGCGAAGGTACCTACAATATCAACATAATCGTAAATGCTATTAAAATCGAGGTCAAAACCGAAACAACACGCTAAAGGCCTATAGGTTAGAACGTATGGACCAAGCCTTCAAAACCACCAAACAACCCTCGATATCGTCGTACAAACGTCAAGTGATCGAGATAAAAACACAATACTAAAAATCCAGAATTCAAATATGAGAAACGAAACCCCAAATCAAAACAACAACTCTTGAAAAAGGTCCCAGATTTTACCCAAGGTCAAATTAGCCAATTTTGCATACATGAGGGGTCTAGTTTACTGGAGATGGAGCTATAGACGAAGCACGAACCAAATCCAACCCATCCTGGCCGCAAATTGCGGCCAGATGGAATAAATCTGTGGCCTAGTGTTGGGGTATGGGGCTAGGGTTTCAGTGGGGGGTCCTAGGTTGCCTGCATGTATCATTGTCCTTGCAAAATAATTTTCAGGTCACCCGGGTGTTAATAGATTACCAAAAACCATCACATTTCCCACAATTTCCGTATCTGCAGAATTTTAAAGTTCGTATTCCGGGGTTTTGTCTCTGGTTTGGTCCAATATGATATCACTAAAGGGGTTTTAAGGTCACTACTAACCTTAATGATACATCACAACTCAAGAATTCCATAAACCCTAACTAGAAATTTCCCACCCTCTCTAAACACCACTTAATCCTATTTAAACTTGAATAGAGGTTTAAGCAAAGGAAATACTATACTAATTATGAAGGGATTACCTCATTTGACACTCATGAATCCTCTACAACGCCAAAATGCAAACTTTCTTGGTCCAAGGTGTAGCTAGTGAGCTCATGCACATTTTTTGTGAAGTGGGGATGAGCTTTTGGTGTTGTTTTGATGGAGTTTTGGGGTTTTGAAGTGGAGGTGGAGGAGGGTGCTGCCATGAGAGGAAGGAGAGGAAGAAAGATGAAGATAATGAAGTGAGAAGCAATGGCCCATCACTATGGTTGACCCCTCACCCCCTCTCTCTCTCATGCCCATCCTTGTCATCATTGTGTCCCCTTTTGACTTTTCGTTTTCTTTTCCTTTTCTTTTCTTTAATTTATAACCATGCATGATAAAAAGAAGAAGCATGAAGGAAAAATGTAACAAGTGCTAAAAAAAGACATGTGCATGTTTTGCACAAAACAAGCTTAATGCGCGATTAGCGATATTTAATCGCGATTAGCACTAATTAGCGTATAATTAATCATAAAAACTTATAATTTACATAATTCACATAAAACATGCTCTTTTAGTAATTTCTATAATTTTCCAAAAATTTCTTTTTTTTCTTCAATTTATCGGTATTTAATTATACTGCTCTATTAAAATATTCAATATTTTATTATTTAATTATAAAAATTCCTAAAAATAATATTTTATTTTTTGAAATGTTACAGTTATTGATCGGGTAAGCGGTCGATGACATGCAGAAGCACGGCTTTCCTTTTTTCCGGAAGCCATATAAACAGTGTGCACCACCATGCCCTATACTTGGGGCGTTTAGGTTTGGTGTCCTTGTGGTTCGTCGCGGACACGGGGGCCTTCTCTGGCCTCCTTCTCTTATGAGCGGTTGAAGTTGAGGGAGCCGTTGCAGCGGGCACCCAGACAGATGACATCTTCTGTGGTATCACGGGATGGTCCTTTTCTTACCGAGCTTGAATCTTCTTTGATCGGCGGGAATAGTCTTGGTCAATCACCGATTCTTGAACCTGTCGCCAGACTTTGTAAATTTTGGAAGATAGCCGCTGAGGGGGCTGCTCCGGCTTCTTTTCTATAGCATTCTCCACAGGTGGAGGAGACCTTTTCAGCATGGCAGTTGGTGAATTCCTGCGCACCTTGTTAAGAAGTTCAAAGCTGTTCCCAGTTGGAACAGCAGCATTGATTTCCACCATTGGAGCTGGTGGAGTAAGCCCAGACGGAGAGCTGCCCCCAGCCTTCCTTACTCGGTGCCAGTGACGACGGCGAGCATGTTGCACGGATGGTGTTGGTTCAACTATGGGGATGGCTTCGTCATGCCCCCTGTCTTGGCGGAGGGTTGTCACCGGTGCCAGCCTTTTGAAGACCGACGTTCGCCGAGAAGTAATGTCCAACCTATCGAATACAGACCTCTGGGCAGAGGTGACTTCGCCTGGAGCGGGTGCCGGAGTGGCCAGCCTTGTGAAAACTGACTTCTTGGCAGGAGAAGTCTGTCCGATGATTTCGTCCGCTTAAGCCAGGATGGCTATCCGCTTTGGGATGGCTGCTTCAGGTATTGCGGGCTTGTTGGCGTTCTAGCCCAGTCTGTTAAAAACTGAGGCACTGGATTTGGACAACCCGTTGAGAGGGGCCGCAGTAGTGGTGAGCCAATCAAAGACCGACTTCTTAGGAGCTTCCAATGGTAAAGGGGCGTTGAAGTTCATTGGTGGGATCATGGTCCCGAAGAATAGCCCAGTGGTGGCTTGTGTTACTTGGTCCACCGGCATTGTAAAAAGGGAGGCCGCTTGGGGCCCATAAGTCACTCCTCCAGCAGGGACGGAGTGAGAGTTGCAGTTGGTGCAGTTTGAAGCCATTGATCTTCTGTTTTCTTCACGGAGTAAGACACCAAATCCTAGTACTTCGAACCCGAGGGCAACCATATTAAACCGCGATTCGTTCGCGAACACAACACACGAAGTGTGGAGTGGAAAGAGGAAAATGTCCCACCGGGCGTGCCAGAATCTGTTCTCTGCCGAAAGGACGCGACCGGGACGTTGGGACGTCCGGCCTGAATTTCGAGGGCAGATGCTATTTGGTTCTATCCGTCCACCTCTTCGAAGATGCCAAGTTGATTTATGACACCATGTATCGAAGGTTTAAACGGATGCGGCCGATGTAGCAGACTTCGTCAGATTCCCCCTCGTTGAGGGGTTTTTGATTGTGGGGACGCTCTTCCCTGCATGCGCAAGCCCCTACAGTTAATTACGCTACCGCATTGCGGTAACCACTTTCTCTTTCTCCAGATGGTCACTTCGTGTCGTGGGTGTTTGTTTTGTTTTTGGTTGCCCGTGGATTGTATACGAAGACTAATTTATGTTGTCGCCCGTAGGGCGTAGATCAGTCCAAATCCGTATTTTCTTAGATATGGGTTTGGGGTTGGGTTTAAGGATGCGTTAGTCTCATTTGAGATTAAGATCAACTTAAACGTTTGTTAAGGATACGTTAGTCTAATTTTAGACTAAGATCAACTTAACGATTTGTTAAGGATACGTTAGTCTAATTTTAGACTAAGATCAACTTAACAGGATCATTTAGATCCAATAAAAGAGCATTTAGGCTCTATTGTTTTAGTTTAGGGACTTTGCGGTCCATTAGTTTAAGGACATTACGGTCCAAGGTTAAGGACATCATAGTCCATGGGTTTAAGGACCCCACAGTCCGAGGTTAAGGACATCATAGTCCGTGGGTTTAAAGGGAACCCACAGTCCGAGGTTAAGGACATCATAGTCCATGGGTTTAAAGGGACCCCACAGTCCAAGGTTAAGGACATCATAGTCCGTGGGTTTAAAGGGACCCCACGGTCCAAGTTTGGAGACATCATAGTCTGTAAGATTTGTTGGTTGTTGGGACCCGTTACCTCTCTGAAGACGTTGAAGGATTACAACGACATATATCAGAGGAGTGAAGAGATGTACCCTTGAACCAATATTGGTTGGGATCTGCAGTCCAATTTGGGACTAAGATAAAAAAGATTAATGAGCATATGGGCTCAGTTAATCTGAATTAAGGACTTATGGCCAATCTTGGGTTAAGTCTAATCAAGTTAAAACGTTTAACATTTATTTTGGACTGTTGAGTATTTATTTGGGCTTAGCCCTTTTAACAATGCCGAGCATTGATTTGGATTCTGACAGTATTTCTGTCTTTTGTTGAATGCTGAACATTCATTATAGCTCCAGGGCTTTATCAAAGAACAGTTTATGTTCTATCAGCGCACACGTGAGGGACACGTGGCGTGCTTGGCGCTAGAGCCAGTTAATGAGCGCAGTGCGCTATATTTGAAGCGCTGAGGTGCTGGAGCGCTTTGCGCTAGATGTGGAGCGCTGAGGCGCTTCTGCTAAGTAGCGCACACGTGAGGAGCACGTAGCGCGCTTGGCGCTAGCGCCAGTCAATGAGCGCAGTGCGCTGTATTTGGAGCGCTGAGGCGCTGCAGCGCTTTGCGCTAGATGTGGAACGCTGAGGCACTTCTGTTAAGTAGCGTACACATGTGGAGCACATGGCGCGCTTGGCGCTGTGCGCTAGTCTTGAGCGCATAGCGCTTTCTTTAAATTTGGAGCGCTAAGGCTCTTTTAAATTAAGAGCGCTAAGGCTCTGCAGCGCTTTGCGCTAGATGTGGAGCGCTGAGGCTCTTTTAAATTAGGAGCGCTAAGGCTCTTCTTTTATGCAACTTAGATCAGTTTTGCGCTCTGAGAATTAAATTCTCTTTTTATAAGAGACTTTGTCTCAAGATTCTGAGAACAAAGTTCTTACTTTATAGGAGATGCTTCAATCTCTTATATTGATAAAAGGCTTTGCCTTTAAGGATCTGTGATCCTTAAGAGAATTGAATTATTCTCCCCCTTTTTTTATAATGAGATGTTCATAATCTCTTTTTGTAAAGACCTTAGTCTTGTAGATCTATGATCTATGAGAAGAATTATGTTCTTCTTCTTATTTTATGATGAGATCCTTTGATCTCTTTGTGAAAGACCTTGGTCTTGTAGATCTATGATCTTAGAGAAAGAAGTGAATTCTTCTTTTTAATATGAGATGATTTCATCTCTCTGTTTATTTTTACCTTGAAGAAAATCTTCTTCTTCTTCCGAGAGCTTGGCTCTTCTTTCTTAGATTTCTCAAAGTTTGTTGGGGGGGGTTCCTCTCTCTGAGACTTGAAGTCTTGGGGCATTTATATAGGGCAAGCTGATTTGTTCAATCAGTTAAGGAGATCTTTTCTCCAATTGATTTGGGGATTTCCCCACCGTTGGATCTTTGATCCAAGGGCTTCTGATTTACAGAAGGCAATTTTCTTGTTTTAACAAGATTGGGAAATCTTTTCCATACAGAATTTATTTTGTATTTTGGTGATTTTTAATCACCTTTGGATCATTGATCCAACGGTGCTCTGATTTACAGAGCACAATCTTTTTGTTTAGAAAGATTTTGAGGAATCTCTCCTTAACAGAATTTTATTCTAGTTAATTGATGATTTATCATCTTTATTAGATCTTTGATCTGACGGTGGGGAGCTTTTAGTTCCAGCGCTAGCGCACCCGTGCTTTTCACGTGGTGTGCTGCTTAAGGTGCAGCGCACTTGGTGCTAGCGCACACGTGCTTTGCACGTGGTGCGCTGCTTAAGGTGCAGCGCTCTTGGCGCTAGCGCACACATGCTTCGCACGTGGTGCGCTGCTTAAGGTGCGGCGCTCTTGGCGCTAGCGCACACGTGTTTCGCACGTGGTGCGCTGCTTAGGGCGCAGCGCACTTGGCGCTGCTTATGAAGCGTTGCTTCCTTTCAAAATTTGAGTTTTGAACAGAGCTTTGCTCTGATTGGGGGAAACACCCACGTGATCCCCTAATAGTGCTTAACACTTTCAAAAGGAAAAGGGGAATAAATCCAAAGATAGCTCCCATTTTGGGGCGCCTCACGTGATCCCACGTGACCCCCAACAGTGCTCACCACTTATAAAAGAAAAAAGGGAATAAACCCAAAGAATCAGTGCCCAATTCTCAGGCGCTTCACGTGCCACACTTGAGTGCTCCAAATTCCAGTGTTTAACACTGCTTTAGAGCCTCACGTGGAAGCACGTGAGCGCCGAGCAGATATTAGTGTTTAACACTATGAGAGGCCAACCTTAGCCCAAATTAGTCAAGTCTCCCAAGGCCAAAACCCCTTTGATCATCAATCAACCGAGCCCTCCTATACTCAGGTCTCCCCCAATCGATCTTAGTTCCAAAGGTGACTAATGATCTCTTAACAGATGGTATCTAAAATGGTGTTCATGGTGTTCATTCCACCATGATCTTTCCCTTCAATGTGGAATTCGGTTCAAGGGTACATCTCTCCATACCTCTGATACATGTCGTTGTAATTCTTCAACGTCTTCAGAGAGGTGGAGGGTCCCGACAGCCAATAGTTCTTGGGTGCATTCCCAAACCCATGAGCATATCACAATGGACCGCAATGTTCTTCAACTAGCTATGGACCATAATGTCCTTAAACTAGCTGTGGACCGTAATGTCCTTAAACTAAACTATCGTCCCAAAAATGGTGACCTATAGACCGCAACATTCTTAAACTAGCTATAGACCGAAACGTCCTTAAACCAACAACGGACCGTAACGTCCTTAAACTAAAGCAATAGAGCCCAAATGCTCTTTTGTTGGGTGTGAATGATCCCAAAAATTCTGTTGAGTAGATCTTAATCTAAAATTAGACTAATGTATCCTTAACAAACATTTAAGTTGATCTTAATTCCAAACGAGATTAACGATTCTTAAATCAAACCAAACCCAAATCTAAGAAAATACGGATTTGAACTAATCCATGCCCTACAGACGACAAAACAAATTAGTCTCCGTATACAATTCACGGGCAACCAAAAATAAAACAAACAAACACGACACGAAATGAACATCTGGAGCAGGAGAGAGTGGTTATCGCTACGCGGTAATGTAATTAACTGCATGGGCTTGTGCCTGCAGGGAAGAGCGTCCCTACAATCAAAAACCCCTCAGAAATGAGAGGGAATCTGACGAAGTCTGCTACAACGGCCGCATCCATCCAGACCTCCAATACACGGTGCCATAAATTAACTTGGCATCTTCGGAGAGGTGGACGGATAAAACCAAATAGTATCTGCCCCCAAATTCAGGCAAGACGACTTACGTGGGTCGTTTCCGGTTTTCGGTGGTAAACACCGCCTATCAACAACAAACCGTTCGCTACTATAACGCCCGCGTTAAACATCGGGCCTTCAATACGGGAGACCTGGTCCTACGAAGGAACGAGTTTGTGGACCAAGCAAGGCTGCATAAATTCTCCCCGAAATGGGACGGACCATTCCTCGTAGCAGAAGCATTGCCCGGTTGTGTGTATCGCTTACAAGACGCCGGGGGGGCGTAAGTTTCTACGGCTCTACAACGCCGAAAAACTCAAATTGTACAAATAAGCATGCCTTCTTCTTTTGAAACAATGTAATTCTTATTGACATTGAATTAAATCTCCTGAGCTAGGTCCTTTCATAAAGGAGTCCTTTTGCACAACTTTTGTTTCTTTTCTCGGTTCTGAGACCCCTGGGTTTGTTTTAAAAATTGTGTAAAATATACTGAGGGGATAAAAAAAGACAATACACATCAACAAGAAGAACCTTATTCATTAAGAAGGTATTATGAGCTCCTCTACCTTGCAAAAATTACAACAAAGAGGGTCGGAGATCAAGGTCGCCTTGTCGATGGTCTACCGAGGAAATCCCCTCCAACCGATCCAATGCGGTATCGATCCGTTCCCTTCGGCGGTACTCAAGAACCCTAGACGCCACGAACTCCCCAGGTTCCTCGTCCGCCGAGTTAATGAAACGACCAATTTTTGCTAGAAACCCTCGAGCAAAAGGACCACCGAGTGGACCCGCCTGCTCTTTAAAATATGACCGAGCAGCTTCCTGCCCGGTCCATCCTTAACGGGTATCTTCCTACCCATTTGCGCTAAGGATCTAAAGCCCTTATTAAAAGGCCGCCGAGCAATTTCCTGCTGGCCCATCCCTAGCAGGTAGCTTCCTACCCATTTACGCTAAGGATCTGAAGTCCTCATCAAGGGGCCGCCAAGCAATTTCCTGCCCGGCCCATCCCTAGCGGGTAGCTTCCTACCCATTTACGCTAAGGATCTAAAGCCCTCATCAAGAAGCCGCCGAGCAATTTCCTGCTGGCCCATCCCGAGCGGGTAGCTTCCTACCCAACTATGCTAAGGATCTAAAGCCCATATCACGAGGCGACCGAGTAGCTTCTTGTCACGCCCCGCTTCCTAATGTACGGTGAAGTGGACGCGATGAGGCCCGCTACGTATATACTCAGAAGTACATACGCTAAGCGTAACTAAGCAATATAAAGTAAATCACAAGAGACAAATGATATAGAAATAACAACAACTTTTATTAATAACATTCTTTTTACAATGCAGGAAAAGAAAATACAACTGGAATGAAAAGCAATGCCTAAACAGTGGCATAACAGGAAATGAAATAAATTGGAAAGAACAAGGTACAGTATCTAGAGCTCTGGATCTTCCTGGAACTGCTCCAAATCTTTCCCGGTGGGCTCGATCTCAGCTTGGTCCAACGCACCTGACGACATTCAAAGAAGAAAGAATAGAATGTCGTCAGCGAACAGGTCGCTCGGTAAGTCCCAAAGAATGAGAAGAATTAGAATGACAGAGTAACAGTATTTTCTAACTATTATATTATTGAATCTTATGAAACATTGTGTAACGCTGTTGTTTGTAGCTTGGTACAGAAGGATGCCAGTGTATACGAGGGGGATCTCTATATGCTAGAGATCAGGGCAAAAGGAAAGTACGAGGAACCGTTATGCCACGGTACAACAGCAATAGGATTCAGGTTAGGTGTCTTAATCTAACCACCTCGTGCCACCTTTAACACCTTCCGTACCAATCTACCCCTTAAACCCCGTTGTGTTTTAACAGTAATGTGGTATTGGAATATGTAAGTTGAGTGACTGACCAAAATCATGATATCAGTAAACATGTTGTAACTGTATAATCAGGTAAATTGAATATCAGGATAATGGATGAATATCCATGGTTTGATTCAGTCAAAAAGAATATATTGTTATCTGGATTCAGGGTTTCATGTATTCAAAGTGTGTTGGAATATAAAAGAATATAGATTGACTTGAATCATATTCAAGTCAGAAATAGTCAGACTCTAACCCGAGTCAGACTAAAAGAAGATAATTTGAAGTTCAATATTAGCTAGGGGCCTTATAGTAATTTGTAAAACTTGAGGGGGTTTTATGTAAAAAGTACTTTTATATAGTTTTCAAAATACACCTCAAGTATTTAATAATCGTCTTTATTGTTATAATGAATGTGAATTTTATTTCTGTTATTCTAATGAATATATCCTAAAACAAGTATTAATTGTTTTATCTGAAATTCATGGTATTTTAATGTAACTTTTAGTCTTGGAATTTTAGGAAAAAGTGGAAACTTTATATTATGATAAAATATGTGTTTAAATGATAATTATATATATATTAACACATGAATAATTTTATATAAATATTTTATTTAGAAAAAATCCCATTTTCCCTAAATATCGTATTTTGAACCTTTCGAGACCGAATGCTCCTTGCGGAGGTCTGAATCTCGCACTACTAGCCTGCGGGTGCACGATGAACCGTACTATCCCTAACAGATTCCCCAAAAGTGGGTTGTAGCGGCGCTTTGCTTAGGTTTAAAAAATACTTTTCATTTGGGAAAACGGTTTTATAAATATGGGGTATTTATTTGCAAAAAGTATAGTTTTCCGTATTTTAGTTATTAGGATTTCCTAAACCAACTAGCGTATTTCTAAGGTCTGAACGATGAGTCATTAGAAGCCTCAAATCGCTTCTTCACCGTCAATTGCGGCCAGGTAAGTGCCAGGTAAGTGGGAAGGAACCACAGTCGTGGGCCTAATTAAAAACCACTAGCCTTAGACACACTTGCCTAGGCACCACAAGACAGTTTAGATAAACGATCTATGTCCATGACCAATCGTGTTTTCATTTTATTAAAAGATTTTATCTAGAAAAGTTTACAACTTAAAGTTTTAATTAAAGATTAGGGTATTTTAGTGAAAAGTCCTGTAATTTCGTATTCTATGTTTTGATATTTATCATTTAGGGCTATATTGAGTGTGTGTAGAGGTAGGTCATTACCTCGTGACTTATTTTAAGTTTTGGTGAAGTTTAAAGGTAAAACATGCTATGTTAAACTTAAAGGTATTATAGCGCAAGAATACGGTATTCGAAAACGTTATCATTTTATGTGTGAAATTTCATTCAAATTGGATTCTACAAGTTTAGTGATCAAGATAAACCTATTTAGGAGTGAGGGAATTAATTAAACTAAGAAAAATGAACTTCATGGTATTTTTATGAAAAGAATACGGTTTTGCAAAGAAGTTATCATTTCATGTGAAAAAGTTTGATTAAATTGATTTATGGGTGATTAACAGTCAACATGAATATGGGTAGATAATATGTATTAGGTGACAAGTGGAAATTTATAGAAAAAACGAATCGGAAATCGGTTTGTCCGATTTCCGTCGGGTTCCAAAAAGTCGTATTTTTATCTTAAAGAAAAGAGAGATAGAAGAAGGTGGGACTTACGGTTTGGACAAGCTAAGGAAGCTAATGGACGTGGTGGTTGTCGATTCGTTGAAAACGTCGCGAAGGTTCTGATTCGGTCGCCGGAATCCGTCGTCGATTTCGGCAGCGCTTCGCTTCTCGCTCTTCGTACCGAGTTCTCGAGAATTTGGGAGAGTGGACTTAGAGTTGTGAAGGGAAAAGGTAGAGTATAGGGGTCTTTATATAGGGCTAGGCTAGGGTTAGGGTTAAAAAATATTAAAAGAAAATATAAAAAACATTAAAAATTCATTAATTTTGGTCTTTAAAGAGATTTATTGGGAATTTTGTAACAGTACAAAATATTTAGAGTATGCAGGTGAAGAGACTAGGTCAACACGAAACTTTTTCGTGTTGACGACTCGGCCGGCCGGCCGGCGGCGCCGGCCGATTCGGCCGAGTCGCGGCCGAGTCGGCTGCCGTTGGGTCGGACTCGGTCTGGGGGAGGTTTTAGCATACTTTAATTTTCTTAATTCGCAATAAATTGTGAGTTATGGCTGTTTGACCGTTTGACTTCTAAAAAAAATTAAAACAAAATGATATAAAAAATATGTGGGGCATGAGATTCGAACTCTGGTGGCTTGCTTCAGCAGTGCAAGGAATTATCAATGAGCTACAAGCTCTTTCTTGTAATTATTGTGTTATTTAATTACTTAAACAGATAGCAGCAAGAATAAATACTCCTAGTATACATTAAATTTAAAGTAATTTCTTGTACACTAAAAATGGAGTTATTTCATTCTTGTAGCTTGTAATTAAAAACAAAAATAATTACCTAAATCTTGTGCTCAGGCTAAAATACCCCTTTGTGGATTTTTGAAAAAAAATATTTGAAAAATTTTGTATAGAAAATTTAGGGTTGTTACACTTCCTGCTCGGTCATTCACCAGTGGGTAGCCTCCTTCCCAACAACGCTGTGGATCCAAAGCCCTCCTCACGAGGCGACCGAGTAGCTTCCTGCTCGGTCATCCACCAGCGGGTAGCCTCCTGCCCAATAACGCTGTGGATCCAAAGCCCTACTCGCGAGGTGACTGAGTAGCTTACCTGCCCGGTCTATCCCTAGCGAGTAGCTTCCTATCCATCTGCGCTAAGGATCTAAAGCCCTCCTCTCGAGGCCACCGAGCAGCTTCCCTGCTCGGCTAATCTTCGAGGGATAGATTCCTACCCTACGAAGATATGGATCTAGGACCCACATTGTGGAAGAAACAGTTATGGGCGACCTATTCTGACTTGGCTGAACTTCTACTCATACTCGACGCGCAATCTCCACCTCGACTTCGGGGAATGGGAAGATACCGACCTTCCACCACTTGGCTATTAGTTGGTTCGTACTCGACGCGCGATCGCTGCCTCGACTCCGGGGAAGGGGAGGTTACCGACCTTCTGCCGCTCGGTTGTTGTGTGATTCATGCTCGTCGAACGATCGTCACCCTGGAAGGGTGGACACCTGCCTAAACGCTGACGAGATGAAAAACCTATAAGCTAAAAATACTTGTGGAATGATGATTCGAACAGGAAGTATACGAGCTAAAGCACTTGCATAGTGGACATGCATTTGGGCAAAGGGAAAAAATGTACTTGTTCGCCGCCGAAAGACACGACAGGGACGTTGGGACGTCCGGCCTGAATTTTGGGGGGCAGATGCTATTTGGTTTTATCCGTCCACCTCTCCGAAGATGCCAAGTTGATTTATGGCACCATGTATCGAAGGTGTAGACGGATGCGGCCGATGTAGCAGACTTCGTCAGATTCCCCCTCACTGTGAGGGGTTTTTGATTGTGGGGACGCTCTTCCATGCAGGCGCACTGCAGTTAATTATGCTACCGCATCACGGTAACCACTTTCTCGTTCTCCAGAAGGTCACTTCGCGTCGTGTGTGTTTGTTTTGTTTTTGGTTGCCCGTGGATTGTATACGGAGACTAATTTATGTTGTCGCCCGTAGGGCGTGGATTAATCCAAATCTGTATTTTCTTCGATTTGGGTTTGGTTTGGGTTTAAGGATCGTTAATCTCATTGAGATTAAGATCAACTTAAACGTTTGTTAAGGATATGTTAGTCTAATTTTAGACTAAGATCTACTCAACAGGATTTTGGGATCATTAAGATCCAACAGAAGAGCATTTGGGCTCTATTGTTTTAGCTTAAGGACATTGCGGTGCATAAGTTTAAGGACGTCATAGTCCGTGGAGTTTAAGGACATCATAGTCCATAGTTTAAAGACGTCATAGTCTATGGGGCTTTAGTTTAAGGACGTTGCGATCCATTGGGTTTAAGGACATCATAGTCCATGAGTTTAAGGACCTCATAGACCATAGAGTTTAGTTTAGGGACATTGCGGTCCGTAGTTAGTTTAAGGACATTACGGTCCAGTTTAAAGACGTCATAGTCTATGTGGTTTTGGTTCAACTATTTGGGGATACGCCAAAAGTTATTGGTTATTGGGACCCTCCGTCTCTCTGAAGACGTTGAAGAATTACAACGACATATATCAGAGGTACGGAGAGATGTACCCTTGAACCAATGTTGGTTGGGAGATCTGTAGTCAAGTTTGGGACTAAGCTTGGTTAAAAATATTTATGAGCATATGGGCTCAATTAATCTGAATTAGGGGTCTGCGGCCAACTTGGGCTCGGCCCACTCAGTTAAAATGTTGAACATTTAATCAGGCTCGGTCCTTTTTTATTTAACAATGCTGAGTTTGGGTTCTGACAACCTCTTTTTCTTTTTGTCTTTTACTGAGTGTTAGACACTCTCTGTTATGGCGCTTGGCGTCAACCAACGAGTGTGGAGCGCTCTTTATTAAGTAGCGCCCACGTGAGGGGCACGTGGCGCGCTTGGAGCTGAGCGCCAACCAATGAGTGCAGAGCACTCTTTATAAAATAGCGCCCACGTGAGGAGCACGTGTTGTGCTTGGTGCGCTAGACTTGGAGCACTGAAGCGCTTCTTTTAAAATAGCGCTTGAAGCGCTGGGCGCCAGACTTGGAGCGCTAAGACGCTTCTTTAAATTGGAGCGCTAAGGCTCTGCGGCGCTGTGCGCCAAACTTGGAGTGTTGAGGCGCTTCTTTAAATTGGAGTGCTAGGAGCGCTGCGGCGCTGTGCGCCAGTCTTGGAGCACTGAGGCGCTCCTTTTTAATCGGAGCGCTAAGGCTCGCCGCGGCACTGTGCGCCAGTCTTGGAGCGCTGAGGCGCTGCTTTTTAATTGGAGCGCTAAGGCTCTTTTTAGGCAGTTTTGATCAGTTCTGCGCTCTGAGAATTAAATTCTCGTTTATAAGAGACTTTGTCTCGTGGCGTTAAGAACAAGGTTCTTATTTTATAGGAGATGTTACAATCTCTTATGTTTTTTTGTGAAAAACTTTGTCTTTATGGATCTATGATCTGAAGAGAATTAGGTTCTTCTCCCCCCTTTTTATGATAAGATGCTATGATCTATTTTTGTGAAAGACCTCTGTCTTATAGATCTATGATCTAAAAAGAACCAAGTTCTTCTTCTTTTTATGAGATGCTTTGATCTCTCAGTTTTATTTACCTTGAAGGAATTCTTCTTCCAAGAGCTTGCTCTTCTCTTTTAAATTTCTCAAAGTTTATGGGGGGGTCCTCTCTGCGAGACTTGAAGTCTTGGGGCCTTTATATAGTGGAGGCTGATCAGTTAAGGCAATCTTTTTCTGATTGATTTGGGGATGTTTCCCCACCATTGGATCTTTGATCCTAGGGCTTCTGTTTTACAGAAGACATCTTTCTTGTTATTAACAAGATTGGGAAATTATTTTCCCATACAGAGATTGCTCTGTATCTTGGTGATTTTTAATCACCATTGGATTTTTGATCCAACGGTCCTCTGATTTACAGAGTACAATCTTTCTTGTTTGGAAAGATTTGAGGAGTATTCCCTCAACAGAATTTTATTATGGTAATTTGATGATTTATCATCTTCGTTGGATCTTTGATCCAACGGTGGAGAACATTTAGTTCTAGCGCTTGGCGCTCTCGTGCTTTGCATGTGAGCGCTGCTTCAGAGTCTTTGACTCTCAGCGCTGGCGCACTTGGCGCCAGCGCTCTTGTGCCTTGCACGTGAGCGCTGCTTCAGAGTCTTTGACTCTTAGCACTGGCGCACTTGGCGCGAGTGGTCTCGTACTTTGCACGTGAACGCTACCTCAGAGTCTTTGACTCCCAGCGTTGGCGCTCTTAGCGCGAGCGTTCTTATGAGGCGCTGCCTCATTATTGAAGGTGTCTTTTCACCTTCTTTCTTCGCTTTTCCTGAGTCAAACTTCTCTTTCCCAGATCTTGGAAATAGTTCCATCATGCACAACATTTTCTGTGCCTAGACTTAAATGTCTCCATTTATAATCTGAAGCAGTGCTTCTCTTCTCTCCTACTTTTTAGAGAATCATTTTGACAGAGAAGAGTTATGGCTTGCAATCGCTCACATGTTCGCCGGCAGCCATGGGAGGTGCCTATTGAGGAAATCGTTCCTCGTTTTGTTACGCGCTTGGTGAACCCTACTCTTACGGATGACCAATGAAGCGCTGCACGAGCTCTTGACTCGTATAGGATCTCCTCTCCCCATCGGCTCCATTTGGCTCCGGATGGTCTTCTTGTCCGTGATCGATGATATTCCCCCTCCTCCGGCGGAGATGACTCCGGCAATGCTCGACGCCGAGGAAGACAAGATCGAGTGCTTCCACGAGGCACTTTTGATCACCAAAGCTCTGAGGGATCGCTCTGTTCGGCTGTTAAGCCAGATACGGGTTCAGCGGGTCGTCATGTCTGCCTTTGCTGATGGGTGCGGTGCTGACCGATGGGTAGCTACTCCTCATGAAGATCGCCGCTTTGTCATGGTGGAGACGGCAAAAAGGGAGTTAGATAATTTTATCCATAGTTTTGCAAATCTTTGTACTTTCGATCCCATATTTAGTGATCTATTTCCTGTAGAATAAAATGTTCAATTAAATGCTTTCTTTTTTTGTCGTTGACCACCAAGTGCTCCCTTTTTAATTCCTGTTCTTCCTTTGATGTGTGCATGTGCGTATATGAATGAGCCTAGTTTCACACATTTCTGTAAACGGAACTTAAACCGGTATAAACAGGCATAAATAGCTCTTGGCCGAAGATTTTGGCGAGAACAAGGCGCTCTTGGTGCTAGCGCTCTCGTGCTTTGCACGTGAGCGCTGCCTCAGAGTCTTTGACTCTTAGCGCTGGCGCTCTTGGCGCAAGCGCTTTTATGAAGCACTGCTTCATTTCAAATTTCAAAATTTGAAGAAACAAATTCCCCCCACCGTTGCGCTCACGTGGCTTACATGTGAGTGCAGCGGTGGCAGCCTCTCCGCCGTTAGATCAACTTAGAAGTTGGATCGACTTCCAGCGCTTATAAATAGGGCCTTTGGCCTATTCGAGATGACCTCTGTTTATCTTCTTGTTTTCTTATTCTTGAGAATTTAATTCTCTTTCAGTGCCAAGCTCTCTGCCTCAGAAAACTCCTTTAGAGTCAAATTTTTTGGTAAGATTTGAATCCATTAACAGAGCTTTGCTCTACTTAGATCACAGATCTTAAAGATTTTTAGGGTTTCTCAACCCGTTAATTAAAAAAAACCAGAGCTTTGCTCTTTCTAGATCATGGATTAGAAAAAGAAATGCTTTTTAGGGTTCCTTTAACCCATTAACGAAAAACTCTTAGAGTTCGCTTTACAGATCTTAAAGATCCTGAAGTTTTTAACTTCCGTAAAAAGCTTTGCTTTTAGGGTTTTTGATGGATTATTCCATCTTCTTCACAGAGCATAGCTCTTCAGACCTTTTTTGGGGAATTTTTTTATTCTCTTCATCATTAGAGTTGACAGATGTCACTCTCTTTTGCAGAACGTTGCTCTCGAGGAGTCTAACTCCTTGGCCCGAGGAGTCTCTCATTAAATGAGAATCCTTTTAGAATTCTCTCCTTAATTGCACAAATTTGAATTTGTTGGGTGTCTTAATCAGCACTTGTTTTCTTCATGCGGATATCAAGAGTTGTTTAAATCCCCGTGTTTTGATCAGTCTGTCCACTAAACTCTCACCGATTTTCCTTTTTAGGCGCTATGGCCGCTCACCTGTACTGTCTTGACGAAATCATTTCTTATGAGGGCATTCGCGCGCAAGGCCATTATCAAGACCAAGAGTTTACAAACGCCCAATGCGCTGAAATTATGAATCGTTTCAATGCACACAATGGTCAACTACTTCATCGTCGCTCCGCTCTCTTGAAGATTATAGTGAGAGCAATTTGGGGAGCACTTCCTGGATTTTATGAAGCCATGCCACTTAATGTACTGGATGACGCTGAAGATAAGGTGCGCTCAGTGTATCTGACGGGCCTTATCTCGAAGAAGCGGCGAGATAATCTCATTGATATTTTGCATCAAACTTTCTAACAGACGACGATAATCGCTGCTTATCAGAAGGTGGAGGAGATCTTGACGCTTGCGATCGTGAAAGGATGCACACGAGAATGGTCAGAGAGGCCAGAAATATTTTAGACGGCCTCACTTTCGAATTTCTTAATCCGTGTCCCGGATTCAATGTTTTGCCATTGCAAATATTTTAATGATGCTTTTGTTTACTGTTTTCATCAATGTAAGAGATTTTTGGAAGTATGAATAACGAATTTTCCTTTCTGTGCGTTTATTTTATGCATTAAACCTTTTCGCACATACATGAGCGGGTACGCTTCGAATGCTTAACTGGATGTGAACCAAATGTTCTCTTTACTGCCTTGCATTATATGTGATTGATGTCCGTGGGTTATACCTTTTTTTTTTGACTTAGCGCAAAGCAGTTTACGTATTCTTGAGCAGCACCTCGATTTTGATGGCATGTAATTTTGGCAAGTGTGGCTTGTAGATGATAAGTAACAGTTCGTCTTGAACTCTTTGTAGGGTAGCGATGGCTTAGGTGATAGGGTTAGGATCTGTTGCCTAAGACTTTGCAACTTTCTGAGTCGTGAGGGTCTCATAAAGAATTTTCTCCCTACGAGTCATGAGGATCTTGTAGGTGCATTTTCTCCTTAGGAGTCGTGAGGATTCCTAATTGTGCTTTCTCTTGAGAGTCGTAAGGATCTCGGAAGAGAATTTTCTCCCTTACAAGTCGAGAGGACTCGTAAGTGATTAGTGAGTTGACCTATCTCCGAGTTGAAGCATTGCTTTACAACAGGGAGATCATGGGTTTCCATGTATCTGTGTCGAAGCGTTGCTTTACGACAGGGAGGTCAGGGGTTGACATGTATCCGAGTCGAAGCGTTGCTTGACGACAAGGAGGTCAGGGGTTGACATGTATCCGAGTCGAAGCGTTGCTTGACGACAGGGAGGTCAGGGTTGACATGTATCCGTGTCGAAGCGTTTCTTGACGACAAGGAGGTCAGGGTTGACATGTATCCGAGTCGAAGCGTTGCTTGACGACAGGGAGGTTAGGGTTGACATGTATCCGTGTTGAAGCGTTGCTTGACGACAGGGAGGTCAGGGTTGACATGTATCCGAGTCGAAGCGTTTCTTGACGACAAGGAGATCAGGAGTTGACATGTATCCGTGTCGAAGTGTTGCTTGATGACAAGGAGGTCAGGATTGACATGTATCTGAGTCGAAGCGTTGCTTTACGACAAGGAGGTCAGGAGTTGACATGTATCTGAGTCGAAGCATTGCTTGACGACAAGGAGGTCAGGGGTTGACATGTATCCGTGTCGAAGCGTTACTTGACGATAGGGAGGTCAAGGTTGACATGTATCCGAGTCGAAGCGTTGCTTGACGACAAGGAGGTCAAGGGTTGACTCTAGGTTGTCTGTACACCGTAGTGTCTTGGAACTGGGGACTTTTCCGTGGCTCCAATTGATGACGTCGCGTCCGTGCTCTGTTGGCATGAGGAGGAATGCCGTTGTTGGTCTCTAGGCTACAGAGGTGGCCGTCGAGATTTGGAACTAGGGACTTTGCCATGGCTCCACTTCGTTGCGACCTTGAGGTCGGTTATTGACGTCACGTCTGCATCCGGTTGGAGTGAGAAGAAACGCCGTTGTTGATGTTTAGGCTGTAAATGTGGTCGTCAAGATCTGACTTCCCTTTGACGCAGCCTGGTGGGGAAATGTAGTTCCCTTTTCGCTTATGCCTATGGATTGTATACAGGAGTCAGTATGGACTCGCCCGTAGGGCAAAAGTTTCATTTTATACTTTTTTTGTTTTCTTTCCGCGATGCTCTATCATTTCAGCGTTTTGTATTGCGAAAGTCGTGATTGCCCAATCATTTCGGCTATTTTCAGCGGTGCCCAATCATTTCAGCTATTTTTTCTTTTTACTCGCCACTTTTTTATTGCGAGTCGCCCAATCATTTCGGCTATTTTGTATGCATATATTTTACTTGCTGATTTTGTTGCAAGTTGCCCCATCATTTCGGCTATTTCATATGCATTTTTGGCTCGCTGATTTTTATCGTGAGTTTAAACTAGGAATTTGATACCGATTTAGGCATCAGCATCGCTATAACTGGGATATGGCCAGGAGAGAATCATCATTTTCCTTTATCGGTTCGAACAAAGGTGGCTTAGCAAACCGGGTTAAGGTCTTGTCGACTAAGGCTTTTGACTTCATGAGCCGTAAGGGTCTCATAAAGGTATTTCTCCCTACAAGTCGTGAGGATCTTGTAGGCGCGATTTCTCCTTAGGAATAGTGAGGATTCTTAAGTGTATGTTCTCTTGTAAGTCGTAAGTATCTCACAAGAGTGTTTTCTCCTTATAAGTCGAGAGGACTTACAAGGGTCGTTCACCATGTGATGATATCACTCATTGCTGATGGGACTCTGTTGGGGAAATGTTTATTCGTGCCCGTGGATTGTATACAAGGGTCAATATTGAACCGCTTGTAGGGCCAAATCGAGGTGTATGGCGGCTCAAGAACATGTTTAGATCCCTGTAGGGCTTTTGAATCCTATCAGCCGTGAGGGTCTCATAGGGGAATTCTCCTTACGAGTCGTGAGGATCTCGAAAGTGTAACTTCTCCTTAGGAATCGTGGGGATCCCTAAGTGTGTTGCTCCCTTGTGAGTCGTAAGGATCTCACGCAGGTATTTTCTTCTTATAAGGTCGAGAGGACCTTGTAAGTGTCTCTTAACGAGATTGCGTCCTTTCGGGTTTTCACAAACTCGCCGGTAGCCATGTTGTTTTTACTCACGGAGCCCTTTTGGGTTTTCATCCGTGCCCATTTCGCTTATGGACGTACCGTTTTTTTTTGTGCATCATCCTTAGGATGCTGTGGTTCGTAGTAGTTTAAATAAAGACTTTTTGGTCCGTCGTTAGTCTTAGGACATTGCAATCCATTGTTAGTTTAAGGACGTTTCGGTCCGTTATTAGTTTAGGGACGTTTCGGTCCGTCGTTAGTTTTAGGACGTTGCGGTCCATCGCACGTTTTTTAGGTGAGATTTCGCCAGATACGACTTATAGAGTTTGGGCTCAGGAAGATAGCGAGCGGACATAGGCGTCATCATCTATCATTGACCTAGGCTGTGACTCGTTAGGCGTAGTATTTTTTCAGGAACCGGCCGTTTATTGGCCGGAAGGGTATTTCGCCATGCATATCCATGAGTAGATAGGCCCCGCCTTGGTAGACCTTATCTATGATGTACGGGCCCTCATAGTTCGGCTCGAATTTCCCTCGTTTGGCACGATTGGGGATCATAGGTCTGCTAATTAGCACGAGTTTGCCTTGGCGGAATGTTCTCGGCTTGGTCAATCTTTCATATGAGCGCGTCATCTTTTCTTTGTAAGCCTCCAAGTTTTGTTGCGCCATGAGCCGGGTTTCGTCAAGGGCGTCGAGCTCCTCAAGCTGAAGATGAGCATTTTCTTCGTCTGTTAGCTCATAATGACCCGCCACTCGTAGAGAGGGTAGCTCTATCTCCAAGGGGAGTATTGCTTCAGTGCCGAATACCAATGCATACGGCGTTGTATTCGTGGCCGTTTTGAATGTGGTCCGATACGCCCAGAGAGCTTCATGCAGTCTCTCGTACCAGTCCTTCTTATTTCTGGACACTGTCTTCTTTATGATCTTCATCAAGGTTTTGTTGAAAGCCTCAGCTAGACCGTTAGCTCGGGGATTGTAGACTGAAGGGTATCTCTTGTCTATATTATGTTGCTGTGCGAAGCGGCTGATTTTATGGCTTCTGTAGGCTGTTCCGTTATCGGGGATAATCCATCGCGGAGTGCCAAACCGATAGATGACGAGTGTCTTGAAGAAATGGAGAATATTCTCCGTCTTCACTTCTCTTAGTGGTACTGCTTCTGCCCACTTAGAGAAGTAATCGGTTGTCGCCAATATGAACCGATGTTCTCTGGATGATGCTGGTTTCGATGGGACCAATTATGTCAGTTCCCCACATTTCGAACGGCCAGCTAGCCACCGTTGGGTGTAGCGGATTTGGATGCCGGTGGATGAAGTCTCCATGAATTTGACATGAGTGACACTGCTTCGCGTATTCGAGGCAGTCCTGGATCATCGTGGGCCAATAGTAGCCTATCCTTTTGATCTTCAGCTTCATCTTCGGCCCGGCTTGATGATAACCGTAGAGTCTGTCGTGAGTTTCTTGGACGACTTTCGTGGCTTCTTCCGGTCCTAGGCATCTTAGCCACAGAGAGTCGAACGACCTCTTATACAGCGTATCATTGACGAAGGCAAAAGACAAAGCTTGTTTCATGAGCTGATGTCTCGAGGATGCATCTTCAGGTGTTTGACGGGATTTGAAGTAGTCTATAAAGACTTCTCTCCAATCCTTAGCCTTTTCCTGGTCTTTTATTTGTAGGGCCATTTGTTTGGTCGCTCCCTTTTCTTCGAACGACTCCGGAGATATTTCTGTTGGCGCAAGAACCCGACGGCTTTGCACAACGATCCTCACGTCATCGAGGTTTTCGTCAGCCATTTCTTTAGCGAGTTTGGCTAACGCATCCGCTTTATTATTTTTCTCACGCGGTATGCTTTCCAGGACGTAGGCAGGGATTTGAGTTAGCAATTGTTGTACTCTCTCACCGTACTTTACCAACTCTGGTTTGCACGTTTGATAGTCGCCGTTTACTTGGATAACGTCCAGCTGGGAGTTTCCGTATATGAGGAGGTTTTCAATTCCCATGTCGACAGCGATCTCAAGACTTGCTATCAAAGCTTCATATTCGGCTTCATTGTTCGTCCTCGGCTCTATTAAGGAAAAGGCAAAGCGCATTATCTCTCTTTGTGGAGTCACGAAGATGAGGCCTACCCCAGATTTGATTATGGGGGAGTTGTGCCTTCGCTTCTTCATGGAAGATGTCCCATCGAAGTAGAGTTTCCATTGGGTATCACTCTCTCCTTTCTCCCCGTCAATCGTGTCAAACGCGTGCTCGTCTGGCAATTCGCAATTTATGGGTGAATCGGCAGGTATAGGATGTTCAACGAGGAAGTCGGCGATGGCCTGGCCTTTTACTGCCTTGAGAGGTCGGTATGTTATCGAGAACTCCATCAAGAGGAGGGCCCATTTAGCGAGCCGTCCTGTTAGTATGGTTCTTGACATCAAATACTTGAGAGGATCCACTTTTGATATGAGATGGACCTCATGCGCCAAAGCATAATGTCTGAGCTTCGTTATCGCGAAGATTAGCGCCAGGCAGTGTTTTTCGATGGGAGAGTAGTTATTTTCTGCCCCGAGGAGAACTTGACTCAAATAGTAGAGGGCCCTCTCCTTCCCTTGGTCATTTTCTTGTACCCATAGTGCGCCTAAGGAACTTTCAAGGGCTGTTGTGTACAGGATGAGAGTCTTTCCCTTGACCGGAGCAGTCAGTACTGGCGGATTCTGCAAGTATTGCTTGATTTCGTCTAGTGCGCTTTGGCATTTACGATCCCAGAAGAACGGGGTCCCCTTCTTCATCAGATGACAGTTGGGGTGGCATTTGCCGAAGAGATTGGCTATGAACCGTCGGATATATGCGAGCTTTTCTTGGAGAGACCGCAGTTGCTTGAGAGTTCTTGGCGGAGGAATTTCCATGATCGCCTTGATTTTTGATGGGTCTATCTCGATGCCCCGGTGTCGTACGATGAATCCTAGGAATTTACCTGAGGAGACTCCGAACGCACATTTGAGAGGGTTCATCTTCAAGTTGTGTTTCTGAAGGCGTTGAAACACGATCTTCAGATGCTCCCAATATTCCTCGTACGATTTGCTTTTAACCACGAGGTCGTCGATATAGCATTCGACGATTTCATGTATGAGATCATCGAAAATCTTCGTCATGGCCCTCTGATAGGTGGCACCGGCGTTCTTCAGACCGAAAGGCATCACTTTGTAGCAGAATATGCCCAGAGGAGTCCGGAAAGCGGTATGCTTCTGGTCCTCGGGATGCATCTTTATTTGATTGTACCCTAACGAGCAGTCCATGAAGGAGAGGACTTCATGAGTGGACGTGTTGTCCATCATCAACTCGGTAACTGGTACGGGAAAATCGTCTTTCGGACAGGCTTTGTTAAGGTCCCGAAAGTCCATGCAGATGCTCACCGTCCCATTTTTCTTCATTACTGGGACAATGTTGGCAATCCAGTCGGGGTACTGAACTTCTTGGATGAAGCCGGAGTCGATTATCTTCTTGACCTCGGCGTTGATACCCATCTCAAGCTCGAGCCGCATCCTTCTTGGTGCTTGTTTGACTGGCTTGATGTCCGAAGATATCGCCAATTTATGCACAACTATTTCTGGATCTAGTCCCAGCATCTCGGAGTTGTTCCATGCGAAGCAGTCCTTATACTGCATGAGCACGTCTTTGAGCGTAGCCATCTTTTCTTCAGACAACAGCTCACTGACGAATGTCGGCCGTGGGTCGTTTGCCGTCCCCAAGTCGATTTTTCTGAGGTTATCTGCAGTAGTATGTATCCCATCTTCCAACTCTTTTGGTGTCGGTGGAAATTCTAAGATCAACTCATCTTCATCCTCATTTTCGAAGCACCAGGAGAGGTCATCCATGTCCTCGGGCACTCCTTCTTCTGACAGCGTTATCACGTGACAGGTATGAGATTGTTTCCAAGACCGATGTTGATCTGGTTTTACTCTCGCTGTATACGTGGCTTTCAGTACATGCTTTTGTGGTGGGGTTACCCTCCAACTGTTGGATAGAGCGAACCTGCCTTGCTGATACTGGTCTTCAACCCAGTTTTTGAATGTGAAGCAGTCTTCGAGATGATGTCCTATCGCTCAGTGATAGGAGCAATAATCCGGGTGAGAGACCTCGTCTGCTTGTTCGGGGTATTTGGACTCCAGGAGCGTAATCATTTGATGTTTCATGACAAGATCGGATATCTTCCTTGTCTTTTCTTGGGGAAAAAAATATGCTCGACCCATCTTCTTTATAAGAGACGGATCCCGTCTGCTCAATTTTCGATCGCGTAGCTTCTTGGACCCGCTTTGCTGCTGTCGAACGTTTTTTCATTCTTCAGTTTGTTCTTGCCTTCACGTTGAGTCTTCTATATGACGGGTTGGCGACGAAGAGCATCGTCATTCTTCGTAGCCTACTGAAGAAGGCGCTGCGTCCTGGCTTTCTCGTAAATGGCCATTTCGCGGCTGTGATCGTCCCGGACCTTCTAACTCGCTTCCCGTACTAGCTTGTCCATCTGTTCTTCAAACGACAGACTCGGCATTTTTATGGCAGGGCCGCGTTCTGGCTCACGTCAGCGTCTTTTAAAAGAGCATCCTCTTCTTCATCAAGGTCCTTTATGACATGGCAGCCATGGAACTGCTCCCATTTCTTAGACTGGATATATCCAAGCCCGATCGATTTCATTTTTCCGTTGGGCAATTTTCGCTGAGTACCGGGGACGTTCCAGATCCTGTTGTAGAATTGGGCCTATCGCGCGGTCTGCTTAAAGGGTACGCCTTGGCGCCTCAACAACCTTTTTAATCCTTCTGTGTAGTATCTGGGCAGACGGATGGGTTGGAGTCTGTCAAGTGCAGAATCGGCACCATGCCAGATTTCTTTCTCCTCTTTGGTTTCTGCGGATCGATAGAAGAGGATCGCCTTTTCATCTTTTCGTCTGGGAGGGACGTAGAACGTCTGCAGTTCTTGCACATTATAGGTATCAAGTGCGTCGAGCTCTTTGTAATGTTCTTGCGGAACCATGGCGATTTGCAAACTCCGTTCATCGCCAGTGAGGGCTTATATTGATGGCCGAACAGAAAATACTGCATTGACTTCATCTTCAGATTCGATGCCGAAGTTCAACATAGGGGTAGACGGTCCGGGCTTGTTGTATTAGAGCGGCCCTGAATAGACTATCTCTTCCTCCTCCTCGGTATCGCTCCCAAAGACCGGAATAGTGGTGATAGCTTTTTGCTTGTTCTCCAGCCTATGACATCTTTCCGTGTCCTCAAAGTCTGGTAAGAAATACTTTGCGTCTTCGTACTTTTGGATTTTATTCACGGAGAATGGGTTCAGTTCCTCTGTCACTGTGTATTCAAGCCCATCTTTGAAGTACTTCATACACTGATGCTGTGTAGAAGGGATGATGTTATACTCGTGTAACCAAGGCCTGCCGAGCAAAGCGTTGTAGCAAGTCTTGACGTCAATGACGTGGAACTTGATGTCAGTGACGAGCAGCCCAAAGCATAACGTCAGTATCACAGACCCGAGCGTTCGTGATGGCTGGGAGTCGAACCCGGAGATGGTGATTTTATCCCGAGCGAGGTGCTGGATGCTCATGCAGATTTCTTTTAACACTCTCACATTTAGGAGATTGATCGAGGACCTGTTGTCAACTAGGATCTTCCTTATCTTGATATCATGGCAGTATCCAGTAACATACAAGGGACGGTTGTGCTCGCACATTCCGAGGAAGAGATCTTCATCGCCGAAAGTGATATCAGCCATGTGCACTTCTTCCAGCTCGTCCTTCATCTTTTCTTCGGCAAGGAATGCTTGGAACTGTTCGGGCTCTTGTAGTGCCTTGATCAACGAATCTCTCGCCTCTTTAGATAGCAGGAGGGCATCGAGAATGCTTAGCTGCGAGGGTATCTTCCTCAGATGTGCCAGAACGTTGTAATCCACCTTGTTTTTCTTGGGCGGGTCCTTGGCTGCCAGCTCTTTGATGACTCGGTCATTGAGGGCGATATCTTCAGGGACTTTTTCTTTCCCCTTATCTTTTTTGTTCGATCCTTTGTTTGTGGGTCCGAGATTCTTTTCGGGTAACGTGCGATTGTGCAGCTGAATGTTCTCGCAGGTCTTCATCTCTTCAGTTTCGGAAATGGATTCCTTGAAGAGAGGGCCGAGGGCTATTTCTTCATCAGAATCGCTCCCGAAGGTGAGAACTTGCGATCCCCCAGAATTAACCATGTGACAGTCGCCGGCAGTTCTTCTGCGCTCATCCATCGTGCTTCTCTGCTCTCGACGAGGTTTGCGCTTCATCCGCTTGAAATGCTGTCAATGAGCAACGTATCCCCGCCACCAATTTTTAAAGGCCATGCATTCCTCGGTAGGGTGTGTGATCCTCCAATGGTATAAGCAGTAGTTTGGATGTGCATCTAGTTCGTCGGGGAACGTATTTTCTGAAGTGTCTTCTTTGAAAGGTGGCAACTTCATTCCCATCGACAGGGCTTTAGCGAACTGCTTCCTTGTCTTAAACCTGCTTTTGCTGGTGGCAGAAGTGTTTTTATCCGGTTGGGGTACTCTATGGCTTCTCAATACCGGAGCTTCTTCAATGTGACGCCGACGCTTGGCCCTTTGTTATAAGGCCGTTTCACGCTCTCGATCAGATTTTCTTTTCTGAAGAGCTTCGCTCAGCAGTCTGTCAATCAATTCGTCCGATGGCTCCAGGGATTTTGATTCCAGTTCTGGATCTGCCTCTAGTTTCTCTGCATCAGGAGCTTCTTTGCCATTTATTGATGAGTGAGAGATCAAGTGGCAGCCTGCCACATAATCCTCGGGCTCTTCTGAAGAATTGTCTCCTTCATCAGCGTCATCGGCTTCATTTTCAAGAACACGATTAAAGAATTCGCCCAATGTGATTGGGGTCCGTGCCTTCTGGTTATATTCTTCCAGTGCATCGATGTATTTCTGCAGACCTGTATGGTCGTTTTCAGGTTGGACGGGCTTCTTGGCCTTCTTCTTTTTCTTTAAAGACTTTGGAGGCTTGGCCTGAATGTTTTGTCCACCTTCACCAACTTTCAGCGTTAGGCGCGGCTTCAACATCCCCTTAATAATCTCGGGCTCCAGCGGGCTCTTCCACTTAATCGCCGGACATGCTTGGAGATCTTTCAGCATTCTTTTAGTCTTTGTCGAAAGAACAACTTCCCATAGAGTTTCTTCTATAAAAGAGCACGATGTCCCCGGTGTGTCCACCTTTTTAGGAGCGTGTGGTTGTGGCGGGCTCACCTTCCAATTCTCAGACAGCGCGAATTTGCCCTGTTGGTATTGGTCCTCAATCCAGCCTTTGAAGACGAAGCAATCTTCGATTGGATGGCTTACTGCTCGGTGGTAGGGGCAGTAATTAGGATTGTTGGCGTCGCCTGGCTGCAGCGGACGTCTTGGATCTGGCAGATTAATGAACCTGTTGCGTACTGCCAGCTCGAACAGTCTCCTCGTTTTATCCCGGGGAAACGAATAAGGGCATTTTAGTTTCTCGTTGAAGAATCATTGTCTATCGTTTTGGCGATCGGTTGGTTTTGGACCACTGGGCTGCTGCTGAGTATTGGCGACGAAAGTCGCTTTCCCTTTTCCCTTTTCGTTTTGAGGCTCCATCTTCGAGGAAGACGGTCTATGGCCCATCTGATCCATTTGGGCGAGCTTGTCAATCAAGGCTTGGAAGGTAGTCGGCTTGAAAAACATCATGAACTGGGATATGGTCGCCTGTGGATTGAGGGTACCCACGAACATGCCTACTATAGGAGCTTCTTCGATGCGTTGTTCGCATTTCGACCATAGGTTCCGCCACCAGATTGTATACTGAACCCATGTTTCTCCCGGCTTCACCCTGGCATTGATCAATGCCGTGATTGGGGTGCGTTCGCTAGCGCTTGCGAACCTTTGTGTAAACAGTAACTCTATTTCTGCAAATGTCTTAACGGATTCATTCGGGAGTTCAGAGTACCATTCAAACGCTGTTTCCGACAAGCTGCCAACAAACTGGCGAAGCAGCGGTTTGTCGTCACCCCCAGTATTACTGCACAAGGCTCTGAATTGAGCAACATGCTAGTGTGGATTACCCGTCCCTTTATACACATGGAACATAGGGATCGTGTATCCCGGCGGGTACTTTATTTGATCGTACCAACCTGGATAGGGTCGTCCAGTCTTGACGATTTGGCCAGCGGCTTCGCTCACCTGATGAGCTCGTATATGTTGAGCGATATAGTCATCTAGGGCAGCTTTGGAGATCGTCTCCTCTTTGGCTGCTGATAGAGCCGGAAGAGGGTTCGATGTCTCCCCTCTGTTGTCTTAGAGGATAATTGGGGGGTCTTCAGCTGGAGGATCCGGCTGTATCATCATCCCGACCATATCTTGGAATAAAAGCGCCATTCTTTTTATGCTGGCCGCTTGTTCCACGGCCTCTCTGTCTTTCTTCTCGAAGATTCTGCGGAGGAACTCAGCATCGGTTTCTTGTTCTTGACGCTGCTCTGACGACGTCTCCGGGCTTTCTTTTGGCCCAGTGAGTGCGGCCATGGTTGTCAGCATCTCCTGGAGCTTTTGCTGTTGTTGCTCCTGAGCCTTTGTTATTGATCGGGTGAGCGGTCGGTGACCCGTAGAAGCACGGCTTTCCTCTTTTCCGGAAGCCATATAAACAGTGTGCACCACCATGCCCCCAGACTTGGGGCGTTTAGGTTCAGTGCCCTTGAGATTCGTCGCAGACTCGGGGATTTTCTCCGGCCTTCTCCTTTTGTGGGCGGTCGAAGTTGAGGGGGCCGTTGCGGCGGGCACCCAAGTAGACGACACCTTTTGTGGTACGACAGGGTGGTCCTTCTCTTGCCGAACCTTCATCTTCTTCGGTCGGCGGGAGTAGTCTTGGTTGATCACCGAGTCTTGGACCTGTCGCCAGACCTTATGGATTTTAGAGGACAGCCGCTGAGGGAGCTGCTCCGGCTTCGCCTTTGTTATCTTTTCAGCAGGTGGAGGAGACATTTTCAGCACGGCAGTTGGCGAATTTTTGCGCACCCTCCTAAGTGGTTCAAAGCTGTTCCCAATTGGAACAGTAGCATCAATTTCCACCATCGGAGCTGGTGGAGACAATCCAGAAGGGGAACTGCCCCCAGCTTTCCTCACTCGGCGCCAATGGCGACGTCGAGCTTGCCTTGCAGACGGTATTGGCTCAGCTATGGGGGTGGCTTCATCATGCCCCCTGTTCTGGTGAAGGGTTGCTGCCGGTGCCAGCCTCTTGAAGACTGACGTCCGCTGAGAAGAAGCACCCAACCTGTCGAAGATTGACCCTTGGGCAGGGGAAGCAACTTTGGTGATCTCGCCTGAAGCGGGAGTTGGAGCGGACAGTCTAGCGAAGACCAATCCCTTAGCAGGAGGAGCCTCTCCGATAACTTCATTTACTGGAAGAGGGATGGCTATCCGTTTCGGGATAACCCCCTCAGGTATCGCGGGCTTCTTCACAGGCCCATTGGAGTTTTAGCCCAGTCTGTTAAAGGCCAAGGCATTGGATTTGGGCGACCCGTTGAGAGGGTCCGCGGTAGTCGTAATCCGATCAAAGACCGACTTCTTCGGAGTTTCTTATGACGACGGTGGGCGTTGAAGCTTATTGGTGGGAGCATGGTCCCAAAGAACAGCCCAGTACCTTTTTTACTGGTATCGTGAAAATGGAGGCCGCTTGAGGCCCATAGGTCACTCCTCCAGCAAGGACGGAGTAGGAGTTGTTGCAGTTGGTGCAGTTAAAAGCCATTGATCTTCTGTTTTCTGCACGGAGTAAGACACCAAATCTTAGTACCTCGAATCCAGGAGCAACCATAGCAAACCGCGATTCGTTCGCGAAACACGACACATGAAGTGTGGAGTGGAAAGAGGAGAAGGTCCGACAGGGCGTGCCAGAATCTGTTCGCCGCCGAAAAACGCGACCGGGATGTTGGGACGTCCGTCCTGAATTTTGGGGGGCAGATGCTATTTGGTTTTATCCGTCCACCTTTCCGAAGATACCAAGTTTATTTCTGGCACCATGTATCGAAGGTTTAGACGGATGTGGCCGATGTAGCAGACTTTGTCATATTCCCCCTCATTGTAAGGGTTTATTGATTGTGAGGACGCTCTTCTCTGCAGGCGCAAGTCCCTGCAGTTAATTACGCTACCGCATCACGGTAACCACTTTCTCCTTCTCCAGATGGTCACTTCGTGTCATGTGTGTTTGTTATGTTTTTGGTTGCCCGTGGATTATATACGGGGACTAATTTATGTTGTCGCCCGTAGGGCGTGGATTAGTCCAAATCCGTATTTTCTTAGATTTGGGTTTGGTTTGGGTTTAAGGATCGTTAATCTCATTGAGATTAAGATCAACTTAAACGTTTGTTAAGGATATGTTAGTCTAATTTTAGACTAAGATCTACTCAACAGGATTTTGGGATCATTTAGATCCAACAGAAGAGCATATAGGCTCTATTGTTTTAGTTTAAGGACATTACGGTCTATAAGTTTAAGGACATCATAGTCCGTGGAGTTTAAGGACATCATAGTCCATAGTTTAAAGACGTCATAGTCTATGGGGCTTTAGTTTAAGGACGTTGCGGTCTATTGGGCTTAAGGACATTATAGTCCATGAGTTTAAGGACCTCATAGTCCATAGAGTTTAGTTTAGGGACATTGCGGTCCGTAATTAGTTTAAGGACATTACGGTCCAGTTTAAAGACGTCATAGTCTATGTGATTTTGGTTCAACTGTTTGGGGATGCGCCAAAAGTTATTGGTTATTGAGACCCTCCATCTCTCTGAAGACGTTGAAGAATTACAACGACATATATCATAGGTACGGAGAGATGTACCCTTGAACCAATGTTGGTTGGAAGATCTGTAGTCAAGTTTGGGACTAAGATCAGTTAAAAAGATTTATGAGCATATGGGCTCAATTAATCTGAATTAGGGGTCTGTGGCCAACTTGAGCTCGGCACACTCAGTTAAAATGTTGAACATTTAATTAGGCTCGGTCCTTTTTTATTTAACAATGCTGAGTTTGGGTTCTAACAACCTCTTTTTCTTTTTGTCCTTTACGGAGTGTTAGACACTCTCTATTATGGCGCTTGGCGTCAACCAACGAGTGCGGAGTGCTCTTTATTAAGTAGCATCCACGTGAGGGGCACGTGGCGCGCTTGGCGCTGAGCGCCAACCAATGAGTGCAGAACGCTCTTTACAAAATAGCGCCCACGTGAGGAGCACGTGTTGCGTTTGGAGCGCTGGGCGCTAGACTTGGAGCACTGAAGCGCTTCTTTTAAAATAGAGCTTGAAGCGCTGGGCGCTTGAAGCTCGGGGCGCTTGAAGCTGAGTGCCAGACATGGAGCGCTAAGGCGCTTCTTTAAATTGGAGCGCTAAGGCTCTGCGGCGCTGTGCGCCAAACTTGGAGCGTTGGGGCGCTTCTTTAAATTGGAGCGCTGCGGCGCTGTGCGCCAGTCTTGGAGTGCTGAGGCGCTTCTTTTTAATCGGAGTGCTAAGGCTCGCTGCAGCGCTGTGCGCTATTCTTGGAGCGCTGAGGCGCTTCTTTTTAATTGGAGCGCTAAGGCTCTTTTTAGGCAGTTTTGATCAGTCCTGCGCTCTGAGAATTAAATTCTCGTTTATAAGAGATTTTGTCTCGTGGCGTTAAGAACAAGGTTCTTATTTTATAGGAGATGTTACAATCTTTTATGTTTTTTGTGAAAGACTTTGTCTTTATGGATCTGTGATCTGAAGAGAATTAGGTTCTTCTCCCCCCTTTTTATGATGAGATGCTATGATCTCTTTTTGTGAAAGACCTCTGTCTTATAGATCTATGATCTAAAAAGAACTAAGTTCTTCTTCTTTTTATGAGATGCTTTGATCTCTCTGTTTTATTTACCTTGAAGGAATTCTTCTTCCGAGAGCTTGCTCTTCTCTTTTAAATTTCTCAAAGTTTATGGGGGGGTGTTTCCTGATAAAATATCAAGAAATTCCCCAATGGGGTATCACTTGTTCATACGTGACCAAGGGTCACATGCTGACACGTGATAGGTTCCTTCGATCTCTAATTTATAGAATTAAATTCTAGTCAAACCAAAATATAACAAAACAGCCAGGAGGTACCCCAATGGGGTATCACGTGCTCACACGTGACCAAGGGTCACGTGTCGACACGTGATAGGTTCCTGCGATCTTTGCTTTATAGGATTAAATTCTAATCAAACAAAAATATAATAAGACACAAAGGAAAAACTCCAATGGGGCATCACGTGCTCACAGGTGACCAAGGGTCACGTGCTGACACGTGATGGTTCCTTAGCTTTGTTAAAAGGCAGAATTAAATGCTTAATAAAATGTTTAATCAAGAGGGTCACGTGCCAACACGTGACAGGTTCCTAAACTCTTTAATTGATAGAATTAAATTCTATTTAATAATCAAATTAAAAGGTCACGTGCCAACACGTGATAGACTTTTAAAAGCCTTCTGAAATAATAGAATTAAATTCTAATTAAGGGAAATCGAAGACCCTAACTAGGAAAATATTTCTTTAAATCTTTCCAAACAAAAAAAGATGGTGCACTGTAAATTAGAGCACCATTGGATTAAAAATCCAATGGTGATTAAAAATCACCAATTTATGGAAAGATTTTATACAAGGAAAGATTTCCCTGAAATTCACCAAGAATAACAAACAGAATATCTTCTGGATTAAAAATCCAATGGGGAATAAAATTCACTGAGTGATCTAAAAGATCATGTTAGTTACAAAAACAACCAAAATCTTTCATTGAATGATTCACTAAACAAATTGATTCTTTTCTTTCTCCTATAAATAGGAGCCAAGAAGAGAAGAGAAGGGATCTTTTAAATTTTGGATTTTCTGAAGAAAAAAAACAACAGAGAGAAAAGCGAGGAGAATTTAATTCTCAAAAGAGAAAAGAAAATTTCTTCAGAAAAGAAAAGAAACCCTAGGTGAGAAAGGGTAAAGAGATCTAAGCTCCACAAAAACAAAAGAGAATTTAATTCTCAATTTAAGAGTTTAACTCTTCTGAATAAGAACTTAGTTCTTCCTTTGGTTGAAGGTCTGCAGAAGCAGATCTCCCCACAGGTTGAGAATTTAATTCTCATCGGAGAGATTCTGCCATGCAGATCTAAAACTTAGAGAGAGAATTTAAGTTTGAGGAATTTAATTCCCCTAAATTCATAGGAATTTAATTCCTCAAAATGAAACTAGGGTTTAACCCTGTATGAGAATTCAATTCTCCCAAATTCATAGGAATTTAATTCCTCAAAATGAAACTAGGGTTTAACCCTGTATGAGAATTTAATTCTTCCAAATTTACAGGAATTTAATACCTCAAAATAAAACTAGGGTTTAACCCTACATGGGAATTTAATTCTCCCAAATAAAGAATTTAATTCTTCCACATACATAAGAAATTTAATTCCTCTAAAACAGAATTAGGGCTTAACCGTACAAAGAATCTAATTCTTAAAATAAGAGACTTAAAGCTCTCTATGCATGTAAAGAACTTGGTCACGTGGTAACACGTGACCCCTATCCTCAAAGATCAGAAAAGAGCGAACAAGACTAGGTCACGTGCTCCAACGTGACCCATTAACGGACCCCTCAAAATAAGAAGGAATTAGTCCAGAGGCAATGCCTCACGTGCTCCCACGTGACCTTCAAAACAAAGAGAATAAAGGCAAAGGCAGTACTGATTTTGGGCGCCCTCACGTGTCCCCACGTGACCCCTTAATAAACACTTTAATAATCAATACATGGATACTCATCACGTGCCCACACGTGATGGACTAAAGATTAGAAGTGTTTAACACTTATTTGAATATTCTGATAATAAAATAAAGGAGGTCTGGCCCCATCTTCAGGCGCCTCACGTGACCCCACGTGACCCCTTCCTTTCTAGTGTTTAACCCTATTTTGAGCATTTTATCTCCAGTGTTTAACACTATTTTAAATACATCACGTGAGGGCACGTGACCGCCAGATGTCCTCTAGTGTTTAACACTATTTTTAAACCAGCTTAGCCCAAATTGGCTAAGTTTTCCAGAGGCAAATCCCCCCTTCAAATGAGCCTTAAAATCCAGAGCTATAATGTTTAAGTGCTCAGCCAAAGACAAAATGTTCTCAGAGCCCTCAAACTCTTGTTTAACATTGCTAAATAATGAGGGGCTGAACCCAGACAAATGTTCAACGGGCCAACAAAGGGCCAACATTTCAAACTTAAATTGGACTTAGCCCAAATTGGCCATAAGTCCTCAATTCAGATTTAACCGAGCCAATGTGCTCATAATCTAATTAATTGATCTTAGTTCCAAATTAGGCTACAGATCTCCCAATCAACTTTGGTTCAAGGGTACATCTTTTCACTCCTCTAATATATGTCATTGTAATCCTTCAACGTCTTCAGAGAGGTGACGGGTCCCGACAACCAGCAAATCTTACAAACTATGATGTCTCTAAACTCAGACTGTGGGATTCTTTTAAACCCACGGACTATGATGTCCTTAACCTTGGACTGTGGGGTCCTTTAAACCCACGGACTATGATGTCCTTAACCTCGGACTGTGGGGTCCCTTTAAACCCACAGACTATGATGTCCTTAACCACGGACTGTGGGGTCCCTTTAAACCCACAGACTATGATGTCCTTAACCTCGGACTGTGGGGTCCTTAAGTCTACGGACCGAGATGTCCTTAAACTAACAACGGACCGAGATGTCCTTAAACTAACAATGGACCGTAATGTCCTTAAACTAACACTGGACCACCATGTCCATAAACTGGTAATCGACCGCAATGTCCCTAAACTAAACAATAGAGCCCAAATGCTCTTTTGTTGGATCTAAACAATCCCGTTAAGTTGATCTTAGTTTAAAATTAGACTAACGTATTCTTAACTAACGTTTAAGTTGATCTTAGTCTCAAATGAGACCAACGTATCCTTAAACCCAAACCAAAAATACCCAAATCTTAGAAAATACGGATTTGGACTAATCCACGCCCTACGGGCGGCGACATAAATTAGTCTCCGTATACAATCCACGGGCAACCAAAAACAAAACAAACACCCACGACACGAAGTGACCATCTGGAGAAGGAGAAAGTGGTTACCGCGATGCGGTAGCGTAATTAACTGCAGGAGCTTGCACCTGCAGGGAAGTGCGTCCCCACAATAAAAAAAACCCATCAAATGAGGGGGAATCTGACAAAGTCTGCTACATCGGCCGCATCCGTTTAAACCTTCGATACATGGTGTCATAAATCAACTTGGCATCTTTGGAGAGGTGGACGGATAACACCAATTAGCATCTGCCATCGGAATACAGGCCCGGACGTCCCAACGTCCCGGTCGCGTCTTTCGGCGGGGAACAAATTCTGGCACGCCCGGTGGGACCTTTTCCTCTTTCCACTCCACACTTCGTGTGTCGTGTTCGCGAACGAATCGTTGTTTGATATGGTTGCCCTTGGGTTCGAGGTACTAAGATTTGGTGTCTTGCTCCGTGCTGAAAACAGAAGATCAATGGCTTCAACCTGCACCAGCTGCAACTGCAACTCTCGTTCCGCCTCATCTGGAGGTGTAACATACGGGCCTCAAGCGGCCTCCCTTTTCACAATGCCGGTAGAGCAGGTAACGCAGGCTACCACCGGATTGTTCTTCGGGACCATGCTCCCACCAGTGAGCATTAACATCCCGCTGCCACAAGAAGCGCAGAAGAAGTCGGTCTTTGATCGGCTTACAACTACTGCGGCCCCTCTCAACGGGTCGTCCAGCTCCAACGCCTCAGTCTTTGACAGACTGGGCCAAAACTCAGTTGGGCCCATGAAGAAGCCCGCGATACCAGAAAGGATTATCCCAAAAAGGATAGCCATCCCTGCTCCCGAAGTCGTCAAGGCGGCTTCTCCTACAAAGGGTCGGTCTTCACAAGACTGACTATTTCAGCTCCTATTCCCGGCGAAATCATCAAGGTTGCTTCCCCTACTCGGAAGTCTGCCTTCGATTGGTTGGCCATCCTTACTCAACGGATGCCAGTTTTCAATAGGCTGACACCGACAGCAACCCTCAGCCAGAACAGGGGGCATGAGGAAGTCACCCCTACAGCTAAACCAACACCATCCACGCGACATGCTCGCCGTCATCACTGGCGCCGAGTAAGGAAGGCTGGGGGCAACTCTCCATCTGTACTTACTCCACCAGCTCCAACGGTGGAAATCAATGCTGCTGTTCCAATTGGGAATAACTTTGAACCGCTTAGGAGGGTTCGCAAGAACTCTCCGACTGCCGTGTTGAAGAGGTCTCCTCCACCTATGGAGATTACTACAGAAAAGAAGTCGGAGCAGCCCCCTCAACGGCTGTCCTCCAAAATTTATAAAGTCTGGCGACAGGTTCAGGAATCGGTGATTGATCAGGATTACTCTCGCCGGCCAAAGAAGCTTAAAGATCGACAAGGAGAAAACCATCCTGTCAAGCCACCAAAGGCGACAGCTGTCTGGGTGCCCGCTGTAGCGGCTCCCTCAACGTCAACCGCTCAAAAGAGAAGGAGGCCGGAGAAAGCCCCTGTGACCGCGGCGAATTGCAAAAGCGCTGAATCTAAACGCCCCAAGTCTGGGGGCATGGTAATACATACCATTTATATGGCTTCCGGAAAAGAAGAAAGCCGTGCTTCTATGGGTCATCGATCGCTTACCCAATCGATAACGAAGGTTCAGGAACAACAGCAGCAGAAACTTCAGAAGATGTTGACTGCAATGGCCGCACTCACTGGGCCAAAAGAAAATCCAGAAACCTCGGAGCAGCGTCGGGAACAAGAAACTAATACCGAGTTCCTCCGAAGAATGCTCGAGAGGAAAAAAAAAGAGGCTGCAGAGCAGGCAGCCAATATAAAACGAATGGCTCTTTTGTTCCAAGACATGGCTGGCATGATGTTACAGCCGGAACCTCCAGCTGAAGTCCCCCCGATCATTGTTGAAGATGACAGAGGGGAGACATCAAACCCTCTTCCGGCTCTTTCAGCAGCCAAGGAGGAGACCATCTCTAAGGCCACTCTGGATGATTACATCGCTCAGCAAATACGAGCTCCCCAGGCGAATGAAGCGGCTGGGCATATCGTTAAAACGGGACGACCCTATCCAGGCTGGTATGACCAAATAAGGTACCCGCCAGGATATACGATCCCCAAATTCCATGTATATAAGGGGATGGAAAATCCTCATCAGCACGTCGCTCAATTCAGAGCCCTGTGCGGTAACACTGGAGGTGACGACAAACTGCTACTTCGCCAGTTCGTCGGCAGCTTGTCAGAGACAGCGTTCGAGTGGTATTCTGAACTTCCAAACGACTCTATCAATACATTTGCAGAAATGGAGCTGTTGTTCACGCAAAGGTTCGCAAGCGCTAGCGAGCGCACCCCGATCACAGCATTGATTAACACCAGGGTAAAGCCAGGCGAAACGTGGGTGCAATACGCAATACGATGGCGAAATTTATGGTCAAAATGTGAGCTGTGCATCGAGGAAGCGTCGGCAGTGGGCATGTTCGTGGGCACTCTTGACCCTCAAGCAACTATTTCCCAATTCATGATGTTCTTCAAGCGGACAACGTTTCAGGCCTTGATTGACAAACTGGCCCAAATGGACCAGATAGGTCATAGACCGTCTCCTTTAAAGCCGGAACCACAGAACGAAAAGGGTAAAGGGAAAGCGACCTTCGTCGCGAATACTTAACAGCAGCCTAGCGGCCCAAAACTAATTGATCGCCTAGACGAGAGACGGCAATTCTATAATGAGAAGATGAAGCACCCTTATTCGTTTCCCCGGGACAAAATGAAGAGATTGTTCGAACTGGCGGTACGCAACAGGCTCATCAATTTGCCGAATCCAAAATGACCGTTGTAACCCGGCGAGGCTAATAATCCCAATTATTGCCTCTATCACCAAGTGATAGGCCATCCAATTGAAGATTGCTTCGTCTTCAAGGGCTAGATTGAAGACCAGTATCAACAAGGCAAATTCGCGCTGTCTGAGAAGTGGAAAGTAAGCCCATCTCAACCGCACGCTCCAAAGAAGACGGACACACTGGGGGTATCGTGCTCTTTTGTTGAAGAAGCTCCATGGGAGGTCGTTCTTTCAGCCAAAACTAAAAAACTGCTGAAGGATCTCCAAACATGTCTAGTGATTAGATGGAAAAATCCACTGGAACCCGAGATCATCGAGGGAACGCTGAGACCGCGCCCAACTCTAAAGATTGGTGGTGATAGCCAAAGCGTTCACACCCAGCCGTCAAAGTCTTTGAAGAAGAAGAAGAAGACCAAAAAGCCCGTGAAGCCTAGCGACAAGCGCACGGACCTGCAAAAACAGATTGACGCGTTGGAAGAATATAATAAAAAAGCGCGGACTCCAGTCACACTCCAAGAATTTCTCAGCCACGTCCTTGAGGACGGAGATGATGACGATGGAGAAGACTCATCGGACGAGTCTGAGGATTATGTGGCAAGCTGTCATGTGATCTCTCACTCGTTAATGAATGGTGACGGGGACCTGGATGCAGAGAAACCGGGGGAAAATCCTGAGCCTGAACTTCTAGGACCATCAGACGAAGTGATTGATGCATTCTTAAACGAAGCTCTTTTGAAAAGCAAAGCTGATTGAGAGCGCGAAACAACCATATTTGAGAAAGCCAAATGTCGGCGGCTGGATGAAAGGGTTGAAGCACTCCGACCAGATCAAGATATGCCCATGGCTAGCAAAATCAGGGTCAAGATGAAGAAAAGGTTCGCCAAAGCCATATCAATGGGAATGAAGCCGCCTCTCTCCCAAGGAAACGCTCCTGATGAAGCGGATATGGGTCCTAGCTACTGCTTATATCATCGAAAGATCGCGCACCCCACCGAAGAGTGCAACGCTTTTAAAAGCTGGTGGCAAGGATATGTTGCTCACCGACAACATTTCAAGCGGATGAAACACAAAACTCGTCGGGAGCAAAGAAATACGACCGAAGAGCGCAAAAGAACGACCGGCAACTGTCACATGGTCGACGCTAGGGGATCTCAAGTTCTCACCTTTGGAAGCGATTCTGATGAAGAAATGACTCTTGGCCCTCTCTTTAAAGAATCCATCTAAGGAAAGGAGGAAGAACCGAAGAGCTGTGAGAACATTCAGTTGCGCAATCGTACGCTGCCAGAAAAGAATCTTGGACCTGCTAATAGTGGGTCGAATAGAAAAGATAAAGGGAAAGAAAAAGACCCCGAAGATATCGCCCTCGATGATCAAGTCGTCAAAGAGCTTGCAGCCAAGGATTCGCCCAAGAAAAACAAGGTGGACTATAATGTTCTGGCACATCTGAGGAAGATCCCCTCACAGCTAAGCATTCTCAAAGCCCTTTTGCTATCCAAAGAGGCGAGAGATTCTTTGATCAAGGCGCTGCAAGAACCCGAACAGTTCCAGGCTTTTCTCGCCGAAGAAAAGATGAAGGACGAGCTGGAAAAGGTGCATACAGCCGATATCACCTTTGGCGATGAAGATCTCCTTCTCGGGACATGCGAGCATAACCGTCCCCTTTATGTCTCCGGATACTGTCATGATATCAAGATAGGTAAAATCCTGGTTGACAATGGGTCCTCCGTCAATCTCCTCAATGTGAGAGTGTTGAAGGAAATCTGCATGGGCGTTCAGCACCTCGCTCGTAATAAAATCACCATCTCCGGGCTCGACTCCCAGTCATCACGAACGCTTGGGTCTGTGATAGTGACGTTACGCTTCGGGATGCTTGTCACAGACATCAAATTTCACGTCATTGACGCCTAGACTTGTTACAACGCTTTGCTCGGTAGGCCTTGGTTACATGAGTACAATATCATCCCTTCTACACAACATCAGTATATGAAGTATTTCAAGGATGGTCTCGAGTATACCGTGACAGGGGAGTTGAACCCATTCTCTGTGAATGAAGTCCGAAAGTACGAAGATGCAAAATACTTCTTACCAGATTTTGAAGACACGGAAAGATGTCACAAACCGAAGAACAAAGCTATCACCACTATTCCGGTCTTCGGGAGTGATACCGAAGAGGAAGAAGAAATAGTTTATTCAGGGCCGCCCCAATGCAATAAGCCGGGACCGTCCATCCCTATGTTGATCTTCGGCAGCGATTCGGAAGATGAGGTCAACGCTGGATTTCCCGTTCGGCCATCAATGCAAGCCCTCGCCAACGATGATCGGAGTTTGCAAATTGTCATGGTTCCACAAGAGCATTACAAAGAGCTCGACGCGCTTGGTACCTATAGTGTGCAGGAATTGCAAACATTCTACGTCTCTCCCAGGCGAAGAGATGAAAAGGCGATCGTCTTTTATCGATCCACGGAAACCAAAGTGGAGAAAGAAGTTTGGCATGGTGCTAACTTGACACTTGACAGGCTCCAGCCCATCCGTTTGCCCAGATATTACACAGAAGGCTTGAAAAGGCTATTGAAGCGCCAAGGGGTACCCTTCAGACAGACTACTCGACAAGCTCGGTTCTACAACAGGATCCGGGACGTCCCCGAAACTCAGCGAAAGTTTCCCAACGGGAGAATGGAAACAATCGGACTTGGATATGTTCAATCCAAAAAACGGGAGCGAGTCCATGGCAGTTACGTCATACATGACTTCGATGAAGAAGGAGATGTTCTGTTAAAAGACGCTGACCCTGAACCAAAATAAGGTCCTTCCATCAAAATGCCGAGTCCGTCATTTGAAGAACGGATGGACAAGCTAATAAGGGAAGCGGGTCAAAAGGTCCGGGATGACCACAACCGTGAAATGGCTATTTACGAGAAAGCCAGGACACAGCGCCTCCTTCAGCAGGCCGTGGAGAATGACGATGCTCCTCGTCGTCAGCCCGTCATACAAAAGACCCGGCGCAGAGGCAAAAATAAACCAAAGAACGGAAAAAAAACGTTCGACAGCAGCCAAGCGGGTCTAAGGAGCCGCGCGAGCAGGAGTCGAGCAGCCGGGATCCGTCCCTTATAAAGAAGATGAGTTGAGAATATTCTTTTCCCCAAGACAAGACAAAGAAGATATTCGATCTTGTCATGAAACATTGGATGATGACACTCCCGGAGTCCAAGCACCCCGAGCAAGCGAACGAGATCTCCCGCCCAGACTATTGCTCCTATCACCGAGCAGTAGGACATCCTCTCGAAGACTGCTTCATTTTCAAGAATTGGGTCGAAGACCAATATCAACAAGATAGGTTCGCTCTATCCAGCAGTTGGAGGGTAAGCCCGCCACAGAAGTATGAACCGAAAGCAACGCGTATAGCAAGAGTGGAACTAGATCAATATCGGTCTTGGAAACGATCTCGTACCTGTCACGCTATAACGCTGCCAAAAGAAGAGCCTGAGAATATGGGTGACCTCCCTTGGTGCTTCGAAAACGATGATGGCGAGGTGATTTCAGAGTTTCCACCGGCACCAAAAGAGCTGGAAGATGGGATAAATACTACTGCAGATGACCTCAGGAAAATCGACTTGGGAACGGCAAGTGACCCGCGGCCGACATTCGTCAGTGGGCTGTTGTCTGAAGAAAGGGTGGCTACACTTAAAGACGTCCTTATGCAGTATAAAGATTGCTTTGCATGGAACTATTCGGAGATGCCGGGACTTGATCCAGAGATTGCTGTCCACAAATTGGCAATTTCTCCATACGCCAAACCGATCAAACAAGCACCGAGAAGAATGCGGCTCGAGCTTGAGATGAGTATCAACGCCGAGGTCAAGAAGCTAATCGACTCCGACATTATCCAAGAAGTTCAGTACCCTGATTGGATTGCCAACATTGTCCCAGTGATGAAGAAAAATAGGACGGTGCGCATCTGCGTGGACTTCTGGGATCTCAACAAAGCTTGCCCGAAGGACGACTTTCCAGTACCGTTCACTGAGCTGATGATAGATAATACGTCCATTCACGAAGTTTTCTCCTTCATGGACGGCTCATCAGGATACAATCAGATAAAGATGCATCCCGAGGACTAGAAGCATACCGCTTTCCGGACCCCTTTAGGCATATTTTGCTACAAGGTGATGCCCTTCGGTCTAAAGAACGCCGGTGCCACCTATCAGAGGGCCATGACGAAGATCTTCGATGACCTCATACATGAAATCGTCGAATGTTATATTGACGACCTCGTAGTTAAGAGCAAATCATATGAGGAACATTTAGAGCATCTGAAGATCGTGTTTCAGCGCCTTCGGAAATACAACTTGAAGATGAACCCTCTCAAGTGCGCGTTCGGAGCTTCCTCAGGCAAATTCCTAGGATTCGTCGTCCGATACCGAGGCATCGAGATAGACCCGTCGAAGATCAAGGCAATCATGGAAATGCCTCCGCCAAGGACTCTCAAGCAACTGTGGTCTCTCCAAGGGAAGCTCGCATATATCCGGCGATTCATAGCCAATCTCTCCGGCAAGTGCCGACCTTACAGTCACCTAATGAAGAAAGGGGCCCCGTTCGTCTGGGATCGCAAATGCCAAAGCGCACTGGACGAAATCAAGCAATACCTGCAGAATCCTCTGGTGCTAACTGCTCCGGTTAAGGGAAAGCCTCTCATTCTGTACACAACAGCCCTCGAGGGTTCTTTAGGCGCGCTGTTGGCATAGGAAAATGACCAAGGGAAACGGAGAGCCCTCTATTACTTGAGTCGAGTTCTTCTGGGGGCAGAAAGCAATTACTCCCCCATCGAAAAACACTACTTGGCGTTGATCTTTGCGATAATGAAGCTCAGACACTACGCGTTGGCACATGAGGTCCATCTCATATCGAAGGTGGATCCTCTCAAATATTTGATGTCAAAGGCTATATTAATGGGACGGCTCGCTAAATGGGCCCTACTCTTGATGGAATTCTACGTGACATACAGACCCCTCAAAGCAGTGAAAGGCCAGGCCATCGTGACTTCCTCGCTGAACATCCGAAACCTGCCGATTCTCCTTTGAACTGCGAATTGCCAGACGAGCACGCGTTTGACACAATCGACGGTGAGAAAGGAGAGACTGACACCCGATAGGAACTCTACTTCGATGGGGCATATTCCATGAAGAAGCGCAAACAAAGCACCCCCATAATCAAATCTAGGGCAGGCCTCATCTTCATGACTCCACAAGGAGGGATAATGCGCTTTGCTTTCTCCTTAACAGAACCGAGGACAAACAATGAAGCCGAATATGAAGCTTTGATAGCAGGTCTTGAGATCGTTGTCGACATAGGAATCGAAAACCTCCTCATATACGGAGACAGCGACTATCAAACATGCAAACCAGAGTTAGTGAAGTACGGCGAAAGAGTGCAACAACTGCTGACTCAAATTCCTTCCTACATGCTAGAAAGTATACCGCATGCTGAAAATAGAAAAGCGGATGCATTAGCCAAGCTCGCTAAAGAATTGGTCGACGAGAACCTCGATGACGTGAGGATCATTGTGCAAAGCCGCCGGGTTCTTGCACCGGCAGAAATATCTCCGGAGTCGTCCGAAGAGAAGGGAGATACCGAGAAAACGGCTCTACAAATAAAAGATCAGGAAAAGGCTAAGGATTGGAGAGAAGTCTTTATAGACTACTTCAAATCTCGTCGAACACCTGAAGATGCGTCATCAAGACATCAGCTCATGAAACGAGCTCTCTCTTTCGCCTTCGTTAATGATACTCTGTATAAGAGATCATTTGATTCTTTATGGCTAAGATGCCTGGGACCTGAAGAGGTATGGAGAGTCGTCCAAGAAACTCACGACAGACTCTGCGGTTCTCATCAAGCTGGGCCGAAGATGAAGTTGAAGATCAAAAGGATGGGCTACTATTGGCCCACAATGATCCAAGACTGCCTCGAATACGCGAAGCAGTGCCACTCATGCCAAATTCACGGGGACTTCATCCATCAGCATCCAAATCCGCTACACCCAACGGTGGCTAGCTGGCCGTTCGAAATGTGGGGAACTGACATAATCGGCCCCATCGAACCAGCAACGTCTAGAGGACACCGGTTCATATTGGCGACGACTGATTACTTTTCCAAGTGGGCAGAAGCAATACTGCTCAGGGAAGTGAAGACGGAGAATATCCTCCATTTCTTCAAGACACACGTCATTTATCGGTTCGGCACTCCGCGACGGATTATCTCCGATAACGGGCCAGCCTACAGAAGCCACAAGATCAGCCGCTTCGCGCAACAACATAACATAGACTGGAGATACTCTTCAGTCTATAATCCTCGAGCTAACGGTCTAGCTGAGGCTTTCAACAAGACCTTGACAAAGATCGTGAAAAAGACGGTGTCTCAAAACAAGAAGGACTGGCACAAGAGACTGCATGAATCTCTCTGGGCGTATCGAACTACGTTCAAAACGGCCACGAACACAACGCCGTACGCGTTGGTATTCGGTACGGAAGCGGTACTCCCCCTCGAGATAGAGCTACCCTCTCTACGAGTGGCAGTTCACTACGAGCTAACAGACGAGGAAAACGCTCATCTTCGGCTTGAGGAGCTCGATGCCCTTGATGAAACCCGGCTCATAGCGCAATAAAACTTGGAGGTTTATAAAGCGAAGATGACGCACTCATATGAAAGGTTGATTAGGGCGAGAACATTCCGCCAAGGCGAACTCGTGCTGGTGGTCAAAAGACCTATGATCCCCAATCGTGCCAAACGTGGAAATTTGAGCCGAACTATGAAGGCATGTACATCATAGACAAAGTTTACCTGGGTGGAGCCTATCTACTCATGGACATGCATGGTGAAAGACCTTTCAGGCCAATAAATGGTCGCTTCCTAAAAAAATTCTACGCTTAACGAGTAACGACCTAGGTCAACGATAGATGACGACGCCTATGTCCGCTCGCTATCTTCCTAAGCACAAACTCTGTAAGTAGTAGCCGACTTTCGGACCGAAACATCCTTAAACTAACGATGGACCACTATGTCCTAAAACTGGTTGTGGACCGAAACGTCCTTAAACTAACGATGGACCGCAATGTCCTAAAACTTGCAATTGACCGAGACGTCGATAAACTACTACGGACCGCAGCATCCCAAGGCTGACACAAAAAAATAATAAAAAAACAAAAAAAAGAATAATAAAAAAAGGAGAGAAAACGATATGTCCATAATCAAAATGGACACGGATGAAAACCCGAAAAGGCCCCGTGAGTAAAAACAGCAGGGCTACCGGCGAGTTTTGTGAAAACCTGAAAGGGCGCAATCTCGTTAAAAGACACTTGCAAGGTCCTCTCGACCTTGTGAGGAGAAACCACCTGCGTGAGATCCTTACGACTCATAAGGGAATAACACACTAAGGGATCCCCATGATTCTTATGGAGAAATTACACTTGCGAGATCCTCACGACTTGTAAGGAGAACCCTCCTATGAGACCTTCATTGCTCATAGGATTCAAATGCCTTAAGCTACAGGGATCTGAACCTGTTCTTAAGCAGCCATCACAACCCTTAGCATTGCCCTACAAGCGGTTCAGTACTGACTCTTATATACAATCCACGGGCGCGAATAAACATTTCCCTAACAAAGTCCCGCCCGCGACTAGGGATATGTTTACACGGTGAACAGCCCTTGTAAGTCCTTTCGACTTAGAAGGAGAAAATACTCTTGTAAGATCCTTACGACTCTCAAGAGACCATACACTTGGGAATCCTCACGATTCTTAAGGAGAAAATGCACCTACGCGATCCTCACGACTCGTAGGGAGAAATACCTTTATGAGACCCTTACGGCTCGTAAAGTTAAAAGTCTTAGTCGACAGGATCTTAACCCTGTTTACTAAGCCACCTTTGTTCGACATCGACAGGGGCAAATGATGATTCGCTCCTGGCAATATCCCAGTTGCAGCGATACTGATACTGAAATCGGTGTTGAAACTCGCAGCGAAAAGCCAACGAACCACAAATGCATATGAAATAGCCGAAATGATGGGGCAACTTGCAACAAAATCAGCAAGTGAAAATGTATGCATACAAAATAGCCGAAATGATTGGGCAGTCGTGACTTTCGCGATATAAAAGCTAAAATGATAGAGCATCGCGGAAAGAAAAATATATATAAAATGAAACTTTTTGCCCTACAGGTGAGATCACATCGATCCCTGTATACAATCCAGGGGCACAAACAAAGAGTGAACCACACTTTCCCTCCCCAGGCTCCATCAGAAGAAGAAGACAAATCTCAACGGTTCATAGACAGCCTGAAGATCATCTCAACATTCGTCTCATTACAGCAAATGCAACATCAAGCAAAGCGGAACCGTGGCAATTCCCAGTTCCATGACTCGGCGGTGCACAGATGGCCGAGAGTCAAACCCCGACTCCGTAAAATGCGGATAAAGTCAACCCTTCCTGGTCACGTGGAACACGGCCTTTGCCAATCCTGACCCCGTGGGAAACGTCCAGAGCGGAGCCTGGTCCTCGCAGAACACGGCTATGTCAAACTGACCCCGTGGGAAGCATCCAGAGCAAATTCCTGGTCACGTGGAACACGGCCTATGTCAATCCTGACCCCGTGAGAAATGTCCAGAACGGAGCCTGGTCATCGCAGAACACGGCTATTTCAATCAGACCCCGTGGGAAGCATCCAGAGCAAATTCCTGGTTTCGTGGAACACAGCCTATGTCAATCCTGACCCCGTGGAAAACGTCCAGAGCGGAGCCTGGTCCTCGCAGAACACGGCTATGTCAATCAGACCCCGTGGGAAGCATCCAGAGCAAATTCCTGGTTACGTGGAACACGGCCTATGTCAATCCTGACCCCGTGAGAAACGTCCAGAGCAGAGCCTGGTCCTCACAGAACATGGCTATGTCAATCAGACCCCGTGGGAAGCATCCAGAGCAAAATTCCTGGTTTCGTGGAACGCGGTTTATGTCAATCCTGGCCCCGTGGGAAACGTCCAGAGTGGATCCTGGTCCTCGCAGAACACGGCTATGTCAATCAGACTCCGTGGGAAGCATCCAGAGCAAATTCCTGGTTTCGTGGAACGCGGCTTATGTCAATCCTGACCCCGTGGGAAACGTCCAGAGCGGATCCTGGTCCTCGCAGAACACGGCTATGTCAATCAGACCCCGTGGGAAGCATCCAGAGCAAATTCCTGGTTTCGTGGAACACGGCCTATGTCAATCCTGACCCCGTAGAAAACGTCCAGAGCGGAGCTTGGTCCTCACAGAACACGGCTATGTCAAATCAGACCCTGTGGGAAGCATCCAGAGCAAATTCCTGGTTTCGTGAAACACGGCCTATGTCAATCCTGACCCCGTGAGAAACGTCCAGAGCGGAGCCTGGTCCCGCAGAACAGGGCTATGTTAATCAAACCCCGTAGGAAGCATCCAGAGCAAATTCCTGGTTTCGTGGAACACGGCCTATGTCAATCCTGACCCCGTGGAAAACGTCCAGATCGGAGCCTGGTCCTCGCAGAACACGACTATGTCAATCAGACCCCGTAGGAAGCATCCAGAGCAAATTCCTGGTCACGTGGAACACGGCCTATGTCAGTCCTGACCCCGTGGAAAATGTCCAGAGCGGATCCTGGTCCTCGCAGAACACGGCTATGTCAAACTGACCCCGTGGGAAGCATCCAGAGCAAATTCCTGGTTTCGTGGAACACGGCCTATGTCAATCCTGACCCCGTGGAAAACGTCCAGAGCGGAGCCTGGTCCTCGCAGAACACGGCTATGTCAAACCGACCCCGTGGGAAGCATCCAGAGCAAAATTCCTAGTTTCGTGGAACACGGCCTATGTCAATCTTGACCCCGTGGAAAACGTCCAGAGCGGAGCCTGGTCCTCGCAGAACACGGCTATGTCAAACTGATCCCGTGGGAAGCATCCAGAGCAAATTCCTGGTCACGTGGAACACGGCCTATGTCAATCCTGACCCCATGGAAAACGTCCAGAGCGGATCCTGGTCCTTGCAGAACACGGCTATGACCCCGTGGGAAGCATTCAGAGCAAATTCCTGATCACATGGAACACGGCCTATGTAAATCCTAACCCCGTGGAAAATGTCCAGAGCGGAGCCTGGTCCTCGCAGAACACCGCTATGACCCCGTGGGAAGCATCCAGAGCAAATCATGGTCCCATAGAACACGGCTAAAGTCAATCTTGACCCCGTGGGAAATGACCAGAGCAACCCCTGACTCTGTGAAATGCGGATAATGTCAACCTCATCCACCACTTACGGGTCCTCACGATTCGTAAGGGAGAAAACTCTTTTGTGAGATCCTTACGACTCTCAAGAGAAAACGCACTTAGGAATCCTTACGATTCTTAAGGAGAAATTACACCTATGGGATCCTCTCGACCTGTAGGGAGAAAATTCTTTATGAGACGCTCACGACTCATAAAGTTGAAAAGTCTTAGGAGGCAGATCCTAACCCTGTCTCCCGAGCCATCGTTGCTTCGCAGAGAGGTCAAGGTAGATTTTCTACGGGCCACACTCTCTGACAAGAAAAGAAATAATTACTTACGAGTCCTCTCGACTTGTAAGGAAGAAAATTCTCTTGTCAGATCCTTACGACTCTCAAGAGAAAATACTCTTAGGAATCCTCACGATTCTTAAGAAGAAATTACACTTACGAGATCCTCACGACTCGTAAGGAGAAATACATTTATGAGACCATCACGGCTCATAAAGTTGAAAAGCCTTAGGAGGTAGATCTGAACCTGACTCCTAAGCCATCGCGGTCCTACAAGGAAATCGGAACAGATTATCCACAAGATGCATTTGCTAAAAGGGACACACCATCATGAAACAAAATTTGTCTTTTATTCACAAGTCAAAATGAATACAAAGTACAATCTATGAAAGAATAAAAAGAATATACTCTCATTCAGGAGTATGTACAAGAGAAGAATAAAAAGAAAAATACACAATTCTTTAAGCTGGAGGACGATTTAATAGACGTGCCAGTTCATCCTTCTTCCACTGGGCATCGGCTTCATGATTCATTATTATTATAAGACGGGCCTCCGCTAGAGCCTGTTGCGCCTGGTACGAGGCAAGCCGACCTTCAAGCTCTTTTTCAGTAACCTTATGGACTTCGACTATTTCACGAGTAAAAACGACGGCCTTATCAATGGCTACCACCTCTTTGATAGCCTCTTTAAGCACCCGCCAAAGTTCATATGCCCTAGTGGTCTTGGCCGTAAGATTGGCTTGAAGCTCCCTCAGCGCTTTGGAAGCCAGCTCCCTCTCCGAAAACTTGCGGCTGAGCCTCTTCTAGCACGATATCATGTTCGCAGCGCACCGCTCAATCAGCCCCTGTAAGCTCGCTTTCGCGGCCACAACCTCTGAAGGAAGGCATGTACATGCAAGAATATGCAAGCAAACCTCCACCTGCCGACAAAACTCAACCCATACTTGCACCAATGTTTCACTATGGTAGGTGGCAATAAAGGTAAGAGAACCGTTGGCCTCAGCGGCAAACGCTTCGGCCGTGATTAGACTGCCAGCACGAAGGTCTTCAATTAGGGCTGATAGGGAGTGAAGGCTTAGCTTTGCCATCCGTTCCGAGGCACGCAGAGCATAGGGGCAGGGTGGCATGACGATGCGAGATTCCAGCATGGTAAGAACTGGAAAAGCTGATAAGATTTATAAACAATCAGCGAAGCTTGTAAGTAAAGAGCAGGTGGAACAACGTTGAGACACTACTTACCCACAGTCATGCAAGAAGGGTCTAAAGGCTCCCCAGGCCCGTCAAGAATCTCAACCTCATCATCGGCTTCCAGAACTGTATAAGACATCAATGTCATTATATGAAATAAAGATAATGCTGTGAGGAGAGGGCAAGCGACACTAACCTTGCCCGGAAGAGAGGACGATGCGTTGAGGAGATATCGCCTGCGGAGCGGCCATCTCCAACAGGTGCTGAAAGGACTTCCTGAGAGACAGATTAGCAATAGATGCCGCCAATCCGCGCAATTCTGAAAAGACAGAAGGGTTCAGATAATAGAGAGATTATTAATATAAAATATAGAAGGCTACCTTCGATGCTTCTCACATTCTGGGCTGGAGGGATAGCAGCTTCGTTGGCTTCCTCCATTCCCCCAGGCACATCATCGGGGAAGTGGGCCGGTATAACAACTTCCGAGCAAGGGGAAGTGACCGCCACTGCAGGCTCCAACGGAAGGACGGTAGCCTCGACTACCTGCCCCCTAATCTCTGAGCCACCCCCAGAAAGATCCCTTGAATCGGCGACCAACGAAGATGCCTGTTTCGAGGGAGCAAGCACTTGGGGAGCGAGAATCACCAAAGGAAGCTCCATCGCAGGAGCAACGGTTGCATCGACCCCCTCCACACTGATTAATGTTTCATTGGGGATATTGGCGGAGTCTACAGTCAAAGCGTGACTCGAACTCAGATCATCCGCCATCGCCGAAGTCTCTGCAAAGTTTGTACGAGGATAAGGATATATACATATGTATATGAACAATACAAAATATTACAAAGAGATACATGAACATATCGATGCGCAAAGGAGCCTCTAGTATGGCTTTTTCGAGCCAACGCTCCTTCCTGAGGAGGTATGCTCGCCGAGGTTCGAGAGTAGACTCGTGGCCACCGGTCCACAATGAAAGTGCATCTTTGGAGTCGGCTGAAACAGCCTGCTTAAGGGCCCTCTCGCCTTATTCTTCCAAAGGGCCTATGAATAGCCGCCGTATCGATGGAGGGTCTTCGTAAAAAATGACGGCAGGATAAGGCCTCTTCGGGATCCTTACATTCTCAGTCTCGTCTTGAGAGCGTCTTATAGCCTCAACCAATTGTGCGGCTTCCTCGGCAGATGAACCCGGGAAAAGTAGACCACCATCTGATTCTTGCATGGCTAGTGGTTCGTCTTGGAGGATAGGCTCTGATTCCACTAAAAAGTCGAGTAGATTGGTGACCGTCTTCTTTCGCCTCTTAGATCCAGAACTAACTGCAAAAGACGATCGCCTCTTTCCCCTCGATGCTTTAGCGCGACGTTGACCCACCTCGCCTTCAATATCCTCACTCGGCGGTGCTGCCAACGACGATACCGCCATTGCTGACGCCGCAGCTGATGATACTGCTGCTGGCGCCTTATTGCTCCTTGATTGAGCACTAATGCGCGGCGGCATACCAGCTGTGGGAGTTAAATCCACTTCCTCCGCCTCCGGAATAAGCACGACACTAGTATCTCTCAAAGGAAGGCGAACCGCTGCACGTGATTGCAGCGGAACTCCCATGGCCTGGATCGGAGTGGGAGCCCTATATCCGAGGAGCATCCTGATTGGTAAAGATTTTACGTATGCGTTTTGAAATCAAAATTAAGAATATACCGCAATCAAGACGGTGTCGCTTGGTAGCTAGCCGGTTGAGTACGGGTCGGTCCACAGGGAGATGGATTCCTTTTCTTTATGTTCTAACGAGTTAATCCGATCAAATCAGGTTTTGTTTTAGATCTAAGAATGAGAATAAGTTGATAAAAAGGCTTGCTAGGGCTAGGGTTAGGTCAGTTCAAAATATGGATTCTTCTCACTGCTTTTAATGCCCTGGTTAGGATTTTAGGTGTTAGGGTAATAGTCAACAAAGGGGATTAGCACGACTAGGAAGAAACTTAGTTTCTTCCTTTTGGTCCTTGTCCGTCCTTTCTTAACTCTTAGCCCTAACCTCTATGTAAATCAACCACAACCGGTCTTAACTAGGGAATCACCGCTATCTCGTGGGATAGGGTGCCATAGTGAGCGGTGTGTGTTTGATTCAAATAGAGTCCTAATTAAAAATTATGGAGGCAAGAAAAGGAGAGAGAGAGATTTCCTTCCCTCAAACCTTCCCTCTCCTAACCCTAACAAGTGAGGAATTACTCACTCATTAGGGTAGTAACAATGGAATTCATTTTTTATAAATTTTTATATTAGAAAACTAAATTGCAAATATTAAAAGAATAGATAAAAAAATGCAAGAATTAAATTCAGAAAAAGAATGCGAGATAAAAATTAAAATACCTTTCTTTATTGATGCACTCTTGAACAATTACAAAGGAATTAAAATTTTAAAACTAGAAAATAAAAAGAGGCATCTCAAAAGAGGCACCCAAAAGGGGCACTTAATTAGGCTTTAGGGTTTCCTATTTATAGATAGGAGAAACCCTAGGGTTTACATCTGATCCATATATGAAATTACAAGACTACCCTAAGAAAGCCGGGTCAAAGCACCGACACCACCGACAAGTTGCACCGACACGTGCACAGCACGACCGCAGAACCGCGGCGGAATGACATGTTTGGCCGCGGATCCGCGGCCATCTTGAGGGTTCTCTGTCTCAACTTTCCAAGGTTGCTTCGTGTTGTCTTTTTCTTCTGTTTTCTTCACTTGGTTCTTCAGAATCTTTTCTACTTTCTTCCAGATTTCCAACAGTGCAGAATTTGTGGACTTTTACCGTAAGTTTCGCTTTGAAGTCTTGTATCTTGTGCTGCCTTTGAACTGTCTTGTGCATGGAACTGTTTATTGATCTTCATTTGTTCCTTGAACTGTTAGGCGGTATCATACGGATTCATCTTTTGTTGGTCGTAGTCTCACTTTTGTAACGTCTTTTTATGAATTTCACTGTATTGTTCTGAGAACCTGTAACCTGCAACTATTTAGCAGACATGGATCAAAAGTACCTATTTATTTGTAATATGATTAAGAATGAGCGATATAATAATGCAAAATTCTGATATGAACAAATACCCCCAAACTTATCTTCTGCTCGTCCCGAGCAAAGCCAATTTTATTCTCGAAAAAAAATCCTAACCTCACTTTCGCAGGGAATCGCGTTTGCACTGAGCTCGTGCAACAAGCCGTTAAACCCCTAGGTGTCCCTAGTAGGAGGAGTGTTGTCTCCTGAGGGTTTTCAGCGGATACTAACCACAAAATCCGATCAATTTGGCCTGTTGATTTTCATTCTTCAATTTGGTATTCTAGCAAGAAATTCTATTATCTTCAACTTAAAAATTATCAACCCGTATTTTTCACACTCACTTATCATTTAACTTAAGATCGTATATGTTCTGCAAATTTATTAAGCTTTCAGCATCTTTTGAATTTTCCTTCTAAGGTTCCATCTCAACTTAGGAATTTCTATTATCTCTACTGAAGGTATAAGTCCCATCTTTCATTCCTATCTCTCATTCAAACCCCAATCATATACCCCTACGTGTGTGTATGTATCACCCTTACACTTGGAAATTCAATTCTAGCTATCATACTCTTGTCCATCTTTCAAAATACTTTTAGTTGGTGAATTTTAAATGAAATTTGCTCACACACCCTTCATACGACCGTTAATACTTCTTGAGGTACTAACGACCGATTACAAAATATTCTTGCGTATTTTCTCGTCTTGTAATACCTAAGTCTTACCAGTGACTCCCAAACCAGTTGGTTTAAGGCACTAGGTGATAAAGCACCCTCGCTATATTTTTTTTATTTATGCTGCCTTAAGTAGTTACAAAACCAGTGTTCATTTTTTATGTCTCTTTATTCACCATTTATACTTCATTTTATTTTCCTTCATACTAAGGATTTAAGACAAGAGCATTTCAAGGTATCTTCTACTATTCCAAGTTTCAAGGTGCGTATTTGTGCAAGTTGTAGGGTATATATTTTCAGAATTTAGACTTAAGGTTCAAAATTATTTTTCAAACTTATACTTCAAATAAAAATTCAATACTCTTCCCTTATTTTGACTTAGCCCAAGAACTGAACTCAAAATTTGCCTATTTCTAAACAATCTACAAGGACATATATTTTCTATAGTTAAACTTTAAGAAAGGTTATTTGTAGGGTTTTTAATTTACTAAGTTTAAGCTCTAGTTTTTCCTGACTAGTCAACCGTCATGTTGAACTTAAGTCAAATATGGCCAAAATTGAACTTTTCAATTTTTATAATTTTTTAAAATTTTCAATTTTTATGGGTTTTAAAATAAGTATGCAAATGCAAAAATATACATATGAATGCGAAGGAAGAAAGCTTACCGAGCACACCCCCAAACTTAAACTTGCAGTGTCCTCACTGTCAGGCAACATCAAGAGGGTCAAAATTGCCGGCACTCCCATGTTTTTTTTAAAAATTTTATTATTATTAATAACAGAAAAAGAAAACAAACTATATACACACAAAAAGGTCCCCCCCAAACTTAAGTGAAACGGTGTTTCCACTGTTGAATCATTAAAGTTCAGAGTTAGGGAGGAGAAAAACACAGTATCAAGCTATACAAGGCCTTACACAGGCCAAAGGTTAGCACCAACCATTCAAAAAATTTGTCGTTATAATGGTATGGTTGGTGAAAGAATGGAGTGTAGAGAAAAGAAATGAGAAATACACGAGACCGTGTGGATATAGAAGCAGTATACGGTCTCGGTGGAGGAGAAGAATGGCGGAAGCGAAAAAGAAATGGTGGTGGTTCGACTTCTTCAGGTAGAGGTTGATTAATCACAAAATCCGTGTCGTTTAAGAATGCAGGTTCGTCAGCAAAAAGTTCTTCAAAACTCTCATCAATGTAATTGAACATTTTGCTGTCAGTAAGTTTTGTGCCAGAATTTATCATACTTGATTTGTCAAAAATTATGGAGGTAGGAGACTCGAAAAACTCATCTACCTCATTTTCAAAAGTATCCAATCAAGTTGGCTTTCTGGAATGATCAAACTTGAATTATCGGATTGTGATTCATCAACACTCACTGAAATTATAGGAAGAATAGAAGAGGAACCTGAGAAAGTGGGATACGAACTTGAGGGTGGAGATGGAGTGTATAAATTAGCACAATTTATAATGATCGATGTGTAAAAAGCGATTGTGCTAATCTATCAACCCACTGAGAAATGAGGTCAAATCCCTCAAGATTCGTGAGAAAACATGGGTACATCGAACTTGGTAAAGCAGACATTGAAAATGAAAGGGATACGATTTCTTGCGCGGTCGGAACGATAGAAAGGATGAAGGGGATTGATTGAGGAAGGGTATTGGTTAAAGATTCAGGATGGTGTGCGCAGTCAATGAAAGGGATAGAATGAATTGGAAAATCTGACTCATCAAGTAAAACTGCTTCATCCTCAATAATTTCCTCAATATTCTCCTCAAAATTTAGCTTATTCATGCCATTCTCATCAAAATCAAGACGCATATGAAGTTCGGGAAAAACATTTAATGACTCGGGATGATGAATTGGAGAGAGAAACTCAGCCAAATCTGTAGGTTCATCATCCAAAATATTCCCTGCGTCAATATTCTCGATCAAGTGAAAATTAAATTTCTCAGACACCTCATCAAAAGCATGGATATCAATCAATTCAGGTTCTAGAGTAGAGGTGTAGAGGTCAAAAGCATTGGTGGTGATTTCACTCGAAAGGGACCCTTCACAATCAGGTAAATCAAACACTACAAAGTCACACAACTCATTAGACATTTTATCTTCAACTGGTGAATCATTTGGAACACTTGATAGACATTCAAAACCGGAGTTATGGGATTCAATTGGGGATGGGTAGGTTTGATTTGGAAGTGTGTATAGCTCACTCTCACCACTCAAATTCTCAATCTGTCCAACCGCCTCATCATACATTGGAAAATTTGGAGCTAGTTGGAAACTGGCTACCGGGTTACTATGTTGTATAAGGGCGGCCATGGACGCATTCAACTCCATTATCTGTTGTCTTGACACTACCATAAAATCTTCCAACGACTGTTCCAGACTAGACATGGGTTGTGAAGGGATTTCAGTAAAAGATTCAAAGTTGTTTGGATACTGGAAACTCCTAAATGGCTGTGTAGAAGCAATGTCTTGGGAAGGTGCGAAAGTCGGGTAGGACTGGTAGGAATTGAATGGTTGGACAGGAGTAGGATCAACATTTGGATAAGAAGGTGAATGGAATTGTTGATCCAGAGAATTCACAGTGGTGAAAGAAGTGAAAGATCGGTTACGAAATTGTTCAATATGTTTAGCAATAGACATGGGTTTCGGGGTTACAACAGGACTCGAAAAAGTAGTATCAACGTAAGAAGATGGTGAAGGTTGAAACGGTTGATACAAAGTGGATTGCGGAGTCCAACTGTTTTTCCTAGACGCGTCTATTCGATCTTTCAAAGAAATTTTGGGCATGGAGGGGTCGTCCGAAATTCGACCAAAACAATGAGCATAGAAAGTAATGTCCGGTTGAGGGTACTAAAGTTCGGCAAGAGTTTTGCGAGGTGGGGTATCCATGATGTGAGGAAAGAAAGGAAAAGAATGTGAATTTTTTATTTTTATTATTTTTAATTATTTTTTATTTTTTATTTTTTTAAAAAAAATTGATTGTTTTTGGAGTTTTGAAATTTTTGAAAGTGTTGAAAGAGTTTTTGCAAATATTTGTACGGAACTACGGCACAATTTCAAACAACCACAGTTTAAACATGCACAATCAAACCTAGAGTTAGGGTTTCCTAAGTCAACTAGACTGCTCCTAACTGTTACAAAGTGACAAGTTGTGAGATATCCCTCAAATCGCCTCTTCACCGCCAATTGTGGCCAGGTAAGTACAAGTGAAGAAAGGAGGGTTCTGCTCATGAATCACAGTGAGACGGGCCTTTTAAAATTACCTTTCTCACTTTTCTATCCTAGGCACCACAAAGTTAAGTTTAGATAAACGACTGAATGCCCACAACCTTCCTTTGTCCTAATGAGCGCGGCAGTCCTTAATTGGCCGAGTCTAGATATTTTTTAATTAGCTCAAAGGTGATGCATATGCTTTTTGTGATTTCTGGGGTCTTAGGAAGGGTAATGAAATCCCCACCCAATCTGGATCGGTGTTATAGCCCCTTAAAAGTCCGTTTTAAATATGCAAAGCAATTAACACACAAAATCTAAAACACTTGCAAAAATTTTTTTATTTGGCAGCGCAAAGAATCCTGCACAAAAACAATTTGTTGGATAGGAGAAAAAAATTTGCGCAAAGAACCCTGCAGGAAAAATTTTTAGTGGAGTTCAGGGGAGAGAAGGAGAAAAGAGATACTTACAGAGATTTTGATTAGCTGACGTCACCCTTTGACCGCGGTTCTGCGGTCAAACTGTCAATTCTGCCGCGGTTCCGCGGTGGTTATGTTAGTTTGGATCTCCAAAATTTTTCTCTGTGTTGTTTGGATTCTCCCCTGTTTGTTCAGATCCTCTGTTTCTTGATTTGTTCACTGGGCTTGCTCCAGATCTGAAACAGAGTTTGCTCCAAGCCTGCACACTTGCACAAAAATCTTTCAAAAAGAACAAGATGATTTTTATTTTTATTTTATTTTATTTTTATTTTAAAAATTTTCATTTTTTTTATTAACCCGAAATTACACAAAGAAAGAGACTACCGTCTCCCCGGCAACAGCGCCATTTGATTGGTAAAGATTTTGCGTATGCGTTTTGAAATCAAAATTAAGAATATACCGCAATCAAGACGGTGTCACTTGGTAGCTAGCCGGTTGAGTACGGGTCGGTCCACAGGGAGATGGATTCCTTTTCTTTATGTTCTAACGAGTTAATCCGATCAAATCGGGTTTTGTTTTAGATCTAAGAATGAGAATAAGTTGATAAAAAGGCTTGCTAGGGCTAGAGTTAGGTCAGTTCAAAATATGGATTTTTCTCACTGCTTTTAATGCCCTAGTTAGGATTTTAGGTGTTAGGGTAATAGTCAATAAAGGGGATTAGCACGACTAGGAAGAAACTTAGTTTCTTCCTTTTGGTCCTCGTCCGTCCTTTCTTAACTCTTAGCCCTAACCTCTATGTAAATCAACCACAACCGGTCTTAACTAGGGAATCACCGCTATCTCGTGGGATAGGATGCCGTAGTGAGCGGTGTGTGTTTGATTCAAATAGAGTCCTAATTAAAAATTATGGGGGAAAAAAAGGAGGGAGAGAGATTTCCTTCTCTCAAACCTTCCCTCTCCTAACCCTAACAAGTGAGGAATTACTCACTCATTAGGGTATAAACAATGGAATTCATTTTTATAAATTTTTATATTAGAAAACTAAATTGCAAATATTAAAAGAACAGATAAAAAAATGCAAGAATTAAATTCAGAAAAAGAATGCGAGATAAAAATAAAAATACTTTTCTTTATTGTTGCACTCTTGAACGATTACAAAGGAATTAAAATTTTAAAACTAGAAAATAAAAAGAGGCACCCAAAAGAGGCACCTAATTAGGCTTTAGGGTTTCCTATTTATAGATAGGAGAAACCCTAGGGTTTACATCTGATCCATATCTGAAATTACAAGACTACCCTAAGAAAGCGGGGTCAAAGCACTGACACCACCGACAAGTTGCACCGACACGTGCACAGCACGGCCGTGGAACCGCGGCGGAATGCCATGTTTGGCCGCGGATCCGCGACCATCTTGAGGGTTCTCTGTCTCAACTTTCCAGGGTTGCTTCATGTTTCCTTTTTCTTCTATTTTCTTCACTTGGTTCTTCAGAATCTTTTCTACTTTCTTCCAGATTTCCTACAGTGTAGAATTTGTGGACTTTTACCGTAAGCTTCACTTTGAAGTCTTGTATCTTGTGTTGCCCTTAAACTGTCTTATGCATGGAACTGTTTATTGATCTTCATTTGTTCTAGGCGACATCATACGGATTCATCTTTTGTTGGTCGTAGTCTCACTTTTGTAACGTCTTTTCATGAATTTCACTGTATTGTTCTGAGAACCTGTAACCTGCAACTATTTAGTAGACATGGATCAAAAGCACCTATTTATTTATAATATGATTAAGAATGGGCGATATAATAATGCAAAATTCTGATATGAACACATCCTCCTCTCCTCGGCAATAATGGTACTGACTCGGTGGAGGTACCAGCCCGTGAAGGACCCCACACATCGAGGAATATGATCAGCTTCAGGAATCACGAAGCGAGAGCCGGTGTTCAGCCGCATGAAGTGATGAGCGGCGTCACGAACGACTTCTGACGACGGGCTGGGCTCCACTGTAAACGCCTCAAAAGAGACACCCTGGTCATATCCCAGTTGCCGAGCAAAGTGGTGTGGGTTGTACCGCATAAAAAGAACCGCACCGTTTTGACGAAACACCAGATAACCTGGTCTGATTGAATATAGGTGCATGGCTTCCCTAGGCTTCAAAGAAGGTACCCCCTCTTTCGACGAGTCACAGAGCTGTTGAATCGGTCCTGAGGGAGCAGAGAGGACTCAATCGTTGAATACCATCCCACCCATGTTGGCATAGGGATTAATCAGCACACGAATAGCTCCGAACTGAGTTGGGTCAGGGGCGGAAGCGTCCACCAGCCGCATGAGTCGCGGAAAAGTGTAAGCGTCATAAAAGCTGGGTCTTTGGTGTGCTGCAAATGCTCCCAGCACATGCATCTCAATCCAGAACGTAAAGTAATGAAGAGAGAAGTTTACTACATTTACGCCTGGGGTTGAGGTATTAGCTGCAGCGCTTAGCCCGTGATACAGATGCGCCAACCCCGCAATACCCACAGCTAGTCGCATCCCCTCGGCAATGTGATGAGCGGGGTAAATAACTGAGGCTCTCATAAAACGACGGTGTGTGGGAATGGTGAACCAACTAAGCCAAACACTGATGAAGCCCACGAAGAAAGTCTCCTCATCCATACCAGGAGCTGCAATCAACTTGAAAGACACGGCCGGCATGATGGGAATGTAGAACTGCGGCAAGTCCTCTTCTTTAGCCGGCCGCTTATTTAAACCAAACCCAAAGGGGTCGTTGATGTTTGCGAACTTCGGAGCCATCTTACGTCTTCGCGATACGTCTTCGCGAAGGAAGCAAGTGATAAAGCTTTTAAAAGTGACGCCCTGCTCCTCTGACTCTGTGAATAGCTTCTCAAAAATGCTTAGAGTCTTGATCAAACTTGAGCGCTTGTGGCGGACGGCATTCTCGGTTGACAAGCCGTCAAGCATGGCAGGCTCAGTCTCGAAGACATACTCATCGGGAGGCAGCAATTCTTCATAGAGCGTCCCCTTGACCGACAACCCTGAGATTTCACGAAACTCTTCCAGAGAAATTGAAACTTCGCGGTCCCGTAGAAAGAAGGTATTGGTGGGAAGATTCCATTGGTTTAAGAAGGCCTTAACCCACCAGACATGGGGAGACTGATAGTGTAAAAGAGACGCATATACCGCCTGATAGAGCCCGGCCCTCTGTAGTCGCACACGATGGGCGGACATGATATAACGGGCCCAGAGAAGGTAGCCCGTGGGATGTCGAGGGATAAGTTCTATTTTGTAAATCTGTCCCCATGGCTGGGCTTCGCCTTGGCAAATGCGGCGTCCTAAGATGTCTATAGCCGGCACAGGATAGTTCGGAATACCAGTTGTTGATGGCTCAAGCCGTCCCATAGGGGGCCTCAGCATCTCCACAGCAAAAGCGGTCCGTGGATGATCCATCAGTAGGAATGGATAGGTAGGCTCTGTCGGTATCTCGCAAAGGAAACTGCGGCGACCGCGGATGATATGACCGTACCAGGTCCCCCAGAAAAATAGATTGGTGCAATTCGGGTCATGAGCCCTGATCATCGCCATCACCTCTTCGTCAGACGGTGACTGAGGAAAGGCAGCCTCCGAGCGGGTGAAAGGGAAGTATGGAACAGAAGTCATTGTGCCTGAAATAATAGAAGGGGAAACTGTTAAGCGAAGCCAACACGTGTATATATATATATGTTTATAAATGTATATATATATAAAAAAGACAATGGAAGAAAGCGACAGATGACTTATTTTATGGGACCATTGGTTACAAAACACATGGGTCCCATAAAATCAAGATGGCGGCTCACTAATTGTCACGACCTGAAAGAGCATGTGACTGGCCCTTGAACCATATGAAGTCTATAGGACTCTATCTGATCCAAGTAAGCCAAAAGCCCAGAAATCTAAAACCATTTTAAATAATAAATGAAGGTAAACTAGTTTTTAGAAGCAAAGAAAACATGTTTCAAAAGTAAAGTTTTTAAAATAAGTAAGCCGAATGTGCATCTTTAAAATGTATAGGTTTTTCTAAAAATTCTGGCTGAGTTTTCTTTGTAAATACTGGCCCCGAACGGGGTACAACAAGAATAATATATATGCAATGATAAAAGGCATCCCTAAGCGGGAGCTAGCTCTTCGTCAATCGACGGTCACAACCACGCAAGCAAAATAATATACAACGCCGAAGGGCGAGGATCAAAACTCAAAAAGAAACTCAAAACAGCATGAAAACCGTAATACTACTACGCGTGACTCTAAGGTCGAAATAAATACATAACTGATTTCTAAGTCTGAAACAATATACAAGTTTTGGTTGATGGAATTTCTAGATAAAATGAATAATACATATACAAGGGTGGTTCTGATGCAAAGAACCCACCTAGCAAAGCAAATCACCTGCAAAGGAAACAGTGTGCCAGAAATGCCGCCATGGAACCTGTACGGCAAAACCTGCAAGAACTGTGGCACAACGGGGGTGAGTTGCCAACTCGTGAATAGAAAATATCTACAAACAGAAATCAAATGCACGACATAAACCTAGGTCAATACGATCAGATATATATAAACCTCAAAAGGATAAGTCTGAAGCATGATAAGGTGGAAATGTAACATCTATGCATGTATGTAGTGCCAAGTGCTTGTGCCAGTGCCTCAGGTAATAACATATCATAAATATAAGGTATGTCTGCATGAATAAGTATGATGAAGTATCTAAATTGATATCAATACACATATATTAGCGTCCCATTCCACTAATATTGGTGTAAGAGCATATATAACAGCGTCCTCATCCACTGTTATATATATACATATGAGGTATAATCAATGTAATCAAAGTCTGTATGTGATCAATGTCTGTATATATGTGGATCCTGTCCATCTGTCACCCAATGACAATAAGCATCATGCATGTAAATATGAGGATATAATCAAAATCATGGAACCTAAGTGCCTAGCATCGACACTAGAAAACATCATGAAACCTGTGCCTAGCATTGGCACGAAAATCCTCATCTATCAGGCGCTGTCACCAGGACTGGCCCTGATAGGTACGTATCATACGCTATCTCGAAATCCGAGTGCCCAGCTTCGACCCTCGAATTTCGACGTATCCATACGTACATAACTCCGGTCGGTATCCCCAAGATAACCGCCGAGTAAAAGGTAATGTCACCGGACGGTATGGTTCCCCTGACAGGCTCACCGTCTAACAAATCCAGCGATCCGTTCTCGCCCCGGGGTACCTCCGGGCCCCACCACGTACACTCATACGGCCTCTACGCCTCCTCGCATGGGGTATATATATATCAGAACCGATAAAACTCATGGTGGATGCTGAAATATCATATCAAGGAAACCGGGTTTTTAAAACATCTACATAATCTCTTTGAAATACCCACGGTTCCCAAATACAGAAATATCATGGAAACGACATATCTCAATGCGCATAATCAGAAGCATGATGTATGTAACATATAAATGAAATGCAAGTATAACCGTATATCATGCAACATGGAATAATAGTATGCACATACAAGGGTCATATCCTGATGCAATAATACTACTGTGTAGTGACATGGCAATTATCGATGATGAAGTGTGTGAGCCAGCAAGCAAGTGTACGTGGAACATACGCATCATCGATAATGGTGCTGGTGTCCTAACAGCATGATGGTAATATAGCAATAAACACATTTACGCATGCAAAGCGATGTGAATAGCATGAATATGCGGAAATCGAATAATCAACGCAACAGTGAAGAATCTACATCAATATGTATATGTCATGCGGTTATGCCATTTGAAATAAGACGAATCGGTATTTTTAGTAAAATAAGGGCTACGGTGTTTTTAAGAAAAGATGCGCCTTTTTAAAGTATCCATAGAATCCCTTTTGCATGTCTTTAAAATACTCCCGATTCGTTAGTTTTGAAAAAGGTATGACTCGGGTCTAGTCTAACATCTACTATACTAACTACAGATCTGACTATCAAGTCAATCGGGAGGGGTATGGAAACCACCTAAATCTAAGTCGATATATATATATATATAAGAGTCGGTGATCCCGCCTCAATAGTATCGCGTACGATACCGTATATCATAAGACATCCTCGAGTCATGAGTGCGGATCTATCATCAATATATAGCTCGTACGGTAAATCGTCGTACGGCATCCCAATAGCTGGGTACGGGTCAATATCACATTATCTCATCAATTAACCAGTATCCTTATCATCATATCACATAATCTGGGGTACTGATCTAAGTCTAGTACAAATCGATACCATCTATATAACTGCGTGTGTAAACACACGTCCAAAGGCCCGCTAGAGATCACATGTCGTATCCCAAATACGAATCACATCACATCACCGATATCACGGCACTATGCCCAATCTCATCGACTCATCTCCAATGTCATCCATTATCCATCATTATCACAGTATAAATATAATGAATATGCAAGGGTGTGCGTATGGGTGTAAACCTATTCTAGGGTTCGCAACTAGGAACTATACTAGTTTACTTCTAAACCTGATCTATACCTAGTACACCTAACACAATATCCACGACACACTATAACTATCATATATATAATATATACATATAAAGTATATCAACTTCGGACTGCGGGGGTGCTATACGCCATCCACCCGACATCCTCCGTAGATATAATCTACTAACCTTGCGTCTTCATTTATCGACGTCGCCATGCGCTTGCTTGTCGTTCCGAAGTCTTCATGGGGTACCTACACATCAACGTATCGTAAATGCGTATTAAAACCAAATCAATACTAAAACGACATACGAAAACCCAAACGATACGCTAAGGGGCCTATAGGTTAGAACCTATGGGTACGCTTTCAAAACCATCAATAAACCCTCGATATCGTCGTATAAACGCCAAGTATTCGAGGTAAAACACTGATACACAATTCCAGAATTCAAAATACGGAATACGGAAACACAAATCAAAACAGCAACTAAGGAAAAAGGCTCCAGATTCTACCCTAGCTCAAATTGGATAATTTTGCACATGCCAGGGATCTAATCTACTGATAAGGGGGCACCAAAACCAAAACGGGACAATTCCCTACTGGTCTGGCCGCAATTTGTGGCCAGAATGCATTTATTTGCGGCCGGGAAAGAGAGATAGGGACTAGGGTTCTAGTGGTGGCTTCCTGGGTGCCTGCACATATCACTGTCCAACCAAAATAATTTTCAAAGTCTCGGGTTGATAGCAGATTCAATATAACCTTCACAGATTTCTTTAATTTTTCGATATCAGTTTCTAAATCCGTATTCCGGGTTTCAAGTCTCAGGTTTGGGTCTCAAATCTAGCACTAAGGTGTTTGTATAACCTCTACTGAGCTCAATTTCACATCATAACTCAAATTCCCTCAAACCGTAACTAGGTTTTCCTTAAGTCCACCAATTCAAACAATATCGGTTCTAAACTAGTATAGGGGTATAAGTAATGCTAAAACTAAGCTAATGGTTCAGTATATACCTCATTTGGCAACTCAAGAATTTTCTTGAGTTGCTCCTAGTGGCCAAAATCCTTACTTTCTTGGTCTAATGGGCTTGTCTTGAGCTTGTGCACACTTTTTGTGAAATGGGAGTGAGGTTTTGGAGTTGTTTTAGAGGTGCTTTGAGGAGGTGAAGTGGGGAGGGAGGTGAGGAGCAGGAGCAGCAGCAGCAACAAGAGGGAGAGGGAGAGAAATGAGTGAAGGTTGAAGGGGAATGGCTAAGTCCAAGTCAACACACCTCACCCTCTCAATCTCTCACTTGCCCATACTTAATATAATAATCCTTTTCCTTTTCTTTTCTTTTCTTTTTCTCTTCAAAATCCTTCTCACTCAAATAGTAACCCCAAAAGAAACATGATAGAAAATGCACAAGTGTAGGAAAAAAAAAGATATGTGCATGTTTTGCACAAAATTGCTAAAAAACCGATTAGCGATTTTTAATCGCGATTAGCACTAAATTAGCATATAATTAATCATAAAAACTTTAAAATGGCATAATTCCATAAAATACCCTATTTTAGAATTTTCCATAATTTTTCCAAAAATTTTCCCATTTATCTGTATTTAATTATACCGAAATATTAAAATATTCATTAAAATAATATTAAATTATAAAAATTCCCAAAGATAATATTTTTTTTTGAAATATTACACTAATAATGAGGCCAAGCAATCATCATGAGAATAAAGGGAAGATTCTCAATGAATTCAAATGACTCTACACATTCCCCCAAAAGAGAAACCTATCTTGGACTCTGCGAAAATCAAGCAGAACAAGGGAATCAAATTCCCAGAAAACTCTACTGCAATTCTTTTTTGCAAAGAACAACTCAGGGCAAGAAAACCCCAAGAAGTTCTCTGGGAAGAACTGAATTCTTTAGAGGAATTAAATTCCTTTTGAATAGAGGAATTAAATCCCCAGAAAAACATTTTCGGAGCTAAAGCTCTTTGGAATGGAATTAAATTCCAAAGAGAAGACAAGCATCGCCATCGATCCTTGAAGATCAGAGAAGCCCTAAGAGGTTTATTATTTAAAGATTGAACAGTTTTCTTTTTAAAAGAACATTAAAAAAATGGGTTCTTATTAAAGGGAAAAACCCTTGGTGTGGATTTAAAATCAAAATTTCTATAAGGAGTTCCTCAGTCGTCCAAGATTCTCACCTGAAAAAAGGAAATCTTTGTTAACAGAGTTAAACTCTGGAAATATTTTGAATCAGAGAACTAAGCTCTAAGAAAGAGAATTAAATTCTCAGAGGAAAAAAAACAACCAAGGAAGAAGATGGAAGAAGTGGGGGCGCTTCTGAAGGGACTTTTGCATTTATAGGATGTGATGGGGAACGGTTCATCTTCCCTGTTCCCTAGACAGATCCAACGGTTACAAAGGTGACAGCGTTGCACTCACGTGCAAACACGTGAGAACAACGCTGTGGGGGCATTTGTTTCCTGATAAAATATCAGCAAATTCTCCAATGGGGTATCATGACACGTGACCAAGGGTCACGTGCTGACACGTGATAGATTCCTTTGATCTCTACTTTATAGAATTAAATTCTAGTCAAACCAAAATATAACAAAACAACCAGGAAGTACCCCAATGGGGTATCACGTGCTCACACGTGACCAAGGGTCACGTGTCGACATGTGATAGGTTCCTGTGATCTCTGCTTTATAGGATTAAATTCTAATCAAACAAAAATATAATAAGACACTAAGGAAAAACTCCAATGGGGTATCACGTGCTCATACGTGACCAAGGGTCACGTGCTGACACGTGATGGTTCCTTAGCTTTGTTAAAATGCAGAATTAAATGCTGAATAAAATGTTTAATCAAGAGGGTCACGTGCCAACACGTGACAGGTTCCTAAACTCTTTAATTGATAGAATTAAATTCTATTTAATAATCAAATAAAAAGGTCACGTGCCAACACGTGATAGACTTTTAAAAGCCTTCTGAAATAATAGAATTAAATTCTAATTAAGGGAAATCGAAGACCCTAACTAAGAAAATATTTCTTTAAATCTTTCCAAACAAAAAACGATGGTGCACTGTAAATTAGAGCACCATTGGATTAAAAATCCAATGGTGATTAAAAATCACCAATTTATGGAAAGATTTTATACAAGGAAAGATTTCCCTGAAATTCACCAAGAATAACAAACAGAATATCTTCTGGATTAAAAATCCAATGGTGAATAAAATTCACTGAGTGATCTAAAAGATCATGTTAGTTACAAAAACAACCAAAATCTTTCAATGAAAGATTCACTAAACAAATTGATTCTTTTCTTTTTCCTATAAATAGGAGCCAAGAAGAGAAGAGAAGGGATCTTTTAAATTTTGGATTTTCTGAAGAAAAAAAACAACAGAGAGAAAAGCGAGGAGAATTTAATTCTCAAAAGAGAAAAGAAAATTTCTTCAGAAAAGAAAAGAAACCCTAGGTGAGAAAGGGTAAAGAGATCTAAGCTCCACAAAAACAAAAGAGAATTTAATTCTCAATTTAAGAGTTTAACTCTTCTGAATAAGAACTTAGTTCTTCCTTTGGTTGAAGGTCTGCAGAAGCAGATCTCCCCACAGGTTGAGAATTTAATTCTCATCGGGGAGATTCTGCCATGCAGATCTAAAACTTAGAGGGAGAATTTAAGTTTGAGGAATTTAATTCCCCCAAATTCATAGGAATTTAATTCCTCAAAATGAAACTAGGGTTTAACTCTGTATGAGAATTTAATTCTCCCAAATTCATAGGAATTTAATTCCTCAAAATAAAACTAGTGTTTAACCCTACATGGGAATTTAATTCTCCCAAATAAAGAATTTAATTCTTCCACATACATAAGAAATTGAATTCCTCTAAAACAGAATTAGGGCTTAACCGTACAAAGAATCTAATTCTTAAAATAAGAGACTTAAAGCTCTCTATGCATGTAAAGAACTTGGTCACGTGGTAACACGTGACCCCTATCCTCAAAGATCAGAAAAGAGCGAACAAGACTAGGTCACGTGCTCCAACGTGACCCATTAACGGACCCCTCAAAATAAGAAGGAATTAGTCCAGAGGCAATGCCTCACGTGCTCCCACGTGACCTTCAAAACAAAGAGAATAAAGGCAAAGGCAGTACTGATTTTGGGTGCCCTCACGTGTCCCCACGTGACCCCTTAATAAACACTTTAATAATCAATACATGGATACCCATCACGTGCCCACACGTGATGGCCTGAAGATTAGAAGTGTTTAACACTTATTTGAATATTCTGATAATAAAATAAAGGAGGTCTGGCCCCATCTTCAGGCGCCTCACGTGACCCCACGTGACCCCTTCCTTTCTAGTGTTTAACCCTATTTTGAGCATTTTGTCTCCAGTGTTTAACACTGTTTTAAATACATTACGTGAGGGCACGTGACCGCCAGATGTCCTCTAGTGTTTAACACTATTTTCAAACCAGCTTAGCCCAAATTGGCTAAGTTTTCCATAGGCAAATCCCCCCTTCAAATGAGCCTTAAAATCCAGAGCTATAATGTTTAAGTGCTCAGCCAAAGACAAAATGTTCTCAGAGCCCTCAAACTCTTGTTTAACATTGCTAAATAATGAGGGGCTAAACCCAGACAAATGTTCAACAGGCCAACATTTCAAACTTAAATTGGACTTAGCCCAAATTGGCCATAAGTCCTCAATTCAGATTTAACTGAGCCAATGTGCTCATAATCTAATTAATTGATCTTAGTTCCAAATTAGGCTACAGATCTCCCAATCAACTTTGGTTCAATGGTACATCTCTTCACTCCTCTGATATATGTCGTTGTAATCCTTCAACATCTTCAGAGAGGTGACGGGTCCCGACAACCAACAAATCTTACAGACTATGATGTCTCTAAACTCAGACTGTGGGGTCCCTTTAAACCCACGGACTATGATGTCCTTAACCTTGGACTGTGGGGTCCTTTAAACCCACGGACTATGATGTCCTTAACCTCGGACTGTGGGGTCCCTTTAAACCCACGGACTATGATGTCCTTAACCTCGGACTGTGGGGTCCTTAAGCCTATGGACCGAGATGTCCTTAAACTAACAACGGACCGAGATGTCCTTAAACTAACAATGGACCGCAATGTCCTTAAACTAACACTGGACCACCATGTCCTTAAACTGGTAATCGACCGTAATATCTCTAAACTAAACAATAGAGCCTAAATGCTATTTTGTCGGATCTAAACGATCCCGTTAAGTTGATCTTAGTCTAAAATTAGACTAACGTATCCTTAACTAACGTTTAAGTTGATCTTAGTCTCAAATGAAATCAACGTATCCTTAAACCCAAACCAGAAATACCCAAATCTAAGAAAATACGGATTTGGACTAATCCATGCCCTACGGGCGACGACATAAATTAGTCTCCGTATACAATCCACGGGCAACCAAAAACAAAACAAACACCCACGATACGAAGTGGCCATCGGGAGAAGGAGAAAGTGGTTACCGCGATGCGGTAGCGTAATTAACTGCAGTGGCTTGCGCTTGCAAGGAAAAGCATCCCCACAATCAAAAACCCCTCAAATGAAGAGGAATCTGACGAAGTCTGCTACATCGGCCGCATCCGTATAAACCTTCGATACATGGTGTCATAAATCAACTTGGCATCTTCGGAGAGGTGGACGGATAGCACCAATTAGCATCTGCCCTCGGAATTCATGCTCGGACGTCCCAACGTCCCGGTCGCGTCTTTCGGCGGGGAACAGGGGGTTTCTCTCTGTGAGACTTGAAGTCATGGGGCCTTTATATAGTGGAGGCTGATCAGTTAAGGCAATCTTTTTCTGATTGATTTGGGGATAATTCCCCACCATTGGATCTTTGATTCTAGGGCTTCTGTTTTACAGAAGACATCTTTCTTGTTATTAACAAGATTGGGAAATTATTTTCCCATACAGAGATTGCTCTATATCTTAGTGATTTTTAATCACCATTGGATCTTTGTTCCAACGGTGCTCTGATTTACAGAGCACAATCTTTCCTATTTGGAAAGATTTGAGGAGTATTCTCTCAACAGAATTTTATTCTGGTAATTTGATGATTTATCATCTTCGTTGGATCTTTGATCCAACGGTGGAGAACATTTAGTTCTAGCGCTTGGCGCTCTCGTGCCTTGCACGTGAGCGCTGCTTCAGAGTCTTTGACTCTCAGTACTGGTGCACTTGGCGCTAGCGCTCTCGTACCTTGTACGTGAGCGCTGCTTCAGAGTCTTTGACTCTTAGCGCTGGCACACTTGGCCCCAGCGCTCTCGTGCTTTGCTCGTGAGCGCTACCTCAGAGTCTTTGACTCCCAGCGCTGGCGCTCTTGGCGCGAGCGTTCTTATGAGGCGCTGCCTCATTACTAAAGGTGTCTTTTCACCTTCTTTCTCCAGTTTTCCTGAGTCAAACTTCTCTTTCCCGGATCTTGGAAATAGTTCCATCATGCACAGCATTTTCTGTGCCTAGACTTAAATGTCTTCATTTATAATCTGAAGCAATGCTTCTCTTCTCTCCTACTTTTTAGAGAATCATTTTGACAGAGAAGAGTTATGGCTTGCAATCGCCCACATGCTCGCCGGCAGCCATGGGAGGTGCCTATTGAGGAAATCGTTCCTCGTTTTGCCACGCGCTTGGTGAACCCTACTCTTACGGATGACCAATGCGACGCAGCGCTGCACGAGCTCTTGACTCGTATAGGATCTCCTCTCCCCATCGGCTCCATTTAGCTCCGGATGGTCTTCTTGTCCATGATCGATGATATTCCCCCTCCTCCGGCGGAGATGACTCCGGCAATATTCAACGTCGCGGAAGACAAGATCGTGTGCTTCCACGAGGCACTTTTGATCACCAAAGCTCTGAGGGATCGCTCTGTTCGGCTGTTAAGCCAGATACGGGCTCAGCGGGTCATCATGTCTGCCTTTGCTAATGGGTGCGGTGCTGACCGATGGGTAGCTACTCCTCGTGAAAATCGCTGCTTTGTCATGGTGGAGACGGCAGAGAGGGAGTTAGATAATTTTATCCATAGTTTTGTAAATCCCTGTACTTTCGATCCCATGTTTGGTGATCTATTTCTTGTAGAATAAAATATTCAATTAAATGCTTTCTTTTTTGTCGTTGACCACCAAGTGCTCCCTTTTTAATTCGTGTTCTTCCTTTGATGTATGCATGTGCGTATATGAATGAGCCTAGTTTCACACATTTCTGTAAACGGAACTTAAACCGGTATAAACAGGCACAAATAGCTTTTGGCCAAAGATTTTGGCGAGAACAAGGCGCTCTTGGCGCTAGCGCTCTCGTGCTTTGTACGTGAGCGCAGCCTCAGAGTCTTTGACTTTTAGCGCTGGCGCTCTTGGCACCAGCACTTTTATGAAGCGCTGCTTCATTTCAAATTTCAAAATTTGAACAGAGCTTTGCTCTGATTGGGGGAAATAGTACTTTATTCATAATCAAATTAAATACAAGGGATTCTGGGCTCCTCAGCCTTACAAAAATTTCCCGGACGCTTACAGAATTTTTTTGGCGAAAAAAGGGAGTGAAAATCCCCAAGGAAGGGAAGCTCAGGACACCCCCTCAGCCGAGATCTCTCCGTGTTCGACGCCGGCATCGGGGGCCAACACTGCGACTTCAGGGTCGGCGCTTCCGCCGGCAACCTCGCCACCACCGGCCGCCTCGGCGACTTGCCCCTGCAGCACTTCCTCGGACAAGGGGTGCTGATCATGGAGATCACGGTCATCGAACCCCGGCATTTTCTGCTTGACGGCGTCTAAGGCGTTGTGCCACACAATGGCCGCAGAGTCAGTAAGGTCAGAGTAAAATTGATCCGACGCCTTGTATGCCTCTACCGCCTTCGCTGCCCGGCACCCGGCGAGCTTCACTGCGTCCAAGGACTTCAGAACGTCCTTCTAAAGGGCATCCCTCGATTTCCTCACCGAGTGGTAGAGGCCGGTCACCTCCTCCAGCTTGGCTTGAACATCCCGGTGGGACTCATCCTGGAGCCAATGAGACTCCAGCAGCTTGGAGTTCGTCAGCCCCTCGGCGATCAAACGAGTGTCGAAGAGAGCCGCCTTATCCTACGCCTGCCGCAGTTGGAGGTAGAGTTCCTCCTCCACCTTAGAGGACTCTCCCGGCTTTTTTAAGGCCGGGGTAACCTCCTCGGATTCTATAGCAGCAAGGAGGGCACAATGATGGAGGACCTGAGGAAAGCAATTCAAACCGAGGAAATAAGACTTGTAGAAATTTTGAAGAAAAGCATGCACCGACCTGAACTGCCTCCTGCGCTATGGCGGCCATCTGGGCCTTCATGGTTCCCCGGGGTATTTTAACCCCGGCCGCCTGCTCCATGTCAGAAAGCAGGCTATCAGCAAAGGAGAGACCGGAGGGCACCTCTATGCAGAAATCGCCCTCCTGCACCGAGGTCTCAGCAGAAGGCGACCGAAAGACCGTTCCCTTACGTCTTTTGAGGGGGGATTCGATAGACTCTGCCTCCTCCTCCTCATCTCTCGCCCGAGGCGTCAGGTCCCGTGAGCGCTTGCGCCTTCCACCGTGGCATTCTTCGGGAGCTCGGGGAGTGGCGGAGGGCTTAGACGGTGGAGCTGGTCTCGGGGTCGAGCTCGGACCAGGCCGGGACGAGCTTGCGCCATCGGTTTTTTTCCCTGAGTCTTGGCAGCCAGGGCAGCTAAGATCTTTGCTCGTTCCACGGGCTCTGCAAAAAGATCATACAAACAAAGGGGGTTAGCGACACTAAAGAGGTGAAGGAAGTTTAACTAAGTCTAGACGGATCATCGAAAGCCCCAACTTACCCAAGAAACGCGCAGAACTAAGCTTGGCCTAGCTCAAAACGTGCTCGGACAGCAGGACATCCGCCCGCCGAACCAGTTCCTACAGGGACACCGCCCTCGCCTCCGGGGATGTCGACTGCTTTACCCTCGGGCAATCAGCTATGTGCCACTGTATATGCACAGGCCAATCCTCGCCCTCGGGTGGCCCGACGAAAACAAACTTCTCCTTCCATTCATGGATGGAAGAAGGGACGGCCACTACTCCCGACCCGGCCACCCCACCTTTACATTTTTTGAAGGAGAAATATACCCAGCTCGGCTCCCCCTTCACTGTGCCGGGGTGATTTTTATAACAGAGGAAGGAAATAAGGAGGGTCAAACTAAAGGGAATCTGTTCAAGTTTTAACCGGACCAGAAACCCGAGGAGGATCCTCCACGAGTTCGGCGCTAGCTGACCCGGGGCAAGTTGGAAGCAGCGAAGCACTGCATAAATCTCGGGTGAGAAGGGAAGACGCATTCCCGCCCGGAATGCTTCCAGGTACAAGGCAATCTCCTTGCCTTGCACCTGATCGCCCCGCTTACCGTCTCTAGCTAAACGAAGAGAATAGCTAGAGGGAACATGGAATCGAGTCCGGATCTTGGCTAGATCGACCATGCGATTCAAAACGGATGGCGCATCGCGAGCATTACCAATGGACACCTTGGAAGTCCCTGCCACCGCCCGACAGCGAGCGGCACGAGCGGCCCTGACTCTAGGGGCAAGCCCGACACTGAGGACGAAGAGGAAGAGGAACCCTCTCGGCTATCTAAAGCCGAGGAGGAAGAAGACCCACTGGACTCGGCCCGGGCAATCGGAAGCTCATCGTCCGACCCTACCCTTGCTACCTCAACAGACTCCTCAGATAAATACATCTAACCTGATTCAAGGGATGGACTCGCCGAGGAATGATCATCGGGGGATCCAATCTAAAGGGAGAGCGTCGGGAAATATTCAACAATGGAAGAAGATTTAATCAAAGTGTCGGCCCCAGGATGGTCCCCTCCTATTTATACACCCCAAAAGAGAACATCCAACGGCCCAGATTGATTCCCTCCAAAACGAAACGTCGCGCCCGATGACCGGCGGGGCTCCACGTGGCGATCGACCATTGGGGATGTCACTTCGACTGCAGAAGTCAGAGACAGCCTGTCAATTTCGCCAACTGACATCCGACACGTGGCCCTTATCCCAACTGGCGATCGATTGAAATGACGCCCCCTCATTAAAGCATGATTATTTCATTTGATCCGCTGACGCCATCGGGGATACGCGCAAAGATTCAGGCGCACATCGAGGCGACACGCGAGGCCAAAGATCGAAACGATGCAACCACCAAACGTCGTGCCGTTCCCGGGCGATCCGCATTATGATTATTAGCGCCAAACTGAGCAGAAGAAAAACCGAGCAGACCACTCTCGACCCGACCCTTGAATAGGTCGGAACTAGAGTGGGGGCTAATGATGATGCTCTCAAGTGGTATCTCCTCAGATCACGACACTTGGCGGATGACATGTCCCGAAGGCAATGGAGGTGGAATAAGTGAGTCGCATCATGAGGATTCCTTGGTACTTTGTCTCGAGGGACATATCCGACCTTCCATGAGACCTCCCTGAATACATTAAAAGTGAGGATAACGCGATGGTGTAACTGACGACGACGATCTCTCACCTGCTCGCTCCACGCGACCCCTATATAAACCCCTCTCTCAGACGACTCAGGTAACTTGAATTATCTCAATACGCCGCTATTATGCTCCTATTCCTCGGCTCTAACTTGATCGTCGGAGGGTCCTACGGTGGTCATCCGCCCCGGGACTTCTTTGCAGGTAGCTCGGCGTCTAACACCAACCCATTGAGATCCACACCCAACAACTCCAAAACAAATCTCAGCCGTCCAAGATCATCATCGCAGGATCGACGGAGGACAGCATCTGAAGAGACCCGAAGCTCCATCATTATTTGTTTTTTTTCTGCTTTGTCTTTTTATTAAAGGCCGGGTTGATATTTCGTTAAAATTTTCATTTAATGAAACACGAGGTCATTTGCCATCGTTTTGAATAAAAAAATTATCTACACCCAAAAAAACAAAAACAGAAAGTGCATGGGTATAAAAGATTTCTAACTCTTTCTGTGGACTTCAATTACGCAGAAAATTCCTATTTTATTCTCCTACAAAAATTTAAAAAACGTTGATTTTCTTCACTTTTAAAAATGGTCCACATCATCAAGCTCCACCTCTTTCTTCTTTTTCCCTCCCCCCCCCCCCTCTCTCTTCCCTATGTTTTTTCAAAAAAGAAAAAAAACAATCCATTTAGAGGTTAATGGAGCTAAACTATGTCTTAGCTAAGTTACCTAAGGTATGTAAAAGAAGGAAGAATCTAACAAAAAAACAATGGGACCCATCCCCTCTCCTCCCATCACATACCTTAGACGATTTAGATAAGGCATATCTTAGCTCCATTTTCCCATTTAGATAAGTTACATTGATCATTTTAAATGTCTAAACTCTATTTTTTTGGGACCGACACATAAGTCTAACCCATGCACACATCGCTCATGGAGATCGAACCTTGTGCATTCCCCAAAAAAGAAAGTGCTATTACCAATCGAGCTATCCTCACAATCATCTAAATTATATGCACTAATTTTTTATAATACATATTTTATATAAGGCTTATTTTTAACAAACTCTATGTACTTTCCATGTTTTCCACAAAACTATACTGTACTTTCAAAATGATAGAAAACTGCCCTTTTTAATGGTCAAATTTAACACTATTAACTTACTTATCAAAAGACATTTTTGGCCTTCTCACATTACGATTAATCGATTATAGATTATTATTAACAATTTTAAGTAATTATTAATTATTAATTAAATCAATTACTAATTTGGGGAAGGAGCTAGGGTGGGGTGGGGCTGGGGGCGGCGAAGGGCAAGACGGCGATGGTTATGGGGCGGTCACTACAAGAAATATAAACTTTTTTCATCAGGTTAAACCCGGTGGTGGTGGTGGTGATCAAGAAGAAGTGGAAGGGGCAAGAAGAAAGGGGTTGGGGGTGGTGGTGGTGGTGGTGGTGGTGATCGGGGGAGGGGATGGACAAGTGATGGTGGCGGTGGTGATCGTGAGAGGGGATGAAGAAGATGATGGTGGTGGTGTGGATGGTGGTTGTGTAATAACCGGTATCCGCTGTGCGAAATATTTCATGTTTTAAAAAAAAGTTTCTTTTAATAATTCTCTAAATATTTTGCCTGGTAACCGTATTTTTGTAAAATAATTCCCTAACCGGTTATTCCTAAATTCCTATTCTCAAAACCAATTTCTTTTAAATTTCTATTTTCCTATTTTAAATTATCCCTAACCCAGCCCAAGCCTAAAGCCCACGAGCCCACTCCTCTCAATAACCCAAACTCACTTCCTAACCCGAACCCTAACCCTCTATCTCTCTCTCTTTCTTTCCCTCCTTCTTTCTCTTCTCACTTTGGTAAAACCCAACGGCTACTGCCCGACTTCCTCATGCCCACCTCTCGCCAACGCCCCGAGATCCCCTCGCCTACCTCCCCATTATCCTCAACGATCACTCGCCTCTCTCTCTGCTTCACACTCTCTCTCCCGATCTCTCTATATATCTCTCTCTCTCTCTCTCGCTCGCTCATTAACTCTCAAGAACCCCCTGCATCCCCATCCCTAGCCACCTGAGCTCCCTGCCGCGACCATTGTCGACAAGCTCGAGCCGCCACTATACCCCACAGCTCCACAACGCCGCCATTTCACCACACCTGAACCCCTCACAGCCTCACAACCATCTCCTCTCTCTCGCACCGCCATCGCCATCGCCATCGCCGCCGCTGTCGCCATCGTCGCCGACGAACCCCCTCCAACACCGATCACCACCAACACCCCTTCACCCGAGCTCCCTTGCTCCCGCACCACCATTTCCCTCTACCCCTAGCTCCTCCTCCACGAGCACCAACGACCACCTCACGAACACCGCTGCCCTCCTCCATCTCTGAGCTTCGAGCTCCCAAGCCGACCCAGCTCGCATCCGAGCCTCCTTGCCACCATCTTCACCTCCCCCGACCCCCTCATCTCCTCGCCTAGCCCCATCCAACGAGCCTGAGCACCACGCTCCATCCCGAGCTCCTCAACAGCTCGCATCCGAGCCTCCGTACCATGCCCACCCCGTGTCGTCGCCACCGCTGCCACCGTCGCCGAGCCTAAAGCTTTGGATCTAGTCGAGACCAAACCCTTGTTGTTACTACAGCTGTGCCATTGACGTAACGTTACCATGCCCGTGTTGTGCTGTGACATAGCTACTGCTGCGTCCTCATCACCATCGTTACATCGTCAAAGGTAAGTGTCCTTACTTGCTTACATGCTATGTGAAGAAAAAAATTAGATTAACATATATAGTTATTTTACATCGAAAATTACCTTAGTGTTTTCATCATAAACCGTAACAAATAGTTGCATTGAGTTGAGAGATAAACGAGTCTAAAACCTAGTGATAACGTTATATGGAAATCATAGAATCAAACAGTATTGGGTTAGTTAAAGAAAACGAACGTTTCGATCACTAATCGCATGCTTAACTTAGATGTTCGATGCGAACCCTATGCAAAATCTCATGTTAAAATGGCGGGACTTCTTATAGATAGATCCGTTTGCTGATAAAGAATATCATGTAGGAATTTGGGTTGAAAATAGTGAAGTTATATTATGTAACGACACCCCCAAAAGGTGACGTCGAATATGGAATTCACCGCACATGCCACATTCTAAAATCTATATTAAACTAAATGCAACCTGTAACCTAATGTTCTAGAGCTCGTATCGAAGCCAACAGATAAACCTACAGTATCCCATAGTTGATCTCTGAATTTTAATAAGTTATAACGACGAAAACTGAGGCGATTCATGGCTCTAGACTGCAGTCCAGAGCCAGAGTCTTTACCTGTACTCGTTTTGGAACACATGTTTCTCCCTGTTTAAATGTGCAAGTGTGTGGAACCATACATATAAGCGTGGAGGGTTGAATTAGATTTCCAACGGTACTAGTCTCATTGTATTCCGGTGTCGTTTGATATTTATAACACCTTTTAAACCGTCGATGTGTTCTGCAGTTTCATGCAGAAACAAAATGTATACCATAACCTTAGACAGTGCATATATCCCTGCGTACAGCGGAAATTATTGATCCGTCTCATGCGTTGGAAACATAACAGATAAATCTAAATATTATCTAACTGCAGAATCACCTAATTATTATCCTAACAGGGAGTAAAACGTGTTACGAAACGGACTTCTAGTTCAGAAATTGGATTTCCAGCAGTAAACACTTAAAATGGAATGACCATAACTCGCAAACCTGATATCCGATTGACTCGAAAATAATTTTTCTGTAGAGATAATTTAATACACTGTTTACACTTTTTATATTGTTTCGCCAAATTATGCACGTGTGATTTTATGTGATTTTTCTAATCCAACCGACACCGGTTGCTCATATATATTCAGTAATGCATTTATTGTATCCCATCATATTGCATGACTGTTGTACCCTTTGTAAATAGTGTTCATTTGCATCGATATCCTAGTGACTATTTTTACATTACCGAGTGATAGTGTTAGTGATTGGATTATGGCAAGTACGTTAGTGTAAAAGCGTGATTGAATAATGGAAGTGACACATACTTGTACATAATTAGCGGAACCAGTTAGTTATTGCATAGTCGACGCATATGGGGCATATATAAGTGTAACTATAACTGGTATGGGATGGATGTGGAAGCACTTATATTAGTATCATAGGTATGACATCGAGCACTGTCCATTTATCTTGGATACCAGTCGAGACTTGCTTGATGGAGATCCTGTCTCCAATTCTCGCGTAGACTTGTCATAGAGGACTAGTATTTAGATTCATGGTCGGTGTTAGATGTAGACTGTGGGAAGTAGGGTAGTTTGAGTGTGAGTTCGATCAACGGAATCTCACGAGTCCCATTGCCGGCATATTCGTGATTCGGGCCCGTGTTTCCTTGCCCCTGGGGCTTACCCTTGGGTTGGGAATACTCCTGCGGTGGTTGACGCTCACACTTGGACTGACGATAAGTTTAGTGACATAGACTTTGAGACTTATAGATTGATAGGTTTAGTGATATGGACATTGCATTGTTTACTGATTCGATACACATGCTTTACTGTTGACCTGTACCGGTTATTTCATGCTCACGTCATTATTCAATATTTGCTACTTCATGTTTATCATCATTGCACATATTACACACACACACACATACACACACACACACACATTGCTATCGTGTCGCTCTGACGACCTGAGTATGCATGCTCAGAGTGAGAAGTGGACTTAGCTCGGATCAGGACCTCCCTTACCTCGAGGATATTGCGGACATCTAGATCATCGACGTCAGCGCTATCATTCCCTTTGACTCTATCTGATTAGTTTTATATCTGTTTTGATAGAATTAGTGATTGCATTTCTCATTACTTGTGCTATGATTACTGATTACCACGTAATGCTAGAAGCCGAAGTGTGACTGTTCCCCTTCGAATACAGAGACGAGACCGTGTAGGTTCGTCTTGCCTGAATTTCGAGGGCAGATGCTATTTGGTGCTATTCGTCCACCTCTCCGAAGATACCAAGTTGATTTATGACACCGTGTATCGGAGGTTTAGACGGATGCGGACGATGTAGCAGACTTCGTCAGATTCCCCCTCGTTGAGGGGCTTTTGATTATGGGGACGCTCTTCCCTACAGGCGCAAGCCCCTGCAGTTAATTACGCTACCGCATCGCGGTAACCACTTTCTCCTTCTCCAGATGGTCACTTCGTGTCGTGGGTGTTTGTTTTGTTTTTGGTTGCCCGTGGATTGTATACGAAGACTAATTTATGTTGTCGCCCGTAGGGCGTGGATTAGTCCAAATCCGTATTTTTTTAGATTTGGGGTTGGGTTTAAGGATGCGTTAGTTTCATTTGAGACTAAGATCAACTTAAACGTTTGTTAAGGATACGTTAGTCTAATTTTAGACTAAGATCAACTTAACGGGATCGTTTAGATCCAACAAAAGAGCATTTGGACTCTATTGTTTAGTTTAGGAACATTATGGTCCATAATTAGTTTAAGGACGTTATGGTCCAAGGTTAAGGGCATCATAGTCCATGGGCTTAAGGACCCCACAGTCCAAGGTTAAGAACATCATAGTCCATGGGTTTAAGGACCCTACAGTCCGAGGTTAAGAACATCATAGTCCATGGGTTTAAGGAACCCACAGTCCGAGGTTAAGGATATCATAGTCCATGAGTTTAAGGACCCCACAGTCCATGGAATGTCTGGTTGTCGAGACCCGTCACCTTTCTAAAGACGTTGAAGGATTACAACAACAAATATCAGAGGAGTGAAGAGATGTACCCTTGAACCAATTTTGGTTGGGAGATATGTAGTCCAATTGGGACTAAGATCTGAGATTTATGAGTATATGGGCTCAATTAATCTGAATGAGGGGTTTATGGCCAACTTGGGCTCGGCCCACTCAGTTAAAATGTTAAACATTTGACAATGCTGAGCATTGATTTGGGTTCTGACAGCCTTTCTGTCTTTTATTGAATGCTGAGTATTCATCATAGCTCTAAGGCTTTATTTAAAGAACAGTTTATGTTCTATTAGCGCACACGTGAGGAACACGTGGCGCGCTTGGCGCTAGCGCCAGTTAATGAGCATAGTGCGCTATTTTGGAGCGCTGAGGCGCTGCAGCGCTGTGCACTATATTTGGAGCGCTGAGGCGCTTCTGTTAAGTAGCGCACACGTGAGGAGCACGTGGCGCGCTTGGCGCTGTGCGCTAGTCTTGAGCGCAGAGCACTTCTTTAAATTTGGAGCGCTAAGGCTCTTTAAGATTAGGAGCGTTAAGGCTCTGCAGCGCTTTGCGCTAGATGTGGAGCGCTGAAGCGCTCCTTTTAAATTGGAGCGCTAAGGCTCTTCTTTTATGCAACTTTGATCAGTTCTGCGCTCCGAGAATTAAATTCTCTCTTATAAGAAACTTTTTCTCAAGGTTCTAAGAACAAAGTTCTTATTTTATAGGAGATGTTTCAATCTCTTATTTTGGTGAAAGGCTTTGCCTTTATGGATCTGTGATCCTAAGAGAACTGAATTATTCTCCCCCCTTTTTTATAATGAGATGTTCATGATCCCTTTTGTAAAAAGACCTTAGTCTTATAGATCTATGATCTTAGAAAAGAAGTAAATTCTTCTTTTAATATGAGATGATTTCATCTCTCTATTTATTTACCTTGAGAAAATTCTTCTTCTTTCGAGAGCTTGCTCTTTGTCTTTGAATTTTTTTCAAAGTTTATGGGGGGTTCCTCTATTTTTTTCTCTTTTTTGTTTCTTTTCCTTTTTTTTGAAAAGAAGGATCATTGGTCGTTGGGACCCACCACCTCTACGACGACACTGAGAGATTACAGCGCCATATATCGAAGGTGTGGAGGGATGTACCCTTTGAATCATGTCCCGCTCATTAGGGGGAAAGAACATGCTGGAGCTTAAGCTTCTCGCTGCTGAAAAAGGCTTCTTTGCGTTCGTACACGTGCGTCGCACATGTTGGACGCACATGTTTGCACGTAGCGCACATGGCGCTTGCGCATTATGGGGGGAGCAAGCTCCTATGGAGAAATAATCTCCTTTGAGTATTATGGAATACTCACACGTGCGTTGCACATGTTTAGCTCACGTGCGTTGCACGTGGCGCACATGTGGGCGGCGCACGTGCTTTGCGCATGAGTCACATGGCGCTTGCGCATATGCGCATTATGGGGGGGAGCAAGCTCCTATGGAGAAATAATCTCCTTTGAGTATTATGGAATACTCCCACGTGCGTTGCACGTGTTTGGCTAACGTGCGTTGCACGTGGCGCACATGTGGCCGGCGCATGTGGATTGCACGTGGCGCACATGGCGCTTGCGCATATGCGCATTATGGAGGGGAGCAAGCTCCTATGGAGAAATAATCTCCTTTAAGTATTATGGAATACTCATCCTTTTCTAAGAGGTATCCCCTCTTATTTATATGGGAGTGGTAGAGAAGGGATCTCTCTTTTTCCTGATGTGGGACTAAAAATGCATCCCCCATGTACTAGAGCATTACTTTAGATTACACGTGCGTAGCACATTTGCTCATAACTTTCGATCCCGGATGAATTATGAGGCCCATAATATATCAAATTTTTGAGACACTTTCGATACCATCAGAATTTAGCTGTTTCTCATTCGGGGGTTTGTCAAAATACAGCCCGGAAAATACTGGTTCGCATTTTCTTCTTTAGATTACACGTGCATAGCATATTTGCTCATAACTTTTGATCCCGGATGAATTATGAGGCCCGGAAAATACTGATCATTTGGACATTGTCGACTGTCTGAACAATGAGCTCGGGACCCAGTAATCTCCATTCTCCCACATCATCCCAACAAACTGGGGATCGACACTTTCGCCCGTAAAGTGCTTCGAAAGGAGCCATCTGGATGCTAGCCTAATAACTGTTGTTATAAGAAAACTCGACTAGATGCAGATGGTCTTCCTAGGAACCCTGAAAATCCAACGTGCAGGCCCTCAACATATCCTCGAGCGTCTGAATCGTACGCTCGGATTGTCCATCCGTCTGCGGGTGATAAGCTGTGCTGAACTTGAGACGGGTACCCAAACTCTCCTGTAAGCTCCTTCAGAAGTGCGAAACAAATCTGGTGTCTCGATCGGACACAATGCTGACCGGAACTCCGTGAAGTCGTACTATCTCCTGCATATATCTCTCTGCCAGTGACTCTGTCGACTGTCCCACTCGGAAAGGTAAGAAGTGTGTATCTTTCGTGAGGCGGTCGACGATAACCCTAATGGCGTTGTTGCCCCTAGGGCTCCGTGGTAAGGCCGTCACGAAATCCATAGTAATGTGCTCCTACTTCCATTTTGGTATCGGAAGCGGTTGTAATAACCCTGCTGTCCTCTGATGTTCCGCCTTTACCTGCTGGCATACTAAGCATCTGGATACGAACCGCGCAATTTCTCGCTTCATCCCATTCCACCAAAAATGCTGCTTTAGGTCCCGATACATCTTCGTACCTCCCGGATGTACAGAATAAGCTGAGCTATGCGCTTCAGCCAGTACCTCTTCTCGAACATCCCCTTTGGGTACGCAGAGTCTGCTACCGAATCTCAGAGAACCGTCTTCATATATGATTAAGTTCGTTCTCAGCCCGGCTTCTACATGCGCTCTGAACTTTTGCAATCGAGAATCATCCGCTTGTGCAGCCTTGATGCGATCCACAAGGGAAAACTGCACCTGTAGTTGCCAAAATTGACTGATTGCGCTCGGTGTGACGACCTCAAGCTCGAGTCTATGAAAATCCTCAATAATGCTCCTTTGACTGGTCAACATCATGACCGCTGGCTTGCGACTGAGAGCATCTGGTACAACATTTACTTTCCCCGGGTGATACTGAAGGTCCAAGTCATAATCCGCCATCAGTTCTAGCCATCGGCGTTGTCTCATATTTAGTTCTTTCTGAGTGAAGACGTACTTCAGACTTTTGTGATCTGTGTACACTTCTACCTTCTCGCCCAACAGGTAATGCCTCCAAATCTTCAACGCAAAAACCACTGCAGCTAACTCCAAGTCATGCGTAGGATAGTTCCTCTCATGATTTCTCAGCTGTCGAGAGGCGTAAGCAGCCACCCGACCGTACTGCATCAGAACACAGCCTAAGCCCTTCCCTGAGGCATCACTATGTATCACCAAACCACCGGAATCATCTGGTACTGTAAGAATGGGCGCCGTGGTTAACTTTTGCTTCAGTGTGTCAAATGCCTGAGTACACTCCGCTGTCCACGCAAACGGTACATCCTTCCATGTCAGCCTCGTCAACGGTTCAGCGATTCTTGAAAAGTCTTGGACGAACCTCCGATAATATCCTGCCAGTCCCAGAAAGCTTCTGATCTCGGCCAATGACTTCGGCGTTGGCCAATCTCTGAAATTCTATCTTTGCCGGGTCCACTGAGATGCCTTCGCCCGAAACAATGTGTCCCAAGAACTGAACCTTGTCGAGCCAGAATTCACACTTGCTCAATTTCGCATACAGCTTCTCTTCCCGATTGTTCCCCTCCGAAAGACGGCGACGACGCTAGGGCGTCTTGCCTGAGATTCGGGGCAGATGCTATATGGTTTTATCCGTCTACCTCTCCGAAGATGCCAAGTTGATTTATAGCACCGTGTATCGGAGGTTTAGACGGATGCGGCCGATATAGCAGACTTCGTCAGATTCCCCCTCGCTTGAGGGGTTTTTGATTATGGGGACGCTCTTCCCTGCAGGCGCAAGCCCCTGCAGTTAATTACGCTACCGCGTCGCGGTAACAACTTTCTCCTTCTCCAGAATTTCACTTCGTGTCGTGTGTGTGTCTGTTTTGTTTATGGTTGCTCGTGGATTGTATACGGAGACTGAGTAATGCCGTCGTCCGTAGGACGTGGATTAGTCCAAATCCGTATTTACTTAGATTTCGGTTTGGTGTTTTTAGTTTAAGGATACGTTAGCCGTATTGAGGCTAAGATCAACTTAAACGTTCGTTAAAGATACGTTAGTCTAATTTCCAGACTAAGATCAACTTAACGGAATCGTCTAGATCCATTTCCAGTTTAGGGACATGGTGGTCCATTCCATGTATGGCCGTCGGGACCCATCACCTCTCTGACGACGTTGAAGGATTACAACGACAGATGTCAGAGGAGTTCAGAGATGTACCCTTGAACCAAAGTTGATTAGGGAATCTATAGTCCAATTTGGGACTAAAGCCTGTTTGAAGGTTTAAGGATACGTTATCCATATTTGAGGCTAAGATCAACTTAAACGGGATCGTTTAGATCCGACAAAAGAGCATTTGGAGGCTCTATTGTTCCAGTTTAAGGACGTAGTGGTCCATAGGTAGTTTAAGGACATTTCGGTCCATTGCCAGTTTAGGGACATGGGGGTCCATACTCCAGTTTAGGGACGTGGTGGTCCGTGTTCCAGTTTAGGGACGTGGTGGTCCATTATTAGAACGTTTCGGTCCAACATTAGTTTAAGGACGTTTCGGTCCAATATTAGTTTAAAGACGTTTCGGTCCAATATTAGTTTAAGGACGTTTCGGTCCACGAGTTTAAGGACCCCGCAGTCCATATTCATATGTGGTCGTCGGGACCCGTCACCTCTCTGACATCGTTGAAGGATTACAACGATGGATGTCAGAGGAGTTCGGAGATGTACCCTCGAACCGAAGGTAAATTGATTTAAGAGAGCAATCCTGCTTAGTCAATTTAATTTGAGGACTTACGGCCAAAATTGGGCTAAGTCCAGTTGGAAAATACTCATCGTTTTTATTTGTTTTTGCATTGCATTTCTTTTTGATCTGGGCTCTGCCCATAAAGGATGCAGAGCATCAATTTGTTTTGGGGCTCTGCCCATTTATAAATGATGCAGAGCATCATTTTCATTTGGGCTCTGCCCCTTTTTATTGCTATGCAATTTATTTTGGCCTGCTAGGTCTTTTTGACTTGGGCCTGGCCCTTTAACAAAAGAAATGCATTGCATTATTCAGGCGCTTTGCGCCAATCAAAAAGCGCAAGCGCTTGTGGTGAGGACACGTGTCATGCAAGCGCAGTGCGCTACGCCAGTGCGCTGTGCTGCTGCGCTGCTGACACGTGTCACGCTCTGAGGAGCGCAACAGCACAGTGTCAGTGCGCTGCGCTGTTGCGCTGCTGACACGTGGCGCTCCCTGGTGGCTTGCGCCAACACAGGAGCGCAACAGTGCAATTTTTCAAGTGCAGAACACTATTAATTTGAGAATCTTTTAGATTCAAGAACCAATGGTTCATAAAGGAAGTGCAGAGCACTATTTGATTTCTTGATCTAATTTAGATCAAAGAAAGACAAGCTTTTTCTTATCTCAGGAACAAGAGGTTCATAAAAAGTGCAAAGCACTATTTTTATTCTGTTTTTTATTAAAGATTATCGATCTTGTTTTTAGATCAATCATCTGTTCATAAGAGAATTTTCTCTTTTTCTAAAGGCTTTTTACCTTTTTTGTTCTTGAGGATTTCTCTTCAATTCTTCAGAGCTCTCTCTGTTTAATTTCTCAAAAAAAAAAATTGATCCTTTTGAATTGAGGTCTAGGGTCCTTTTTATAGTGCCCATAAATTTGTTAAAGAGATATTTCTCTGAGTGATTTGGAGAATTTCCCCCACCGTTGGATCTTTGATCCAAAGGCTTCTGTTTTACAGAAGAAAATCTTCTTGTTTTAACAAGAACAGAAAGATTTCTTTTAGAATCTTAATTCTTTTTGGCGCAAATGCTCCAGAGCGTGACACGTGTCATGCAGCGCATCTGCGCTGACACGTGTCGCGCAGCGCAACTGCGCTAGCGCATCTGCGCTGACACGTGTCGCGCAGCGCAAAGCGCAGCGCAACTGCGCGAGAGCATCTGCGCTGACACGTGTCGCGCAGCGCAGTGCTTGCGCAACTGAAGCGTTGCTTCCTTTGATTTTGCTTTAAACAGAGCTTTGCTCTGATTGGATGCGCTGTCTTGGGCGCTGCGCTGATGCATCTGCGCCTGACACGTGGTGCGTTGCGCCCGAGATTTGAAGCGCTGCTTCAAAATTTGAATTTTGAATTTCCAACTGAGTTTTTCTCTGATTGGGGGAAACAAATGCCCCCCCCACCGTTGCGCTCACGTGGCGTGCATGTGAGTGCAGCAGTGGCAAGCTCCTGACCGTTGGATCAAGGGGTGAGCTGAAGGGGCGCAAGCGCCTTATAAATAGGACCTCTGGTCCTTAGAAAAATCTCACCGTTTCAAGATTTTTATTTTCCAGAGCTTTCCTCTCACTCAAGAACTTCAGAGCTTTGCTCATTTCTAAAGTCAAAAACTTTAGGTAAAAATTAATTAAAATTAATTTAACTTAATCTCAACCAAAGAGCTTTGCTCTCACAGATCTTTTGATCTAAAGAGATCCCCATTGGGGTTTCATAAACAGAGCTTTGCTCTCAAGAACTTATAGATCTGCAGAGATCTTGTTCATGGGTTCTAACCTATGATCAGAGCTTTGCTCTTGAATCAACTGTAGATCTTTTAGATTTGAAAAATGAAGAATCTTTTTATAAGTTTTCATGAATCTTTCAAGATTCCAAAATTTTTAATTCTTTGAAGTGTAAAATTTTTCTGATGGACCTTTTCCATTATTACCACGGAGCTATGCTCCTTTAAGGAATTTTATTCCTTTGAGACCAGAATTTGACAAGTGTCATTCTGTGACAGAGCTTTGCTCTGAAAGAGGAGATTTTCTCCTTGTCTCTAGGGATTCCCTACTGATGATAATATTCTCTTGGAGATCTTTTCTTTAACTAACAGTCTCACCCAATGATGAGGCCGTCTTATTAAAAGAGGCGTTTTCATCCAGAATTTGTGGGTCCCCTACCCGCTGCACTGCTGTGTGGTGTAATTAATTAGTTTTAATTTAATTAATTTTTAATTTAATTAATTAATTAACGCATTTTTTTTTAAACGCCAAGCGTTGGAATTACAACACTAACGGCTAAATTGTTCTTTTGCAGCGATCATGTCTCTAGACACTTCATTCCCGTTCGTCCGCTCGGAGGAGGGATTTCCCGAGGCGCCCTTGGACCGTGAAGTCCTGGCCATGATTAAAGAGTATGACCCGGAGTACAAGAGTCTCCACCTTTGGGGGTCGTGGTATAACCAGATCATTATGGGTCGACGCAGCTTCACATGCTCAGTGCCGTCAGAACCCATCACGGCGATTCATTACGCCAGCCTACCCCCGGTGCAGTACGCCGTGGAGATAGTTGATTGGACATCGAAGGGCTTTCTACATCCCGCCATAGATGTGATTCCGGTTCAGCGTCCCATGGTTTTGGATATCCTGGGACGCCGTATTTGTCAAGGTGAGGCAGACCCTGGGGGCAATCATATAACATAGGTCTGATCCCCCGCCACCCGATTGGCTACCTGCCGTGGGCCCGGTATATCCTGTCGACGAAGAAGTTGCAGTTGATAAGATTAGGATTATATACCGCAGTCTACGTCTCCCTCTTCCAGTATCCCACGCTTCCCACCTGGTGGTTCAAGGCCTTCCTGGAGCAGTGGAACATTCCTACCCACACTTTTCTCGCCATGGATCGGGAAGTGTCAATCTCTTTGGAAGAGTTTATGGAGGTATCCGGTTTACCGGTCATGGGGGAACATTATGAGGAGTTGCTCCCGACGGATGAGTACGTCTTTGGTGCTAAGCCGGTGATAAGGGGGCTCACGCCGGAGAACGCTGTTCAACACCAATTTCCAAGTCTGATCAAGGTGTTGAACATCTACGAGGCCCTTTTCATTGAGCGTGGGAGCCGCAGAGTTAGTTTTGAGGATTTCATTGATCGGTTCCTTCACCCAAACGTCCTCTCGGCAGAAGCTGCCAAGTTTGCCACCCTTGAGGACCCTTTCGGTTTAGGTTTGGATAACCTACCGGCGAAGGAAATAGACCAAAAGGACTTTTTTCTTCCTAACTCCCCAACCATGTCTTTTGCAGAAGTCGCAGCCCCCGAGATGGACGAAGAGGCCTTCTTTTTAGGATTTCTTGGGCTTTGGCTGAGTTGGTTTGCGCTCCCAATGCACTCTCACCGTATGCGGCCTTCCGTCTTTTACCAAGCCCACCGGATGACCATCAGGGTAAAGGTGGCCGTTGGGATCGCTGTCTTGGCACACCTATATCATGGCCTCAGCCGAGCAGCGGATGATAACGAACCCGGGGTATTGCACGTGGTCTTCCCGATGCACTACTTTATGTCGTGGCTCGAGCTACATACATCGGGTGTTTTCGGTATGCATAAAAGGCCCTCGTTCTATGAAAGGTGCAGTTTTCCTCGCATTATACAGCTGATCGGCGCATCAATTGTAAATCCATCGCCACAAAATGCCAGGGGTTTACTCCTTCGCTCCCACGCCGTCGGAGCCGGTGTGTCTTTTATTGACAAGGTGTTGACTATCGGAAAAGCGTCTACCACTGCAGTGCGGCCATTGCAAGACACTTTCAAGGATGGAGCTTCAGTTTTAACAGCCCGGGAGACCCTTCACTTATATTCCATCAGACCGGGCTTCTTGGTGTTTAGGCAGAACGGGGAAGCGATCTTCATGAGATATAACCCACATCGTTTCGCCCAACAGCTGAGCTATAATCAAGGGGTACCGCTGGAGGCTTTCTTATCGGAACCTGCCGCGACCGAAGAAGGGATGGAGAGAGGGCTGCATCATTTCATGCGTCTAAACACGGGCTCCCACTTCTTTATCAGTGAGCCGGATTGTGCCCCACAACTCCTCAGGGTATACACAGAATGGTACAGTCATTCGACGGGAGCGGTCATAAAGGAGGAAAGGCGGTTGCTGATCGACCGTAAGGGTGCACCCCCAGGTAGCGATTGCAACGCTCCTTTGGTGCCAAGGACCCCGGTAATCCCCCCTTTAAAAGATGCCAGAGCTGGACCTTCGCATGCTCAGAGTCCTCCACGCGGATTGCCGCTCCCTGATATTGCGGATGCACCCCCAGCGCCCTGTGCTCCAGTGGAGACAGTGGTTGTAGTTTCGCCAGAGTCTGGCGTGGGTGCGGACATCGGGATCTGCCGTCCCAAGGTGGCTGCTAAGCGTAAGTCAATCCCACGTGAGCCTAGGGTCGGAGGGCAGAAGAAAAAGAAGTCACTCTTCGCCGCCGATGTCGTGTTTGGTGAGGAACCCCATGCTCCCTATGCCGAGGGCCTGATCGAATATGGGACTAACGAGGGATTGGTCATGCCGCCGCCGGACGATACAGACTTGGAGGCCGCTCTCGAAGCTTTAGCGTGGTTGGCAAGGCATGACGCATGGCTAGCTAAGCTTGCGCAATCAGGTAACTGCTAATCGCATTTTCTTTATTGCAACACTTCCTTCTCATTGTCTTTGACTAACGCTTTTCTTTCCTTTCTTCTAACAGGCATCACTGATGAAGAAGCCATTGCCGCTTCTCTGAAGACTTTCCAGGAGGAGGAACGTCTTAGAGCGTCCATGGGCCTTAGTAAGTTTCGATTCATCAAGTTTTCATTTCCCTTGTGTTATGGTCGATCTAACCTCTCCCTTTTTATGGCAGAAACCTCAATGCCGTTCCCGCCTAGTGACGCAACTGCTCTGCCCGCCGTCGATGTTCCTACTCCTTCTGGGCCACCGCAGGAGGTCCGTCTCGATGAGCCGATGAGAGATGCCTTAAAGGCTCTGGAGGCATCTCTGAACGAGGACGACGACGCCTTGAAGGAAGCGTCACAGAGGTCCATCGCGACAGCCCGGGAGGAACGGAAGCGGTCGAGGCGCGAAGCAAAGGCACGCAGGGCTGCCTTGGCTATGGGAGCGGGCCCAAGCACTATCCCTCGTGCTGATATCCCGTCAGAAGAGCTCCCGGTCGCTCTTTCTACAGCTCATAGACAGGCGATCCGCGCCAATAGAGTGGCTAACAACAAGTCTACCTCAGGTAATACTTCTTTTAGAATTTTGTTATAAAACTTATAAAACCGTCGGTTCTTATATGTTCTACCTTGTAGGGCCAGGCCCAACCGAGGGGGAGGCGGGGACTGTCGAACCTGAGGAGCCGAGGGGAGAGACATTGGTCGAGCCCGAATCAGTGGCGGATGACACAGCTGGGATCGCTGGTCCTGAGGTAGTGGCTGACGAACTAGTCATGTCCACTGTACCTGAGCAAACGGTTGTTGCTGAGCCCGAGGTAGCAGTGGGCGGAGTGCCTGAGGCCGATGTCCTCGTGGTGATGGTGGATGAGACAACCGCGACTGCTGAACCCGAGGGAATAGCAGGTGAGGTGGCCATGATTCCTGAGGACGAGCAGACCGCTCCCTCTCAGGAATCTGGCAATGCTCCAGTCGTAGCCCTCCCTGTCTATGGTCCTCCGCCGTCTCCAGGTCTTGCGAGCACGACAACGGTCCCTATCGAGTCGGGTGATGAGGCCACGGGCGGCGGCCTCATGTCAATGGAGGAAGGAGTCACCTCCGTTTCAGCCGGCAGCTTATCAGGTAAATCCCAAGTTGCTGTCTTTCTTTACCTTACAATCCTTTCTGACAAGTTCACTCTTTTTCGTAACGCAGGTGCAGCCAGCGCTGATGCCCCACTGCTCGAGGGAGCGCCTTCAATGACTGCCTTGGCGGTGGTCACCTCTCAACCCTCTCTCATACCGTCGAAGATGTTGGAAGGTATGGGCTTGCAATTTATTAACCTTACCTTTCAAACGCATAATTTGTGTACTAAAGTCGCACTGTTATGTCTTTTCAGGAGTGCTCTTTGATCATCTATATCAAGTGTTGCTCCCACACTTCTCCTTCCCATCTGAACTCACTTCTCCCTCTGGCGGTGCTGGTGAGTGTAGTCCCCGACTGATACCTTTCTTTTTCGGTGATAGAATTATTTCTAACTCTCTCTTGCCCTGACTGCAGTGTTACAAATCGAAGGGGGAGAAGAAAGATCGGTCGCGCCACCGGCCCTTCCGGCCTTGCCACCTGCTTCAGCCGGTATAGTAAACTATCTTATCAATGATGATTTTTTTTATATCTATTGAATCATCATCTAATCGCACTTTGTCTTTTCAGCTGTCGTTCCAGTCTCGGTGCCTTTTGAGTCTCATATTACAATGTCGGGCGGCCTTTCCCAGAGACGTCCGTCTTCAAAAGGTGCGGCGAATAGACTGCGCATGTTGAGCGACTACATCGAGGAACTCGACGTCGAGACTCCTACATCTGCTGAGGACTTCGCTACGACGGTTAACCCGATGTTGGTGATATTTGCCACCTTCCATGACGAGGGTGATTGTTACGAAAAAGAGTGTGTTTTGTAGTTTAACCGCAGTCAGAACAGTGTCGCGCGTAGCTAGACCGAGGTGAGTACGGGTCGTCCTTTGGGAAACGTGGAACCTTTTATTTTTACTTTAGATGTGTTGAGAAAGAGAGGAGGAATAAAGAATTTTGTGAAAAGTTTCTAGATCTACCTTAATGTAAAATATAGATCTAGATTATTTTAGAGATTTAAATAATATAATAATAGGGCTTGTAGGGTTCGTTAGGATTTAGTAGTTATGGAAGATTAATTAAAAGTTACCCTTTTTATCCATTAATAGATTTAGAACTAGAACGACGGTGATGCGTGTAGATTAGGGTTTCTGGAGGGAAAAGGAATCCCACTCTTAACCCTTATCTCGACACGGAACTCCGTTCATATCTAGCCTTTACCAAAACAACCATTAATCTAATCTCTAATCGCGGTCGGAACTAGCAAAGAATTGCTAGCGCGCCCGATTAGGATGTTAATGATTCTTTTGATAAAGTTCCTAAACTTTATAGGACTTAAAAAGGGTTTAATTATTTTCATCGTCCATTAGCCTACCATAATCCTACGAACCCTAACAAGCGGAGAATTACTCGCGCATGTTGGGAGAAAAAGAGATGGAGAGAGAATGCATAATTAAACTACGAAGAAATAGAATAAGAAAAAGAACTACCTTTATTAATCAACAAGATCAAGTACACTTTGATTCCTTAGAAAATGATTACAAAAACCTAATTTGCTTCTCGATCTGTTCCAAGGAGGTAGATGAACCGTTGATGATCAGCCTGGATGCGTGAGCCGTCTTGGACTTCGTGATCTCGTCGGCTTGATAGCTTTTTCCAAGAGGCCCTCGGTGCCTTTATATAGTGCAAACCCAGAATATTATTGTTGCGAAGTTGGTAAAATTTATCAACCATCAATCTCCCAAAATCTTGCCTTCTGACCTCTTCAAACCGCGGCGGATCCGCGGCCCCAGGGTGGGTTTGGCCGCGGATCCGCGCCCAATGGTATGGATCTCTTTGTCGTTTTTCTTGGGCTCTCTGATGGTGACATTTGGCATTCCTAGGCATCTTCAGAATCTGAAAATATTTTCTCGGTTGCTTCCAGACTTAGTCTCCAAGTTTGCTCTTTAATTTGGAAAGTATTCTTCAACAAATTGATTTGTTTGTTAAATCCTTCATAACAACTTGGAAATAATCTGCACAACAACTCATATAAGATTTTAGTAGACTTTGTTCTACTAGGATTAGACCAGTAATATTATTTGCATACATTTTCCCACCAAATGATAATTAAAATATATTAACACATGGAAAATAATGTTTTTACACATAAACCCTCATATGTATAATATATTATAATAAAGTCCTTTTTTAATATAAAAATGGTAGGAAAAATGTACTACAAATGTGCAGTTTTATCGACTGAACAAATACCCCCAAACTTATCTTTGATCGTCCCGAGCAAACTAGTTTAGAGAAGAAAAAAAAGAAAGGAGAAAACTAAGCACACTTTCGTAGGCAGACACGATTGCACTGAGCACGTGCAACAAGCCGTTAAACCTCTAGGTGTCCCTAGCAGGAGGAGTGTTGTCTCCTGAGGGTTTTCAGCGGATTACACCCACAAAATCATATAACAAAAGAAAGATGGTGAAATTTACATATAAAGATAAGAACCATAAAAGAAATACTTTGAAAAGAAGAGTTTCCAACTATACCAGCTTTTCAGTTGTCATGAGCCCTATCTTAATAGTCATGAAAAAACGTTAGAAATCACATCATCCCTCAATAAAACATCGTCTTTATTCTTCATTCCTACCTTTTATCCAAACATTGATCATATAACCCCACGTGTGTGTAAAGAACATCCCTACACTCAGAGAATTCAATTCAAGCTATCATACTCTTGTCCATCTACCTTAGTACTTTTTACTTTGATGAATACTTAGAATTGCTTACACATTTTCATGCGACCGTTAATACTTCTTGAGGTACTAACCGACCGATTACTCATGTGCTTGCAGATTTGGTGATAATATTTTCCTTGTCTTGCACCACCTAAGGCTAAGCAGTGACTCCCAGACCAGTTGGCCTTAGGGCACTAGGTGAAGAGGCACCCTCGCTATATTTTTTTTATTGCTACCTTGGCGATACAAAACCAGTGTTCATTTTTTTTCTTTTCACCATTTTATATTTTCTTCATCATTTCCTTCATACTATGGCTTTTAGACAAGAGCATTTCAAGGTATCCTCTACTATCCCGAGTTTCAAGACGTGTGTAGGTGCATATTGTAGGGTATCAACATTCAAATGTTTGGCTTCCAGAATAGAAACTATTTTTCAGACTTATTTTTATCCTCAGATTAGTGACTTCCTTCATCTTACTAACCCTTGGGAAAACAGCTCATAACTACTTATTACTAGTTCGTATAAGAAAACTTCTAATTTTCTTGGTTTTCTTAAACTATTCCTATCTTTTGGATGTAATGTTTCACTTTCTATTCTTTTGTTATAAATTTTTTTTTTTTTATTTTTTTTTATTTTAAATGCCCGGTGTCAAAGATAATTCAGTAAATACAAACCTCCCCCCCAAACCTGTTTTCAGCAGTGTCCTCACTGATGTAGCCTTTTGAGAACAATGACCTGTATACTAAGGGAGAGATACAAGGGGTAAAATAATAGTTAAATGATAAATTCCCCCAAACTTATTCTTTGACACGCACAGATATTCAATCAAATCCATTTTTACTCACCTCCATTCTTAAAATGAGAAAATGTTAAAAAAATATGGAGGTGAGGCGGAGGAAATTTAGTTTTGATAAAGCGGCTCCTGTAAAAACAGGAGCTCCTCCGCGGGGTCAGCAGAAAAATACGGTTTTAATCTATGCCCATTTACTTTAAAAATCGAACCGTTTTTCAAATTTTCGACTTCAACCGCCCCGTGCGGGTGTACATACCGCACCACAAAAGGTCCTTTCCAACGAGATTTAAGCTTACCCGGATGAAGATGGAGACGTGAATCATAAAGAAGAACTTGTTGCCCTGATGTGAAGGTTTTTCTAGAAAGATTTTTATCGTGGAACACTTTAGTCATATTCTTTACTATCACCGCATTATCGTAAGCTTCATCGCGGAGTTCGCTTAGCTCATTCAATTGCAGCTTCCGATAGCTGCCTGCATGATCAAGATCAAAATTAAGCTCTTTAATAGCCCACATTGCCTTATGTTCAATCTCGACAGGGAGGTGGCATGCCTTCCCAAACACAAGGCGGTATGGAGACATACCAAGATCGGTCTTATAAGCGGTGCGGAATGCCCAAAGAGCATCCGTCAATTTGGTTGACTAATCTTTACGGTTCTTAGAAACCGTCTTCTCCAAAATCTGTTTGATCTGCCTATTTGAGATCTCAGCCTGCCCACTTGTTTGGGGATGATAGGGCGTAGAAAGTTTGTGAGTGATTGAATATTTCCGCATCAAGGCCTCGAAAGACCTATTGCAGAAATGTGTCCCGTTGTCGCTAATGATAGCGCGAGGGTGTCCGAATCGCGAGAAGATGTTTTCTTTAAGGAATTTAATGACAACTTTGTTGTCATTAGTGCGACACGGTACAGCTTCCTCCGACTTCGAGACATAATCAACCGCTAACAAGATATATAGATTCCCAAAGGAGTTGGGAAAAGGGCCCATAAAATCAATACCCCAAACATCAAATATTTCCACAACCAATATAGGTTGGAGCGGCATCTCGTTCCTTCGTGAAATCCGACCCAAATGCTGACATCGCGGACAAGTTTTGCAATGTTCAAATGCATCTTTAAATAATGTTGGCCAATAAAAGCCACATTGCAAAACTTTCTCCGCCGTTTTTCGAGGTCCAAAGTGACCGCCGCATGCCTGATCATGACAAAATGATAACACGCTCTTGAATTCATCGTTAGGGACACACCTACGAATGATTTGATCGGAACAATACTTGAATAGATATGGTTCATCCCAGTAAAAATATTTTACTTGGGATAAAAACCGAAGTTTGTCTTGTTTCGACCAATTGCTAGGTATAAGTCCCGTCGCAAGATAGTTCACGATATCCACGAACCAAGGTTCGTAGGATACATTCAAGAGCTGTTCGTCGGGAAATGAGTCATGTATCGGCACGGTCACAGTTGGCGAAGAAGTGATGCGTGAAAGATGGTCTGCTACTACGTTTTCACATCCACTCTTGTCTTTGATAACAAGATCAAATTCTTGTAACAATAGGATCCAACGTATTAGCCTAGCCTTTGCATCCTTCTTCGTTAAAAGATGTCGTAGGGCGGAGTGATCAGTGTAAACAACAATAGGCGAGCCAATCAAGTAGGGCCTGAATTTCTCTAATGCAAATACAACTGCTAAGAGTTCTTTCTCGGTAGTTGTGTAATTTATTTGTGCATCATTCAAGGTCCTACTTGCATAGTAAATTACATGTGGCATCTTATCAATATGATGTCCCAAGACAGCACCAATAGCAAAATCTGATGCGTCACACATAAGCTCGAACGGGTGGTTCCAATCCGGAGATGATAGAACGGGGGCTGTAGTGAGTGATTCTTTAAGTGATTCAAAAGCAGCCTCACAATCCGAATTGAAGTGAAAAGTAGTGTCCTTGGCCAATAGAAGGGTTAAGGGTCTAGCAATTTTGCTAAAGTCCTTAATAAATCTCCTATAAAATCCTGCATGACCAAGGAAGGATCGTATATCTTTGACGCAATTGGGACGAGAGAGGTTTTGAATGACATCTATTTTAGCTCTGTCGACCTCAATGCCTTTATGTGAAATTATATGTCCAAGTACAATACCTTCTTGAACCATAAAATGGCATTTTTCCCAATTCAAAGTCAAGTTCTTATCCTCACAGCGGGTAAGAACAGCGTCAAGATTACGAAGGCAGTCCTCAAAGGAGTCCCCAAAAATGGAGAAATTGTCCATAAAAATTTCTAGAAAATTTTCCACCATATCTGAAAATATCCCCATCATGCACCGCTGAAATGTAGCGGGAGCGTTGCATAACCCAAAGGGCATGCGTCTATAAGCAAAAGTTCCGAAAGGACAAGTAAAAGTGGTTTTATCTTGATCCTTTTCGGCGATGGGGACCTGGTTGTAACCAGAGTATCCGTCCAAGAAACAGAAGTATTCGTGTCCCGCTAATCGTTCTAACATCTGGTCAATGAAAGGTAGAGGGAAGTGATCTTTCCTCGTCGCGGCATTGAGTTTCCTGTAATCGATACATACCCGCCACCCAGTTTGGGTGCGTGTTTGGATTAACTCATTAGCCTCGTTAGTGATGACCGTGATGCCAGACTTTTTAGGGACCACATGAATTGGACTTACCCATTAACTATCAGATATGGGGTAAATTATTCCACTATCAAGACACTTGACGATTTCTTTCTTTACCGCCTCCTTCATAACGGGATTTAACCGTCTTTGTGGGTCTCGGGTTGGTTTGGCTTCATCCATCAGATGTATGTGATGTTCAACAATTAAGGGACTAATCCCTTTGATGTCGGCCATTGTCCAACCAAATGCTTGCCGATTCGATCTCAATACTGCCAAAAGTGCATTCTCTTGCTCTAAGGCTAGAGAAGCGGAAATAATCACTGGCAAAGTCTCATTCTCTCCTAAATATGCATATTTAAGATGAGAAGGTAGCGGTTTGAGATCAAGAATTGGCGGAGAGATAATAGAAGGAGGAGTAACGGAATGATATTCGGATTCCTTAAGAGGTTCAAAACTTGCATAAGATATTGACTCGGAAAGTGCTGCTGACTTTTGCAACGAGTCAACGGGTTCAATCTCAAGGTCGGACTCATTGAACATATCCTCACTGTGAAGTGGTGCAAGATCAAACGATGTCTCATTAGTGTTGTCGAGAACATCAAAGCAAAGTTCCTCATCCATGCAGCTTTCGGGAGCTATCTCGTGGATGGAACAAACATCCAGCAAATGAGCAGAAGGTTCTGATGGCTGACTTCCTAGCTTGTAAATATTAAGCTCAATTGTCATTTTCCCGAAGGATAAGTTCATAGAACCGTTACGACAATTAATCACAGCGTTAGAAGTTGCTAGGAAGGGTCGACCAAGTATCACCGGGATTTGATTGCGTGGGTTTGCCACAGGTTGTGTATCTAAAACAATAAAGTCCACGGGAAATATGAATTCCCCGACTTTAATTAACACATCCTCTAGTTCGCCCCGAGGTTTGGTGATAGATCGATCTGCCATTTGGAGAGTACAATGGGCGGGTTTTAACTCTCCAATTCTTAACTGCTCGTATACTGAATAAGGAAGCAAGTTGACGCTAGCGCCTAGATCGAGTAAAGCACGATTTATATTTTTACCACCAATAGAAATAGAGATTGTAGGACAGCCGGGGTCCTTACGTTTCTTTGGTATTTGTTGGGTAAAAGCTGTGCTAACATTACTCGTCATGAAAACCTTTTTAGGCACTTGAGTTTTTCTCTTCCTAGTGCACAAGTCTTTAAGGATTCTTGCATAAGATGGGACTTGTTGAATAGCATCTAGAAGAGGAATATTCACGCTAACTTGCTTAAACATTTCCACAATCTTCTCCATTTGCGGGTTAGGTCGGTTGGCCCTTAATCGGTTTGGAAATGGAGCTCGATCAATAAGTTTTGGGTCCAACGTTTGTGGAGAAGACTGTGGCGACGGATTCGATCCCAAAATTGGAGTGGGAATCGACTTAGATAGATTTGGCGAAATGTTTGAGCCTTGGGGAAAACGGAGAATAGGCTCGGATGAAGGTGGGAGACTAGACGAGTTAGGGGAAGAAGAAGAAGGGGTATCAAATGTGTCACTATCATCAACCTGCTCACCCACTTGGTTGTTCAGCACTCTCCCCGATCTCAACGTAGTGACGGCATTCACATTATGACTTTGTGAATGGCCAGGATTAGGTAGGGGTTGAGATGGGAGTTTCCCTTTCTCTCTCGCACTCATTGCGGCGTTTAACTGTGCGATTTGGTTTTCTATTGATTTAATACTCTCACTATGGGAGGAGGAGTTTTTCGTTAGGGCATCAATAGAAGACCTCATATCAGCCGAATTTTGCATGGATTGTTTCATGAACATATCCAAAGTTTGTGCAAGTGAGTTGTCAATACCGGCCACTTGTGATGTAGAAATGTTGGCCGGATTTTGGAAATTCTGTGACTGAAAGGGGGGCTGATTCTGTGGTTGTGGTTGCTGTGGAGGAGGTCTTTGATAATTGCTTTGTTGGTTTTGATTCCAAGCAAAATTAGGATGATTCCTCCATCCTTGATTGTATGTAGAAGAATAAGGGTCGTTTCTAGGTCGCTGCTGAAAAGCAGCATTAGCTTGAAACGATGCATTCATAGGACATTCTTCCGTTAAGTGTGAAGGATCCGAACAGCAACCACAAACGGTCTTAGGAAGCGTAACCTGATTTAGGGAGAATGATGAAAATTTGTTCTCCATAGCATCGAGTTTCTTCTGCATCGCTGCCATTTCGGCTTTTACTGCGATGGAAACATCGAGTTGGTGAATACCTCCCTTAGTTGAAGGTGGTCTTACGCTTTCCCACTGCAACGTGTGTTCAGCGAGATCTTCCAGATATTTCCATGCTTCACCGTCATCTTTAGACATGAAATTGCATTGACACATTGTTTCAAGCATCTGCTTTGTCGCTGGATTAATGCCCTCATATATAATCCGATATAAATCCCATCTTTGTATCCCGTGATGGGGGCATTGGACAAGCAGATCTTTGAAACGTTCAAAGCACTTCCAAAATGGTTCATTGGGAAGCTGGGTGAACTGGTTAATCTCACTCCTAACATGTGCAGTCTTATGATTTGGGTAAAACTTCTTAAGAAATGCTACGACGAATTCATCCCAATTAGCGATAGAGTGTGCGGCAGTATTATAAAGCCATTTTTCTGCCAAGTCGCACAGTGTGAATGGGAGAAGACGTAAGCGCATAGCATCTAAGGTCAATTGTGAAGTACCCATCATTGCGCATACGTTTTCGAATTTGGTGATGAAAACGTACGCGTCTTCCGACTCAAGCCCGTGAAATTTGGGCAGCAGATTGATGTAGTGGGGTTTAATTTCGAAATTATCCCCGTTAGGTGGTGGAAGAGATAGACAAGTAGGAAGAGGACCACGAATAGGATAGCATCTCTCTTGGAGAGAGATGCGCGGTGGATTCTGTGCACCTGCGGGTGGTGGCAGCGTGGTGTTATACTTTGATGGAGTGCCGTCCATCTCGGTTGATGTGGTGTGTGGTGGGGGAAAAGAAGATGAAGAAGTACCGACTTCGGCGTCGATAGCAGGAACGCGGACAAGACGGGCACTAGGATCCCGTGTCCAGCCGAGCATGCACTAAGCGGGTTTAGTGCAAGTGGCAGCGTGTGTGTGATTTAAAATTGGCTTGTTTTGAAAAAGTGGGACTCAAGACAAATCTCCCTAAAATGCACAAGCAACCCTAGAACTAAGGTTACCTAGGTCAGTCTCTAGACAGCTCCTAACTAAGGCTAGAAATAGGACCTCAAACCGCCTCTTCACGGACAAGTACGGCCAGGTAAGTGGGAAGGAACCACCACTACAGTGGGCCTAATTAAAAACCACTAGCCTAGACACCGCAATGTCAGTTAGGATAAACGGCCGATGCCTATACTAGTCTTTTTCCTATTGAGCTCGACAGTCCTTAGAGTCTGGTCTAGATATTTTTTAAATTAATGAAGGGTTGTTCTATATGCTCGGTTTGTGATTTGTGGGGCTTAGGAAGGGTGATGAAATCCCCACCTAATCTTGATTTGGTCTTTGTCCCTTAAAATCCGTATTAAATATGCAAAACAAAACCAAACACAAAACTTTTTGCAAAAAAATTTTTGAGCGGCGCAATTTTGCAAAGAATCCTGCAGAAAATAAATTTTATTGGATTTGAGGAGAGAGAGAAGGAGTTGAGAATCTTACCAGAAAATTCCGTAGCCCTAATCCTTTCAAGCCGCCGCGTTTCCGCCGCAGGAAGCCCTTTGTGCCGCGCTTCCGCCGCGAGGTGGTTGGATCGCTTGATGAAATTTTTTCTGTGTCCCTCTGTGCTCCTATGGATCTCTAAAAATGTCTCTGTTTCCTGTTTCCCTTAATTCTGTGACTCCATATCTCCTTGCAAAAATCCACGTACAAATCGTTAAATATGCAATTTGCAGTTTTGTGTTAATAATGATATGACTCGTCTAAGAAATCAACACAAATAGTAAAAATAAAAAAAATTACGCACGTATCCCCGGCAACGGCGCCATTTGATTGTTATGAAAAAGAGTGTGTTTTGTAGTTTAACCGCAATCAGAACGGTGTCGCGCGTAGCTAGACCGAGGTGAGTACGGGTCGTCCTTTGGGAAACGTGGAACCTTTTATTTTTACTTTAGATGTGTTGAGAAAGAGAGGAGGAATAAAGAATTTTGTGAAAAGTTTCTAGATCTACTTTAATGTAAAATATAGATTTAGATTATTTTAGAGATTTAAATAATATAATAATAGGGCTTGTAGGGTTCGTTAGGATTTAGTAGTTATGGAAGATTAATTAAAAGTTACCCTTTTTATCCATTAATAGATTTAGAACTAGAACGACGGTGATGCGTGTAGATTAGGGTTTCTGGAGGGAAAAGGAATCCCACTCTTAACCCTTATCTCGACACGGAACTCCGTTTATATCTAGCCTTTACCAAAACAATCATTAATCTAATCTCTAATCGCGGTCGGAACTAGCAAAGAATTGCTAGCGCGCCCGATTAGGATGTTAATGATTCTTTTGATAAAGTTCCTAAACTTTATAGGACTTAAAAAGGGTTTAATTATTTTCATCGTCCATTAGCCTACCCTAATCCTACGAACCCTGACAAGCGGAGAATTACTCGCCCATGTTGGGAGAAAAAGAGATGGAGAGAGAATGCATAATTAAACTACGAAGAAATAGAATAAGAAAAAGAACTACCTTTATTAATCAACAAGATCAAGTACACTTTGATTCCTTAGAAAATGATTACAAAAACCTAATTTGCTTCTCGATCTGTTCCAAGGAGGTAGATGAACCGTTGATGATCAGCCTGGATGCGTGAGCCGTCTTGGACTTCGTGATCTCGTCGGCTTGATAGCTTTTTCCAAGAGGCCCTCGGTGCCTTTATATAGTGCAAACCCAGAATATTATTGTTGCGAAGTTGGTAAAATTTATAAACCATCAATCTCCCAAAATCTTGCCTTCTGACCTCTTCAAACCGCGGCGGATCCGCGGCCCCAGGGTGGGTTTGGCCGCGGATCCACGCCCAATGGTATGGATCTCTTTGTCGTTTTTCTTGGGCTCTCTGATGGTGACATTTGGCATTCCTAGGCATCTTCAGAATCTGAAAATATTTTCTCGGTTGCTTCCAGACTTAGTCTCCAAGTTTGCTCTTTAATTTGGAAAGTATTCTTCAACAAATTGATTTGTTTGTTAAATCCTTCATAACAACTTGGAAATAATCTGCACAACAACTCATATAAGATTTTAGTAGACTTTGTTCTACTAGGATTAGACCAATAATATTATTTGCATACATTTTCCCACCAAATGATAATTAAAATATATTAACACATGGAAAATAATGTTTTTACACATAAACCCTCATATGTATAATATATTATAATAAAGTCCTTTTTTAATATAAAAATGGTAGGAAAAATGTACTACAAATGTGCAGTTTTATCGACTGAACAAATCGAAGGGGGAGAAGAAAGATCGGTCGCGCCACCGGCTCTTCCGGCCTTGCCACCTGCTTCAGCCGGTATAGTAAACTATCTTATCAATGATGATTTTTTTTATATCTATTGAATCATCATCTAATCGCACTTTGTCTTTTCAGCTGTCGTTCCAGTCTCGGTGCCTTTTGAGTCTCATATTACAATGTCGGGCGGCCCTTCCCAGAGACGTCCGTCTTCAAAAGGTGCGGCGAATAGACTGCGCATGTTGAGCGACTACATCGAGGAACTCGACGTCGAGACTCCTACATCTGCTGAGGACTTCGCTACGACGGTTAACCCGATGTTGGTGATATTTGCCACCTTCCATGACGAGGGCATCGTCGCCTCTTGGGTTAACCACTGTCGGGAGATTGAGGCTCGCCTTCATCAGCTGGAGTCGATGCGTCTATCCCCCGAGACTTTAGCTGTGAGCACTCAATGGGGAGCATGGCTCGAGCAAAGCACTCCTCATTTCCGTCATTTGGAACAAGAAGCAGCTTCGAGGCTGAAGGAGTGTCAGGAGTCTTCGAGCGAAACTGCTCGCCTGCGTGCTGAAGTTGAGGCAAACGCCTCTGAGGTAAAGGCCGTCTTCGAGGGCCTTCTGGAGCGCATCTCAAATGGGCTGAAACTGAAGCGGGCACTTGATGTCGCCGAGCATGACACTCCAGGCCGTGAAGCTGCTCATCAGGCCGTCAGGGATCAGCTTGCATCTGTCTCGCAGCAACGGGCCCAAGTGGAGGCGGAGTTGGCAGTAGTGGCCGATCAGGAGAAAGTGGGGAAGGAAGTGTGCGAACAATTGCTAGAGCTATGCATGACGCTTCCTTCTCAGTAACTCTCCTTGTATCGTTTGTACTTGTAAATAAAAAATGTATATATATATTTTTTTATTCTTTAGCACAATGTATCATGTACTCAATCAAGTTTATGAATAAAAGATACACATTTTCTGTAATGTCTTGTGTCATTTCTCCGCCTTTTCTTTCTTTTATTATCAGCATGCTGTCACAATTAGCAGATAATAGAGTAAGCATCTTGATTTCTTCACGAGATACGATGGCTTAGACTGCAGGTTCAGATCTGCCGTCCAAGACTTTTCAACTCTATGAGCCGTGAGGGTCTCATAGAGACTTTTCTCCCTACGGATCGAGAGGATCTCGTAGGTGGGTTTTCTCCTTAGGAATCGTGAGGATTCCTAAGTGTGTTTTCTCTTGTAAGTCGTAAGGATCCTAAAAGAGAATTTTTCCCTCTTACGAGTCGAGAGGACCCGTAAGCGGTTGTTTCCCTCTTTGTCGAAACTCAACTTTGGAGAGTGAGACCCGTGAATAGTATGCAAGAGACCGTTTAGATCGACTTGCAGGGTCCCATTGTTCAGGAAACAAGTTTTTTAATTCCTGCTGCCTGAGGCTTCATCTTGCAAATTGAGACGAATAGGGAATTTTCCTGCGGAGACACTGGTTTCTCTGCGAGTCGACGCGGATCAGGAGGCTCTCGTCAAGGATTGTTTATTTCCCTGAGTCGAAGGATTTGCTAAGGATTATTTGTTTTCCTAGCGCCAAGGATCATTTGTTTCCTTGGGGTTGAAATGAGTCGAGAATTTCCCACAGAGGCACTGGTTGCTCTGCGAGTCGACGCAGATCAGGAGGCTCTCGTCAAGGATTGTTTGTTTCCCTGAGTCGAAGGATTTGCTAGGGATTATTTGTTTCCCTTGCGCCAAGGATCATTTGTTTCCTTAGGGTTGAAACGAGTCGAGAATTTCCCACGGAGGCACTGGTTGCTCTGCGAGTCGACACGGATCAGGAGGCTCTCGTCAAGGATTGTTTGTTTTCCTGAGTTGAAGGATTTGCTAGGGATTATTTGTTTCCTTAGCGCCAAGGATTATTTGTTTCCTTGGGGTTGAAACGAGTTGAGAATTTCCCACGGAGGCACTGGTTGCTCTGCGAGTCGACGCGAATCAGGAGGCTCTCGTCAAGGAGTGTTTGTATCCGTGAGTTGAGGTGTTTGCTAGGGTTTATTTGTTTCCCTAGCACCAAGGATTATTTGTTTCCTTGGGGTTGAAACGAGTCAAGAATTTCCCACAGAGGCACTGGTTGCTCTGCGAGTCGACGCGAATCAGGAGGCTCTCGTCAAGGAGTGTTTGTATCTGTGAGTTGAGGTGTTTGCTAAGGATTATTTGTTTCCCTAGCGCCAAGGATTATTTGTTTCCTTGGGGTTGAAACGAGTCGAGAATTTCCCACGGAGGCACTGGTTGCTCTGCGAGTCGACGCGAATCAGGAGGCTCTCGTCAAGGAGTGTTTGTATCCGTGAGTTGAGGTGTTTGCTAAAGACACTGGTTTCTTCGGAGTTGGGATGAACCGTCGAGATTTGACTTCGTTTTTTGGCGAAGCCTGCTGGGAAAGTACGGTTCCCTCTTTGTTTGAGCCCTTGGATTGTATACAGGGATCGATGTGATCTTAACTGTAGGGCCAAAGTTTTATCTTTTTTTTTGTTTTATTTCCGCGATGCTCTATCATTTCAGCTTTTATATCGCGAAGGTCGCAATTGCCCAATCATTTCGGCTATTTTTCGCGGTGCCCAATCATTTCGGCTATTTTTCGCGGTGCCCAATCATTTCGGCTGTTCATTTTATTTTTACTCGCTGTTTTTTATTGCGAGTTGCCCAATCATTTCGGCTATTTTGCATGCATACATTTTTACTTGCTGCTTTTTATTGCAAGTTGCCCCATCATTTCGGCTATTTCGTATGCATGTGCGGCCTATCGGCTTTTCGCCGTAAACCTGAAATTAGACACCGATTTCGGCATCAGCACCGCTACAACTGGGATATTGCCAGGAGCGAATCATCATCTGCCTCTGTCGATGTCGAACAAAGGTGGCTTAGCGAACAGGGTTAGGGTCCTGTCGACTAAGGCTTTTAACTTCATGAGCCGTAAGGGTCTCACTAAGGTATTTCTCCCTACAAGTCGTGAGGATCTTGTAGGTGTATTTTCTCCTTAGGAATCGTAAGGATTCCTAAGTGTTTGTTCCTCTGTAAGTCGTAAGGATCCTACAGGAGGGTTTTCTCTTTGTAAATCGAGAGGACTTACAAGGGTCATGCGAACATATCCCCAGTCATGGATGGGACTTGGTTAGGGAAATGTTTATTCGCGCCCGTGGATTGTATACAAGGGCCAGTATTGAGCCACTTGTAGGGCAATATCGGAAGTTGTGGGGGTTGCTTAAGCACATATTTAGGCCTCTGTAACTTAAGACTTTCAAATCTTATGAGCCGTGAGGATCCCATAAGAGAGTTCTCCTTACGAGTCGTGAGGATCTCGCAAGTGTATTTTCTCCTTAGGAATCGTGGGGATCCCTAAGTGTGTTGCTTCCTTGTGAGTCGTAAGGATCTCACGCAGGTGGTTTCTCCTTACAAGGTCGAGAGGACCCTATAAGTGTCTTTTAACGAGGTTGCGCCCTTTCGGGTTTTCACAAACACTCGCCGATAGTCCTGCTGTTTTTACTCACGGAGCCCTTTCGGGTTTTCATCCGTGTCCATTTTGCTTATGGACATACCGTTTTTTTTTTATTCTCTTTTTTTTTCTTCCCTTTTTTTTACGAGGTCGCGCCCTTTCGGGTTTTCACGAACACTCGCCGGTAGCCCTACTGTTTTTACTCACGGAGCCCTTTCGGGTTTTCATCCGTACCCCTTTTGCTTATGGACATACCGTTTTTATTTATTATATATTTTTTTCTCTTTTTTTTTACGAGGTCGCGCCCTTTCGGGTTTTCACGAACACTCGCCGGTAGTCCTGCTGTTTTTACTCACGGAGCCCTTTCGGGTTTTCATCCGTGCCCCTTTGCTTATGGACATACCGTTTTTATTTATTATATATATATATATATATATATATATTTATCTCGTCAGCCTAAGGATGCTGCGGTAGTAGTTTAAGGACGTTTCGGTCCGCTATTAGTTTAAGGACGTTTCGGTCCGTCATTAGTTTAAGGACGTTTCGGTCCGTTTAGGAGAAGGCCGGCTACTGCTTATAGAGTTCGAGCTTAGGAAGATAGCGAGCGGACATAGTCGTCGTCATCTATCATTGACCTAGGCTGTGACTCATTAAGTGTAGTATTTCTTTAGGAAGCGACCGTTTATCGGCCTGAAAGGCCTTTCACCGTGCATATCCATGAGTAGATAGGCCCCACCCTGGTAGACCTTATCTATGATGTACGGGCCTTCATAGTTTGGCTCGAATTTTCCCCGCTTGGCGTGATTGGGGATCATAGGTCTTTTGACCACTAGCACGAGTTCGCCTTGGCGGAATGTCCTCGGCCTGGTCAATTTTTCATATGAGCGCGTCATCTTTGCTTTATAAGCTTCCAGATTTTGTTGCGCTATGAGCCGGGTTTCATCAAGGGCGTCGAGCTCCTCAAGCCGAAGGTGAGCATTTTCTTCGTCTGTTAGCTCGTAGTGAACTGCCACTCGTAGAGAAGGTAACTCTATCTCAAGGGGGAGTACTGCTTCCATCCCAAATACCAACGCGTACGGCGTTGTGTTTGTGGCCGTCTTAAATGTAGTTCGATACGCCCAAAGAGCCTCTTGCAGTCTTTTGTGTCAGTCCTTCTTATTTCGGGACATTGTTTTCTTCATGATTTTTGTCAAGGTCTTGTTGAAGGCTTCAGCTAGACCATTAGCTCGCGGATTGTAAACTGAAGAATATCTCCAGTCCATATTATGCTGTTGCGCGAAGCGACTGATCTTGTGGCTTCTGTAGGCTGGCCCATTATCGGAGATGATCCGTCTTGGCGTTCCAAACCGATATATGACGTGCGTCTTGAAGAAATGGAGGATATTCTCCGTCTTCACTCCCTCAACGGTACTGCTTCTGCCCATTTGGAGAAGTAATCAGTTGTCGCCAGGATGAAGCGATGTCCTCTAGACGATGCTGGTTCGATGGGGCCGACTATGTCAGTTCCCCACATTTCGAATGGCCAGCTAGCCACCGTGGGATGTAGTGGATTTGGATGCTGGTGGATGAAGTCCCCATAGATTTGGCATGAGTGGCATTGCTTCGCATATTCGAGGCAATCCTGAATCATCGTGGGCCAATAGTAGCCCATCCGTTTGATCTTCAACTTCATCTTCGGGCCTGCTTGGTGAGAACCACAGATTCCGTCATGGACTTCCTGAATGACTCTTTCTGCTTCGTCAGGTCCTAAGCATCTCAGCCATAGAGAATCAAACGACCTCTTATACAGATTGTTGTTGACGAAGGCGAAAGACAGAGCTCGTTTCATGAGCTGATGTCTTGTGGACGCATCTTCGGGCATTCGATGGGACTTAAAGTAGTCTATGAAGACTTCCCTCCAATCCTCAATCTTTTCCCGGTCTTTTATTTGTAAGGTCGTCTGTTCAGTCGCTTCCTTTTCCTCGGATGATTCCGGAGGTATTTCTACTGGGGCAAGCACCCGACGGCTTTGTACCACGATTCTTACGTCATCGAGATTCTCGTCAGCCAGTTCTTTAGCAAGCTTGGCCAACGCGTCTGCTTTGCTGTTTTCCGCGCGCGGTATGCTTTCCAAAGTGTAGGAGGGAATTTGGGTCAACAGTTGTTGCACCTTTTCACCGTACTTCACCAATTCCGGTTTGCACGTTTGGTAGTCGCCGTTTACTTGACTAACGACCAGTTGAGAATCTCCGTATATGAGGAGGTTTCCAATTCCCATGTCGATGGCGATCTCGAGGCCTGCTATCAAAGCTTCGTATTCGGCTTCATTGTTTGTCCTCGGTTCTGTTAGGGAGAAAGCAAAGCGCATTATCCCTCCTTGTGGAGTTACAAAGATGAGTCCTACGCCCGATTTGATTATAGGGGTACTTTGTTTGCGCTTTTTCACGAAAGATGCTCCATCGAAATAAAGCTCCCATCGGGTATCACCACCGTCGATTGCATCAAACGCATGTTCATCTGGAAGATCACAATTCAAAGGAGAATCGGCGGGTATAGGGTGCTCAGCGAGGAAATTGGCGATGGCCTAGCCTTTTACTGCCTTGAGAGGCTGATAGGTTATCGAGAACTCCATCAAGAGCAGGGCCCATTTAGCGAGTCGTCCCGTCAATATGGCCTTTGACATTAAATATTTAAGAGGGCCCACCTTCGAAATGAGACGGACCTCATGCGCCAACGCATAGTGTCTGAGCTTTATTATCGGAAAGATCAACGCCAAGCAGTGTTTTTCAATGGGAGAGTAGTTGCTTTCTGCCCCCAGTAGAACTCGACTTAAGTAGTAGAGTGCTCTTACTTTCCCCTGGTCATTCTCTTGCGCCCATAATGCGCCTAAAGAACCTTCGAGGGCGGTTGTATAAAGAATGAGAGGCTTTCCCTTAACCGGAGCAGCCAACACTGGCGGGTTTTGCAGCTACTGCTTGATTTCGTCTAGTGCACCTTGGCATTTTTTATCCCAGACGAATGGAGTTCCCTTCTTCATCAGGTGGATGTAAGGACGGCACTTGCCTGAAATATAGGCTATAAATCGCCGTATGTATGCGAGCTTCCCTTGGAGAGACCGCAACTGTTTGAGGGTTCTCGGCGGAGGCATTTCCATGATCGCCTTGATCTTAGACGGATCTATTTCAATACCTCGGTGTCGGACGATGAATCCCAGAAATTTGCCTGAGGAAACTCCGAATGCACACTTGAGTGGGTTCATCTTTAAGTTGTATTTCCGAAGGCGTTGAAATACAGTCTTTAGATGCTCGAGATGTTCCTCGTATGATTTGCTTTTAATCACGAGGTCGTCGATATAGCATTCGACGATTTCGTGTATAAAGTCATCGAAGATCTTCGTCATGGCCCTCTAGTAGGTGGCACCGGCGTTCTTTAAACCGAAGGGCATCACTTTGTAGAAGAATATACCCAAAGGGGTCCTGAAGGCGGTGTGCTTCTGGTCTTCGGGATGCATCTTTATTTGATTATACCCTGATGAGCCGTCCATAAAGGAGAAAACCTCATGAGTGGACGTATTGTCTATCATCAGTTCGGTGACTGGCACCGGGAAATCATCCTTCGGGCAGGCTTTGTTGAGATCCCAAAAATCCACGCATATGCGCACCGTCCCATTTTTCTTCATCACTGGGACGATGTTGGCGATCCATTCAGGGTATTGAACTTCCTGGATGAAACCAGAATCGATCAGCTTCTTGACCTCAGCGTTGATGCTTATCTCAAGCTCGAGCCGCATTCTTCTTGGTGCTTGTTTGACTGGCTTGACGTCCGGAGATATCGCCAATTTGTGCACAGGGACTTCTGGATCTAGTCCTGGCATCTCGGAATAGTTCCACGTAAAGCAATCTTTGTGCTGTACAAGGACGCCTTTTAACGCAGTCACCCTTTCTTCAGATAGCAGCTCACTAATGAACGTCGGTCGAGGGTCATTTGCCGTCCCCAACTCAATTTTCTTGAGGTTGTCTGCAGTGGTATGGGTTCCATCTTCCAGCTCTTTTGGCGTTGGTGGGAACTCTGAGATTACCTCGTCGTTGCTGTTTTCGAAGCACCAGGGAAGGTTATCCGTATTCTCGGGCTCTTTCTTTGATATCGTTATCATGTGACAGGTGCGAATCCGCTTCCAATCCCAATGTGGAGTTGGTTCTGTTCTCGTGGCTTTGGGTTCATGCTTCTGTGGCGGCGTTACCCTCCAGTTGTCAGACAGAGCGAACTTGCCAAGCTGATACTGATCTTCGACCCAATTCTTGAAGGTGAAGCAGTCTTCGAGAGGATGCCCTGTTACTCGATGGTAAGAGCAATAATTTGGGTCAGAGGCTTCTCCTGCTTGTTCGGGGTTCTTGGACTCCGGCAGTGTAAGCATTTGATATTTTAGAGCAAGATCAAGTATCTTCTTCGTCTTGTCCCGAGGAAATGAGTATGCTCGACCCATTTTCTTCATGAGGGATAGATCAATAACGCACGACTCTCATTTGCGTGGCTTCTTAGCCCCACTTTGTTGCTGTTGAGCGCCTTTTTGGCCTTTCGACTTATTTCTGCCTCTGCGTCGAGCCTTTTTTATAACAGGTTGACAGGGGGCGGCACTTTCATCTTTCACGGCCTGTTGAAGGAGGCGTTGCGTTTTGGCTTTCTCGTAGATGGCCATTTCGCGGTTATGGTCGTCTCGGACTCTTTGACTAGCTTCCCTTGTAAATTTGTTCATTTGTTCTTCGAACGACGGATTGAGCACTTTTGCGTCTGGAACTTTCACTGGTTCGGGATTAGCGTCTTCCCATTGAGCATCCGCTTCTTCATCGAATTCATACATGACGTAACAGCTGTTTAGTAGCTCTCGCTTCTTTGACCGGATGTATCCAAGTCCTTTTGTCTCCATTCTCCCATTAGGCAGTTTGCGTTGAGTCCCGGGAACGTTCCAGACTTTATCATAGAACTTGGCTTTTCGAACGGTCTGCTTGAAGGATATCCCCTGGCGTTTCAGCAGCCTTTTTAAACCTTCCGTATAATATCTGGGAAGACGGATAGGCTGAATCCTGTCGAGCGTAGGATCCGAGCCATGCCAGATCTCTTTCTCCACTTTGGTTTCTTCAGAGCGGTAGAATAGAATTGCTTTTTCGCTTTCTCGTTTGGGAGGGATATAGAATGTTCGCAGTTCTTCTACACTGTAGATATCAAGCGCATCCAGTTCTTTACGGTGTTTAAGCGGCACCATAGCGACTTGTAGACTTTGTTCTTCGCCAGCGGACGTTCGTATTGAAGGTCGAGCAGAGAATACGGCATGGATCTCATCTTCCGAGTCACTACCAAAGATCAACGTAGGAGTGGACGGTCCTGGCTTGTTGTGTTGGGGCGGACCCGAATACACTATCTTCTCTTCCTCCTCAGTATCACTGCCGAAGACAGGGATGGTGGCGTTAGCTTTGTTCTCCGGCTTGTGACACCTCTCCGTGTCTTCGAAATCCGGTAAGAAGTATTTGGCATCTTCATATTTGCGGACCTCGTTCACAGAGAACGGGTTCAGTTCTCCCATCACGGTATACTCGAAACCATCCTTAAAATACTTCATACACTGATATTGTGTAGAAAGGATGATGTTGTACTCGTGTAACCATGGTCGGCCGAGCAAAGCGTTGTAGCATGTCTTGGCGTCTATGACGTGGAACTTAATGTCCATGACGAGCAGCCCGAAGCGTAGCGTCAGTATCACAGATCCAAGAGTCTTTGATGATTGGGAGTCGAACCCGGAGATGGTGATCTTGTCACGAGCAAGGTGCTGGACGCTCATGCAGATTTCTTTTAACACCCGCACGTTGAGGAGATTAACGGAGGATCCATTGTCGATCAGGATTTTGCCTATCTTAATATCGTGGCAGTATCCTGAGACATAGAGGGGGCGATTGTGTTCGCACGTCCCAAGGAGAAGGTCCTCATCGCCGAAAGTGACATCGGCCGTGTGCACTTCCTCCAATTCATCCTTCATCTTTTCCTAGGCCAGGAAAGCCTGGAACTGCTCCGGGTCCTGTAGTGCTTTAATCAACGAATCTCTCGCCTCCTTTGATAGTAAAAGGGCGTCAAGAATGCTGAGTTGCGAGGGTAGCTTCCTTAGATGCGCTAAGATATTGTAATCCACCTTATTCTTCTTCGGCGGGTCTTTGGCAGCTAACTCTTCCATGACTTGATCATCCAGGGTGATATCCTCGGAGACCTTTTCTTTCCCTTTATCTTTTTTGTTTGAGGGTCCGAGATTCTTTTCAGGCAGCATCCGATTTCGCAGCCGAATATTTTCGCAAACCTTCGGCTCTTCTTCTTTTCCCAAAGTGGGCTCTTTAAAGAGAGAGGCAAGTTCCAGCTCTTCATCAGAATCGCTCCCGAATGTAGGCACTTGTGACCCGCCGGTATTAACCATGTGACAATCGCCGGTAGTTCTTTTAAGCTCTTCGGTCATATTTTTTCGCTCCCGACGAGTTTTGCGCTTTTCCCGCTTAAAATGTTGTCGATGAGCAACATATCCCTGCCACCATCTGTCGAAAGCTTTGCACTCTTGAGTGGGGTGCGAAATCTTTTGATGATATAAGCAATAGGAGGGGTGTGTTTCCACTTCACCGGTGATGTTTCCTTCAGAGGATGGTAGCTTCATGCCCATTGATATGGCCTTAGCAAACTTTTTCCTCATCTTGAATTGGCTTTTAACGGTAGCGGAGGTGTTTTGCTCCAGCGGGATCGTCTCGGCTCTTTCATTAAGTCGCTGGTGCTTGGCCCTTTCAAATATAGCCGTCTCGCGTTCTCGATCAGCTTTACTTTTTAGCCGAGCTTCATTAAGGAATGCGTCGATCATTTCATCTGATGGCCCCAGAATTTTTGGTTCAGGATCTGCCCCCAGCGTTTCAGTACGACGAGTTTCCTCATCGTCTATGAACGAATGGGAAATCACTCGACAGCTTGCCACGCATTCTTCAGATTCATCTGACGAACTTTCTCCCTCACCTTCCTCTTGAAAGACATGGCTGAGAAACTCTTGGAGTGTAATGGGAGTCCGTGCCTTCTGGTTGTATTCCTCCAGCGCGTCAATTTGTTTTTGCAAGTCCGTACGCTTGTCGCCAGGCTTCACGGGCTTCTTAGATTTCTTCTTCTTCTTTTTCGAAGATTTTGACGGCTGGTTACGAGTGCTTGGGCCACCACCATCGGTCTTTGGAGTTGGACGTGGCTTCAACATCTCTTCAATGATCTGCGGTTCCAACGGGTTCTTCCACCTAATCGCTGGACATGTCTGGAGATCGTTTAGCATCCTCTTTGTCTTGGCTGATAATACAACCTCCCAAGGAGCTTCTTCAACGACGGAGCATGTTGCCCCCGGCGTATTCGTCCCCTTAGAGGTATGAGGCTGCGGGGGATTCACCTTCCATTTGTCAGATAACGCGAATTTGCCCTGTCGATACTGGTTTTCAAGCCAATTTTTGAAAACGTAGCAATCTTCGATCGGATGGCCCAGTACTCGATGATAAGGACAGTAGTTGGGCTCGTTGACGTCACTTGGTTGTAACGGGTGTTTTGGATCCGGCAGATTTATGAGTCGGTTGCGCAACGCCAGCTCGAATAACCTCCTCGTTTTATCGCGGGGAAAGGAGTAAGAACGTCCTAGCCTCTCCTCAAGGGCTACATACGGACGCATATTATTTTGACGAGCAACCGACTTCGAGTCACTCGGTTGTTGTTGAGCATTAGCGACAACGATTGCATTTCCTTTCCCTTTGTCATTTCGGGAGTCCGGCTTTGGAAGAGGCGGTTTATGGCCCATCTGATCCATTTGCGCTAGCTTGTCAATCAAGGCCTGGAAGGTAGTTGGCTTGAAAAACATCATAAATTGTGAGATGGTTGCTTGCGGATCAAGGGTTCCCACAAACATACCCACCGCGGGAGCTTCTTCAATGCGCTGCTCACACTTCGACCATAAGTTCCGCCATCGTATAGCGTACTGAACCCACGTCTCGCCTGGCTTTACCCTGGCGTTAATCAGTGCCGTCATCGGGGTGCGTTCACTGGCGCTTGCAAAACGCTGAGTAAACAGCAGCTCCATCTCCGCGAAGGTTTTAATAGAGTCGTTCGGGAGCTCAGAATACCATTCGAACGCCATATCTGATAAGCTTCCAACGAATTGGCGTAGCAACAACTTATCATCCCCGCCGGTGTTGCCGCAAAGCGCCCTGAACTGGGCAACATGCTGGTGGGGATTGCCAGTCCCCTTGTAGACGTGGAACTTGGGAATTGTGTAACCCGGCGGGTACTTGATTTGTTCATACCAACTTGGATATGGCCGCCCCGTTTTTATGACCTGGCCGGCTGCTTCGGTCGCATGATGAACCCGTATTTGCTGGGGTATGTACTCGTCCAAATCAGCTTTGGAGATTGTATCTTCTTTAGCCGTTGACAGAGCTGGCGGAGGATTTGATGTCTCTCCCCTATCGTCTTCAAGGACGATCGGGGGCTCTTCGGCCGGAGGATCCTGTTGTATCATCATCCCTATCATATCTTGGAAGAGGAGGCCTATACGCTGTATGTTGGCTGCTTGTTCAGTAGCATCTTTGTCCTTCTTTTCCAATATTCGACGAAGGAATTCGGCATCGGTTTCTTCCTCTTGGCGTTCATCCGAGGACATTTCAGTGTTTTCTTTTGGCCCAGTAAGTGCGGCCATAGCGTTCATCATCTCTTGGAGCTTCTGCTGCTGCTCCTGCGCCTTGGTCACTGACCGCGTGTGCGGTCTATGACCTGTTGATATGCGGCTGTCCTCTTTACCAGACGCCATGTACACTGTATGAACTATTATGCCCCCAGACTTAGGGCGTTTAGGTTCACCGCCTTTGGCATTTGCCGTGGGCGCGGGGGTTTTCTCCGGCCTTCTTCTTTTGTGGGCCGTTGAAGTTGAGGGGGCCGTTGCAGTGGGCACCCTGGTGACTGTTGTCCCCTGCTGTTTAATAGAACGGTCTTTTTCTTTTTGCACCTTCGTCTTCTTTTGTTGACGAGAGTGATCTGGGTCGATCACGGAGTCTTGAACCCTTCGCCAAACCTTGTATATTTTTTAGGACAGCCGTTGAGGGGCTATTCTTGCTTTGTTTCCGGAACTCTCTCCGCGGGCAGAGGAGATCTTTTCAATATAGCGGTTGGAGAATTCTTACGTACCCTCCTCAGCAGTTCAAAGTTGTTCCCAGTTAGAACAGCAGCGTTGACTTCTACCCCTGGAGCTGGTGGAGTTAGCCCTGAGGGGGAGTTACCCCCTGCCTTCCTCACTCGTCGCCAATGGCGACGTCGAGCATGACGAGCCGTTGGGACTGGCTCAGAGATTGAGACCGCTTCTTTTTGCCCCCTGTCTGAATGAGGCGCCGCCGGTGTTAACCTCTTAAAGACTGAGGTTGTCTTTTGAGGGATGATATTCAACCTGTCGAAGACAGATCCTCGAGCAAGGGCAGGAGTAGGAATTGTTAGTCTTGAAAAGATTGATTCTTTGACAGGGGAAGTCGCCTTGACGACTTCTGGAGCAACAGTTATTGTCTTCCTTGGGACAGCCAATTTAGAGTTCTGATCCAGCCTGGCGAAAACAGAGGCTGTTGGTTTGGTAGTGGGCGACCTGTTGACAGGGGCCATCGTGGCAGTGAGCTGGTCGAAGACCGACTTCTTGTTCACTTCCGGTGCAGGTATTGACATAGAGAAGCTTGTAGACAGGATCATGGTCCCGAAAAATAGGCCGGTGGTGGCCTGGGTCACCTGGTCTACTGGCAGAGCGAGGAAGGAAGCCGCTTGGGGCCCATATGTTACACCTCCGGGGGAGGTGGAGCGTCCGTTGCAGTGGCACTTCGAGCAATTGGTGCAGTTAGAGGCCATTGATGCTTGAGTTCTGCGCCAGGCAAAAGACCAAATCTTAGTAACTTGAAATCCAAAGGCAACCATTAACAAACCGCGATTAGTTCGCGAAGACGACACACGAAGTGTGGAGTGGAAAGAGAAAAAGGTCCCACCGGGCATGCCAGAATCTGTTCCCCTCCGAAAGACGGCGACAACGCTAGGGCGTCTTGCCTGAGATTCGGGGCAGATGCTATATGGTTTTATCCGTCTACCTCTCCGAAGATGCCAAGTTGATTTATAGCACCGTGTATCGGAGGTTTAGACGGATGCGGCCGATGTAGCAGACTTCGTCAGATTCCCCCTCGCTTGAGGGGTTTTTGATTGTGGGGACGCTCTTCCCTGCAGGCGCAAGCCTCTGCACTTAATTACGCTACCGCGTCGCGGTAACAACTTTCTCCTTCTCCAGAATTTCACTTCGTGTCGTGTGTGTGTCTGTTTTGTTTATGGTTGCCCGTGGATTGTATACGGAGACTAAGTAATGCCGTCGCCCGTAGGACGTGGATTAGTCCAAATCCGTATTTACTTAGATTTAGGTTTGGTGTTTTTAGTTTAAGGATACGTTAGCCGTATTGAGGCTAAGATCAACTTAAACGTTCGTTAAGGATACGTTAGTCTAATTTCTAGACTAAGATCAACTTAACGGAATCGTCTAGATCCATTTCCAGTTTAGGGACATGGTGGTCCATTGCATGTATGGCCGTCGGGGCCCATCACCTCTCTGACGACGTTGAAGGATTACAACGACAGATGTCAGAGGAGTTCAGAGATGTACCCTTGAACCAAAGTTGATTGGGGAATCTATAGTCTAATTTAGGACTAAAGCCTGTTTGAAGGTTTAAGGATACGTTAGCCATATTTGAGGCTAAGATCAACTTAAACGGGATCGTTTAGATCCGAAAAAAGAGCATTTGGAGGCTCTTTTGTTCCAGTTTAGGGACGTAGTGGTCCATAGGTAGTTTAAGGACATTGTGGTCCATTGCCAGTTTAGGGACGTGGTGGTCCGTGTTCCAGTTTAGGGACGTGGTGGTCCGTGTTCCAGTTTAGGGACGTGGTGGTCCGTGTTCCAGTTTAGGGACGTGGTGGTCCATTATTAGTTTAAGGACGTTTCGGTCCAACATTAGTTTAAGGACGTTTCGGTCCAATATTAGTTTAAGGATGTTTCGGTCCACGAGTTTAAGGACCCCGCAGTCCATATTCATATGTTGTCGTCGGGACCCGTCACCTCTCTGACATCGTTGAAGGATTACAACGATGGATGTCAGAAGAGTTCGGAGATGTACCCTCGAACCGAAGGTAAATTGATTTAAGAGAGCAATCCTGCTTAGTCAATTTAATTTGAGGACTTACGGCCAAAATTGGGCTAAGTCCAGTTGGAAAATACTCATCGTTTTTATTTGTTTTTGCATTGCATTTCTTTTTGATCTGGGCTCTGCCCATTTATAAATGATGCAGAGTATCAATTTCATTTGGGCTCTGCCCTTTTTTATTGCTATGCAATTTATTTTGGCCTGCTAGGTCTTTTTGACTTGGGCCTGGCCCTTTAACAAAAGAAATGCATTGCATTATTCAGGCGCTTTGCGCCAATCAAAGAGCGCAAGCGCTTGTGGTGAGGACACGTGTCATGCAAGCGCAGTGCGCTGCGCCAGTACGCTGTGCTGCTGCGCTGCTGACACGTGTCACGCTCTGAGGAGTGCAAGCGCAACAGCGCAGTGCGCTGTGTAAGTGCGCTGCGCTGTTGCGCTGCTGACACGTGGCGCTCCCTGGTGGCTTGCGCCAACACAAGAGCGCAACAGTGCAATTTTTCAAGTGTAGAGCACTATTAATTTGATAATCTTTTAGATTCAAGAACCAATGGTTCATAAAGGAAGTGCAGAGCACTATTTGATTTCTTGATCTAATTTAGATCAAAGAAAGAAAAGCTTTTTCTTATCTCAGGAACCAGAGGTTCATAAATTGTGCAAAGCACTATTTTTATTCTGTTTTTTATTAAAGATTATCGATCTTGTTTTTAGATCAATCATCTGTTCATAAGAGAATTTTCTCTTTTTCTAAAGGCTTTTTACCTTTTTTGTTCTTGAGGATTTCTCTTCAATTCTTCAGAGCTCTCTCTGTTTAATTTCTCAAAAAAAAATTTGATCCTTTTGAATTGAGGTCTAGGGTCCTTTTTATAGTGCCCATAAATTTGTTAAAGAGATCTTTCTCTGAGTGATTTGAGGAATTTCCCCCACCGTTGGATCTTTGATCCAAGGGCTTCTGTTTTACAGAAGAAAATCTTTTTGCTTTAACAAGAACAGAAAGATTTCTTTTAGAATCTTAATTCTGTTTGGCGCAAATGCTCCAGAGCGTGACACGTGTCATGCAGCGCACAGCGCAGCGCAACTGCGCTGACACGTGTCGCGCAGCGCAACTGCGCTAGCGCATCTGCGCTGACACGTGTCGCATAGCGCACAGCGCAGCGCATCTGCGCTGACACGTGTCGCGCAGTGCGGTGCTTGCGCAACTGAAGCGTTGCTTCCTTTGATTTTGCTTTAAACAGAGCTTTGCTCTGATTGGGTACGCTGCCTTGGGCGCTGTGCTGATGCATCTGCGCCTGACACGTGGTGCGTTGCGCCCGAGATTTGAAGCGTTGCTTCAAAATTTGAATTTTGAATTTCCAACAGAGCTTTACTCTGATTGGGGGAAACACCGACGAACTTGTAGAACCGTGCGCAAATGCTCGACATGCTCCTCCCGGATCTTCGAGTAGACTAGTATATCGTCGATAAATACAACGACAAACGTGTCCAAGTACTTCGCAAACACCCTGTTCATTAAATCCATGAATATCGCTGGAGCATTGGTAACACCGAACGGCATCACAAGGAACTCATAGTGTCCGTATCGGGTCCTGAAAGCCGTCTTGCATATGTCCCCGGCCGCTACTCTGATATGATGATAGCCAGAACGGAGATCCACCTTCGAAAATACCTTGGCCCCACTTAACTGATCGAATAAGTCGTCGATGCGCGGAATTGGGTACTTGTTCTTTATTGTGACTTTGTTCAGCTCCCGGTAATCTATACACATCCTCAGCGATCCATCTTTTTTCTTCACTAACAGAACTGGTGCACCCCACGGTGAAACGCTTGGCCGGATAAATCCCTTCTCCAGGAGTTCTTCAATTTGCTTCTTCAATTCTGCCAACTCAACCGGTGCCATTCTGTACGGGGCCTTGGAAACTGGTGTTGTACCTGGAGTCAAATTGATCGAGAATTCCAAGACGCGCGGAGGTGGTAGACCTGGTAAATCTTTAGGAAACACATCCAGAAAGTCCCGAACAATCTCTGGGGCTGGGCTCTCATCAATCTCCATAGCTGACAACTCCTTTGGCTTGGCTCTATACTTGGCTGGCTCTAAAGATTCGCTCCCGCCTTCAAAAATAAACTCCGGGTGATTGGGAATGCGGAAGATCACATTCCTGGCTCGGCAATCAATAACTGCATGGAAGGTACTCATCCAATCCATCCCGAGAATTGCGTCATAGCTGCCTGTCCCGATCAAAAGGAAATTCGCATAGAATTCCCTACCACATACTACAACCGGAATGATCTACATTCTCGACTAGATACTATAACGCCATTACCCGTATGTATTTTCCAGCCCTTGGTTAATGGTTCATATGGTATGGAGTGTGTATCAACGAAATGCTCAGATATGAAACAGTGCGATGCTCCGGAATCAAATAGTACTCTAGCTGGCATGGAATGTACGAGTAGAATACCTGTGACAACTTCGCCTGAAGCCTCTGCCTGCTCGACGGTCAAGGTGAAAGCCCGTCCCTGACCGCGGCCTGTGTAGGGTTGCCTCTACTCCTGTGATCTCTGCGGCTGTGGTCTAGATCCTCCCTGTATCTCTGCTCGCTCGGGGCAACCGCTAATTCTGTGCTGACTGGATCGGCAAATCAAACACTGTCCCTTAGCGCGGCGACAGTCTTTCTGGGTGTGCCCATCTCTATTGCAGTAGCCGCAAACTATGTTCTTGCTCTGGGGGCAATGCTGGGGCACGAATGGGCGTTTCATCTGTGTCGTTCCAGGCCTGTGAACTGGTATGACTCCTCGAGAAGGTGCGTGGGTACGTGCTGGAACAACTGGGGGCTTCCTGAATTTGTTGATCAGTTTCTCCTGAATTCGCGCCGTGTTGAGTACCTGTGCAAAAGTCTGCAACTCGAGTGACGCGATCAACTGCTGCTGCTCGAAATCAAGTCCCTGCAAGAAGCGTCTGGCCCTGGTGGCCTCTGAAGCGACCATGTACGGAGCAAATCAGCTCAGACAGTTGAACTCTGTCGCATATACATCCACGGGACGGCCATTCTGTTTCAGTAGAATGAATCTTTCTTCCATCTCGGCCTTGGCGGTGGAAGGGAAATAGTAGTCCAGGAAGCACTCCTTGAATTTGCTCCATTCGATTGGCCTTGCTAATCTGCTTTCTTCCACTGACCACCAAGTACGGGCTTCATCTTCCAACTGGATCTTTATCACATTCACTTTATCTTCATCTGGTACCCTGGCGGCCGTCAGTAAGTTCTCCATATTAACCAGCCATTGCTCGGCCTCAAGTGGTTCGGCTAGTCCTGTAAATGCAGTTGGATGTAACCTCCAGAAATCTGACACGGTGCCAGCCCTGGCAGAAAAAGCTGGTGGAGCAGTGCCCTCGGAGGCGGTAATGAGGGTGGAGGGTCCCCCTACTGCGGTAATAGCCCTGAGTCCCTCGGCGAGTAGGTCCGTTTTTCTCTCCTGAGCTTCTGCAAGAGACGTCAGTGCACTAAGTATCCTCTCCGTGCGATCCTGAGAACTTGAGTCCGAGGAGTGGTCGTTCGGGGACGTCATATCGCTGGAAGATATTTAAAAGGATATGATTAGATACAAGGATGAAAGTCAGGGATAGTGAAGCGAAAATAATGTAATACAGTGTAGTTAATGTTATCCCTTACTACTAAACCTGACTCTGATACCAACAAAACCATGTTACGCCCCGCTTCCCAAAATACGGAAAACGAGGGATGACTAGGCCAGCCATGCTCCTACGGTCAAGGAATAATCCCGCCGTAGTCACACTTCGGCTTCTAGCATTACATGGTAATCAGTAAACAAAGCACAGAAGTAAAGAAAATACATCACTAAATTATTACAATAAAGCAGGAAAAGAACTACTAACCAAGTTCGGATACAATGTCTCATTAGGGTAAAGCGGTAAAGATGAAAGAGGTACTCCTGACTAGATCTCCGCTAGCTTGAAGGGTAAGTCCGACTCCTGCGCTGGTTCTTCCTCGAGATCTGAGCATGCATACTCAGGTCGTCAGGGCGACGTAATAGCAATATTATAATAGTGACATGAAACAGGCAAATAAGGTAATAACAGGGGAAGTAAAATGCATATAATCACTGTGTCACTAAATGATGCAAAGTATGATCTGTGTCCCTATCAGTCTCTAAGTCATCTTTGAAATCAAGTTGTGGAAAGGAGGATCATGTTTAACGAGGGTCTCGTACATACCCGAGACTACGGCCCACACGCCCGGGACATAACCCTGTCAGCCGGATCGCTAGATCCTACCTAATATATATAAGAGTCGTTGTTCGAATGATTATCCTCTAAATCACGGTCCTCACTAAATACGATGCTCTTTCCACTTCGATTTCCCCTTTTTCCCCAGGTTTACTCTATTGACGAGTATGGTCTAGTCGTGTACAAGTATGCACCAATAACACGGTTTTGTCACTGTTCACTGTATTATTCACTGTCACGAATCATTCACTTTTCCATTGACGTACTTGACACTCCTAAACCAATACCGTTCACGCACGATAATGCATTGTACACTGAATAATAACGCGCACTATCACTATGTGTATGGCAATTGGGTAAGATATGTATATTTATGCAGTTAACAAGTCATGTGTAAAATGAACTATTATGCAACTCATAAGCTTAAAAAAATTGCAGTAAATCATACGTTCAGAATTTAGCGAAACGATACAAATACGGTAACAAGTAGACTCAGTCGGAAGTTCAGCAAAATTTGTTTCAGTGCAATCGGATTTCTGGTTTGCAAGTTACAACCGTTTCATTTTAAGTGCTCGCTGCAGGAAATTCAGTTTCTGAACTGAACGTCCGTTTCGCGGAACAACTTTCACCCAGTTGAGATCAGAATTTAGCGAAGCTACAGTTGAATGAAATTTAGGTTTTTCAATAGGGTTTCTAATGCACCAGATGGATTCTCGATCGCGTCTCTACGTCAGAAGTTATGCACTGTTCAACGATAGGGTATCAGTTCTGTTTCTGTTTGGGACTGTTATACGTCCTGTTCTTTTAAATTACATTTTAAATAGAAAACGACGGTAAAAAGGAGTGAAACCACTTGCGTTATTTAGCTAACAGTTTCATCTTCAATAAAGTATAGGGTTCCGCAATATGCAAGTTCAGGCAGCAAAGTGGTAAGCATTACGAGATAGAAATCAACAGTCAGAGCTGCTCTGGACTACAGTCCAGAGCCGCTCTCCGAACCTGTTTCCGTCACATTTTCAGTATATAAACGATTAAAAACTTTCATGTGGTTCCAGGTCGTCGAGTCGGCTTCGATTTGAGCCCTCAAACGTATCATTTCAATGTGTACATAATTAATTATGATTTTAACAAGTTTCAGACGCGGGAAATTTTCAGTTTTAACGGGTGTAATTGGGGGTGATCGTTCAAGCCATTAACGATTATAATTTTCAGTCAAATTTTAACACCATGTTCATTGCCACACGGGCCAGCATATATGATCAAGTTCCATCAGTTTAATGGAATGTTTTCGTTTGGGTTTTGCATCAAACACTTGTGTCATATAAATTTTCATGAATTATAAACACGGAATTAATACGGTTTTGATTTGTGACAAGATAAACTAGCTTGTAGCAAGTAGGGTACTTGCCTGGAGACGCGTTGATGACGCACGGCAGCGGCAGCGGCACGAACGCGCAATGAACGGTACGGTTTGGGTTCACGGCCTCGGCTCGAGTTCGGGTTCGTCGTCGGAGTTGCCCGGGGATGGCTCGCGATCACTGGAAGCAGAGTGGGGTGCTGTGGATCTCCTGGGAGTGTGCTGAGGTCGGCGATGGTCGCTCCGGCGATGGCCACAGCGGGGGTTCGAGGCTCGTGGCTTGGCGGCCGAGGAGAGAGAGGAGGCAGTGGGTGTGCTCGGATTTGGTGCTGATGGTGATGATGCTGATGACGCAGAGGGTCGACGAGGTGGTTCAGGGCAGTGGGGAGCTCGCCGGCGAGGAGGGTGCAGGGTATGCTCGGTGGCGAGGAGGGTGTGCAGGCGAGGGGAGTGAGGCAGTGTAGGGTTCGGAGTAGTGGGTGAAGAGGGGAGAGATGTGAGGGAGGAAGGATGAGGTGATTGTAGCCGTCGTCGTCGTCGGTGAGGCAGGGGGTTCGGGTGAACGATGGAGTGAGGAGAGAAGAAAGTGAGGACGAGAGTGAGGGGAAGAGAGTTAGAGACGAGGTGGTGCTTGAGGACTCATGAGCACGCGCGCGGTCGTGGCCTTGAGGAGCGGGGGCGTTGGCGACATGGGCGGCGACGTGGGGGCGACGTGGGGGCGCAGCGAACGGAAGAAGAAAAGAGCGGGAAAAGATTAGAACGAGTGGGGAAGAGAAATAAGCGGGTCAGGTCGGGTTTGGAGAGGGTGAGGGTAAGGAGGAAGGGAGTTGGGCCGGGGATTCAAATTAATTCATTTGATTTTTGTTTAATTTACAGGGATAGGCTGAGGAGGTGCTGGGCTGGGGATTTTTAATTTATTTTGTTTTTATTTGTTTTTCTGTTGGGCTGGGGAATTATAACTTTGGTTTTAATTTATTGGTTTGGGCTTGGTTTAAAGGTTATTTATTTTGTTTTGGAAGGTTTAAATACTAAAACCTAAGCGACTAATTTCACACAAAAAAATAATACGAGAAAAATAGGAAACATTCGGGGACTTGGGAAATATAGAAGAATTTTATTGAAGGAAACGGGGATTTACACGTTCCGCAGCAACGAAAGTAGTGGAGAACCCAGATTTGTGGTTATTGCAAGAGGCCAGGACACCTTCAGAGGGACTGTTGCCGGGCCAAAGGGCAGTGCTTGATTTGTGGATCCGACGAACACCTTGTCAATGGTTGCCCTAGAAGGAAAGAGCTGCGAGGAGGAGATTCGTCAACGCCTTCCACATCCACTTGAGTAACTTGGTTGTTTTCGTACCTTGAATTTCGAGAATGGTACGGACCCAACATATGATTCAGACTCGCTTTACGAGATCACAGAGACCTAGATATCAATGCGGAGTTATCACCATTCTCACTTCTAATAAAGATACTGTTATTTTATTTAGAAATCGTTTCTTTTCGTCTCAGCCTTGTATTTTGTTGATCCCCTTGTTTTAAATGAAAAAAATGTGGGTTGTGATTTGTATATCGTTTCCTTACCACTTACTTACATATACTACTTACTGCATCATCACTCAAGTTTATGATTTTAGATTTTATCCACCTTATATATTCCATGTGCTCCACATCTTTAGTTATTATTTTCTTTTTGTGTGTTCCACTATCTAATCATGACCCTCTCTTTTCAGGCCATGGCCAACCCTGGGGCAGCGCCGCCTCTCGATGAGGACACTCGGTCCTGTATTTCTCTTGACTACATACTAGTGAGTTCAGATGACGAGGTCGATGGCCCACGGATTATTTTCGACGACAGCGATTCCGAGGACGAGGGAGTCACAAACGCAGCTCCAGAAGTCAATATGATCAGTGACTCGGATGAGGAAGAAGAGGACCCCGAATAAGACCCAGTAGAAGAGCATCCAGATGAAAATCCTGAAGAGGAAGATCCTGAGGACGACCCAGTGGAAGAGGATCCAGAAGAGGTGGATCATGTGGAAGAGGACCCCGACGAGGAAGCTCCTGCCGAAGAGGAAGGGGCAGGAGAAGGAAACCCCATGGGGGAAGAGTCCGAAAACGAGGCCTCAGCCGAGGAAGAGTCGGAGGATGAAATCTCGAGTGAGGAGAAACTCGAGGTTGAGGAACCTCAAGCAGCAATCCCTGCAAGGCACTATGGGAATGGACGTCCTTATTTTAGCGCGAGAGCTTATCGTAACTTATTGAAATTCCATAATCACGACTGACGCGACTTGTTTTTCTTTTCTTCTGGCCAAATAAAAAAAAAACAATGTATAGCTTAGGGCCATGTCTAACTCTCAATTGTGCTCTGTCAAAATTTTTCTGGATAATAAAGTTCGGTTCGAGCAAATTGTTCCTTGAGTATTGCACCTTTAAGATCCGTATGATGCATTGATTGTTGCTCCTCCCAATAATTTCTTTTCCTTCTTGAGATTTTCTATTACTTCATCCTTGAACCTTATAGTAACCTGACCCCAGTCTCGTCGACATTCTAGTTGAGCACCACTTTTCCGACTCCATCTTTCGTTTAGGTCATATCTTACCGCAATCCATGCCCTGGCCAGTCTACTATGCATTACTAGTATTATCTTCTGTTAATGTAATTACATTTAGTGACATTTGTTATTCAAAATTTAGTTTTTCCCTATTTTTGTGTTTTTCCTAAATTGTGTATTATTAACTACTTTTGTTTTACTTACTTACTTTAAATACTCTACTATTCTTAAAATTTTCAATAGTGCAAACTTACGTCCTATATCCTATTTCTAGTAAATTGTTCCTATTAATACTTTTCATATTATCGCCCTTTTAATATGTAATTCTGTCCTTCATGTTTTTTTTATTTCCTCTACTTTTAACTACAAAATGTCGCTTCAGGTTATCTTTTACTCTATTTTTCTCTAACGTTTTATTGTTTCTTATAGTGTTATCTTTTATATTCATTTCTAATGTTGGTGTTCTTTTGGTTAACTCTCAAAATTCATATCCCCTTTTGTTTAACTCTCAAAATTCATATCCCCTTTTGTTTGTTCATATTTATGCTAACAATTTTTTATTTTCGTATTTATGTTTACTTGTGTATACTTGTGTTTCAATCGATTTAAATTTTCTATTTACTGTAAGATGAATTATGGTTATTTTGTATGCTAATACAATTTATTTACTTGTGTATATATTACCATTATCTCGGTATTATCTTATTTTCTTTCGTATTGTACTATCTTCGTACCTTGCATATGCAGTTTAGTCTTGGCCATTACGTTAATTGTTGATATCTAGTTTGTATACCGGCCATTTATTTTTTTCATTTTATTTTCTTCTATATTTTACTGTATGAGTATTCCCAAGTTATTTTATAGTTGATTGGTTTGTAGTTTTACTAAAACAGTTTTGGTTCTTAAGACCCATCAGTCAATTATTCAAAATTATTTATTATTGTTATTCTATTTTTCATTGTAATTGTATATAAATAGTTTATTACCGCCAATTGTCACGTCCTTGCTCTTATATATGACTATTTCTTTTAGCTGCGCTATTTCTTACGAACAAATATTTGGGTTTCGCTGCTTTTGCATGAATTACCATATAGTAATGTCTGATTTTTCTAGTTACTTTCTGCTTGACTTTTATAACTTATTGTTTATTTTAATTTCGAGAACGAAATTTTTTTAAGGGGAGTATGATGTAATAACTGGTATCCGCTGTGCGAAGTATTTCATGTTTTAAAAAAAAGTTTCTTTTAATAATTCTCTAAATATTTTGCATTGTAACCGTATTTTTGTAAAATAATTCCCTAACTGGTTATTCAGAAATTCCTATTCTCAAAGCCAACTTCTTTTAAATTTCTATTTTCCTATTTTAAATTATCCCTAACCCAGCCCAAGCCCAAAGCTCACGATCCTACTCCTCTCAATAACCCAAACTCACTTCCTAACCCGAGCCCTAACCCTTTCTCTCTCTCTCTCTTTCTTTCCTTCCTTCTTTCTCTTCTTACTTTTGTAAAACCCAAAGGCTACTGCCGACTTCCTCATGCCCACCTCTCGCGAGATCCTTTCGCCTACGTCCCGAGATCCCCTCACCTACCTCTCCATTATCCTCAACGATCTCTCGCCACTCTCTCTACTTCACCCTCTCTCTCCCGATCTCTCTATATCTAACTCTCTCGCTCGCTAACTCTCAAGAACCCCCCTACATCCCCACCTCCGACCACCTGAGCTCCCTGCCGTGACCATTGCCGATAAGCTCGAGCCGCCACTACACCCCACTGCTCCACCACGCCGCCACTTCACCGCACCCGAGCCCCTCACTGCCTCACAGCCATCTCCTCTCTCTCGCACCACCACCGCCATCGCCGTCGCTGTCGCCATCGTCGCCGACGAACCCCCTCCAACACCGGTCACCACTAAACCCCCCTCACCTGAGCTCCCTTTCACCCACACCACCATTTCCCTCTACCCCTAACTCCTCCTCCACGAGCATCAATGACCACCTCACGAACACTGCTGCCTTCCTCCATCTCCGAGCTCTGAGCTCCCAAGCCGACCCAGCTCGCATCCGAGTCTCCTTGCCACCATCTTTACCTTCCCCGACCCCCTCATCTCCTTGCCTAGCCCCAGACAACGAGCACGAGCACCATGCCCCACCCTGAGCTCCTTAACAGCTCGCATCCGAGCCTCCGTGCCACGCCTACCTCATGCCGTCGCCACCGCTGCCAACGTCGCCAAGCCTAAAGCTTTGGATCTAATCGAGACCAAACCTTTGTTGTTGCTACAGCTGTGCCATTGACGTGACATTGCCATGCCCATGCTGTGCTACGTCATAGCCACTGCCGAATTGATTGATGTGAAAAAATGTGTTTGTAGTAGTTTAACCGCAATCAATAACGGTGTCGCGCGTAGCTAGACCGAGATGAGTACAGGTCGTCCTCTGGGAAACGTGGAACCTTTTATTCTTACTTTAGATGTGTTGAGAAAGAGAGGAGGGATAAAGAATATTGTAGAATGGTTGTAGGATCTAGATCTATGTTAAACACGGATGCAAAATATAGATCTAGATTAACTACGGATGTAAGTTTATATAAAAAGGGGGCTTGTAGGGTTCATTAGGATTTAGTAGTTATGGATGATTAATTAAATATTACTCTTTTTATCCTTTAATAGATTTAAAACTAGAACGACGGTGATGCATGTAGATTAGGGTTTCTGGAGGGAAAAGGGTTCCCACTCTTAACCCCTATCTCGACACGGAACTCCGTTCATATCTAGCCTTTACCAAAATAATCATTAATCTAATCTCTAATCGCGGTCGAGACTAACAATAAATTGGTAGCGCGCCCGATTAGGATGTTAATGATTGTTTTGATAAAGTTTATAAACTTTATAGGACGTAAAAAGAGTTTAAGGATCTTCATCATCCATTAACCTACCCTAATCCTACGAACCCTAACAAGCGGAGAATTACTCGCGCATGTTGGGAGAAGAAGAGATGGAGAGAGAATTCATAATGAAACTATAAGAAATAGAATAAGAAAAAGAACTACCTTTATTAATCAACAAAACTCATTTACACTTTGTTCCCTTAGAAAATGATTACAAATACTAGTTTGCTTCTCGATCTCTTCTAAGGAGGTAGATGAACCGTTGATGATCAGCCTGGATGCGTGAGCCGTCTTGGACTTCGTGATCGCGTCGACTTGATGCCTTTTTTCCAAGAGGCTATCGGTCCTTATTTATACTCCAAAAGCCAGAACCCTAGCTTCCAAATTTGGAAGCCAGAGGTTAAGATTCAACAGAAAAAATCCTAGCTCATAATTCCTCTGCCACGCGGCGGATCAGCGGCCAACAGGGGGGTTTGGCCGCGGATCCGCGGCCTTCTGGTGCGCTCGAATAATTTTGTCTTCTGGGCTTTTATCTTCATGACACGTGTAGATTTTTGGAATCTCGGGAAACTGAAAATCTTCTCGTAGTTGCTGCCAGACTTGATTTCTTAGTTTGCTTTCTTAATTAGGCAGGTTTGCTCTTAACAACTTTGATTCCCTTGATTTTTAGCCCTGAAAAATTCTGCACAATCTCAACAAATAATATTAGTGGAGTTTTGTTTTATTGAGATATTAATTTCAGCATTAAGATTTGGTCAATGGTATTTTTGCATATATTTTCCTACCAAATGTTACTTATAATATATCAACACATGAAAATAGTATTTTTACAGATAAACCCTCATATGTATCATATATTATAATAAACACCTTTTCTAATATAGAAATAGTAGGAAAAATTTAATAATAAATATACAGTTTTATCAACTGAACAAATACCCCCAAACTTATCTTTGATCGTCCCGAGCAAACTAGTTTATTCAAGAGAAGGAGAAAAAGAAAGGAGAAAACCAAGCACACTTTCGTAGGCAACACGATTGCATTGAGCACGTGCAACAAGCCGTTAAATCTCTAGATGTCCCTAGTAGGAAGAGTGTTGTCTCCTGAGGGTTTTCAGCGGATTACACCCACAAAATCCTATAATAAAAGAAAGATGGTGAAATTTTCATATAAAGATAAAAACTATAAAAGAAATACTTTGAAAATTTAGAGTTTCCAACTACACTAGCTTTTCAGTTGTCATGAGCCCTATCTTAATAGTCATGAAAAAAATGTTAGAAATAACTTTATCCCTCAATAAAACATCGTCTTTATTCTTCATTCCTATCTTTTATCCAAACATCGATCATATACCCCTACGTGTGTGAATAGAACATCCCTACACTCGGAGAATTCAATTCAAGCTATCATACTCTTGTCCATCTATCTCAGTACTTTTTAATTTGATGAATATTTATATGGATTTGCTCACACAATTTTCATGCGACCGTTAATACTTCTTGAGGTACTAACCGACTGATTACTTATGTGCTTGCTGATTATGTGATAGTATTTTCCTCGTCTTGCACCACCTAAGGCTTAGCAGTGACTCCCAAACCAGTCTAAGGCACTAGGTGATGAAGCACCCTCGCTATATTTTTTTTATTGCTGCCATGGCGATAACAAAACCAGTGTTCATTTTTCTTTTCACCATTTTTATATTTTCTTCATTTTTTTTATTTCTTTCATACTTTGGCTTTTAGACAAGAGCATTTCAAGGTATTCTCTACTATCCCGAGTTTCAAGACGTGTGCAAGTGCATAAAGTAGGGTATCAACATTCAAATGTTTGGCTTCCAGAATAGAAACTATTTTTCAGACTTATTTTTATCCTCAGATTAGTGATTTCCTTCATCTTACTAACCTTTGGGACAACGGCTCATAACTACTTATTACTAGTTCGTTTAAGAAAACTTCTAATTTTCTTAGTTTTCTTAAACTATTCCTATCTTTTGGATGTAAGTTTTCACTTTCTACTCTTTTGTTATATAAAAAATAATTTGAATGACCAGTGTCAAAGATAATTTTGTGAATACAAACCTCCCCCCAAACCTGATTTCAGCAGTGTCCTCACCGATGTTGTCTTTTGAGAGCATGGACCTGTATACTTGGGGAGAGATAAAATGATAGTTAATTGAAAACTACCCCCAAACTTGATCTTTGGCACGCATAGATATTCAGTTAAATCCATTTTTACTCACCTCCATTCTTAAAATGAGAAATTGTTACCAAAACATGGAGGTGAGGCGGAGGAAATTCAGTTCTGATAAAGCGGCTCCTGTAAAAACAGGAGCTCCTCCGCGGGGTCCGCAGAGAAATATGGTTTTAATCTATGCCCATTTACTTTAAAAATTGAACCGTTTTTCAAATTTTCAACTTCTACTGCCCCGTGCGGGTGTACATACCGCACCACAAAAAGTCCTTTCCAACGAGATTTATGCTTACCCGGATGAAGATGGAGTCGGGAATCGTAAAGAAGGACTTGTTGCCCCGATGTGAAAGTTTTTCTAAAAAGGTTTTATCGTGGAACACTTTAGTCATGTTCTTTACTATCACCGCATTATCGTAAGCTTCATCGCGGAGTTCTCTTAGCTCATTCAATTGCAGCTTCCGATAGCTGCTCACTTGATCAAAATCGAAGTTAAGTTCTTTAATAGCCCACATTACTTTATGTTCGATCTCGACAGGAAGGTGGCATGCCTTCCCAAACACTAGGCGGTATGGAGACATACCAAGATTGGTCTTATAAGCGGTGCGGAATGCCCAAAGAGCATCCGTCAATTTGGTTGACCAATCTTTACGGTTTTTAGAAACCGTCTTCTCCAAAATTTGTTTGATCTGCCTATTTGAGATCTCAGCATGCCCGCTTGTTTGGGGATGATAGGGCGTAGAAAGTTTGTGAGTGATTGAATATTTCCGCATTAAAGTCTCGAAAGACCGATTACAGAAATGTGTCCCGTTGTCGCTGATTATAGCGCGAGGGTGTCCGAATCGCGAAAAGATATTTTCTTTAAGGAACTTAATGACAACTTTGTTGTCATTAGTGCGACACGGTATAGCTTCCACCCATTTCGAGACATAATCAACCGTTAACAAGATATATAAATTCCCAAAAGAGTTGGGAAAAGGGCCCATAAAATCAATACCCCAAACATTGAATATTTCCACAACCAATATAGGTTGGAGCAGCATCTCATTTCTTCGTGAAATCCGACCCAAATGCTGACATCGTAGACAAGTTTTGCAATGTTCATATGCATCTTTAAATAATGTTGGCCAATAAAAGCCACATTGCAAAACTTTCTCCGCCGTTTTTCGAGGACCAAAATGACTGCCGCATGCCTGATCATGACAAAATGATAACACACTCTTGAATTCATCGTTAGGGATACATCTGCGAATGATTTGATCGGAACAATACTTAAACAGATAAGGTTCATCCCAGTAAAAGTATTTTACTTGTGATAGAAATCGAAGTTTGTCTTGTTTCGACCAATCGCTAGGAATAAGTCCCGTTGCAAGATAGTTCACGATATCCACGAACCAAGGTTCGTAGGATACAGTCAAGAGTTGTTCGTCAGGAAATGAGTCATTTATCGGCACGGTCAAAGTTGGCGAAGAAGTGATGCGTGAAAGATGGTCGGCTACAACGTTTTCACATCCACTCTTGTCTCGGATGACAAGATCAAATTCTTGTAACAATAGCATCCAACGTATTAGCCTGGCCTTAGCATCCTTCTTCGATAAAAGATGTCGTAGGGCGGAGTGATCAGTGTAAACCACAATTGGCGAGCCAATCAAGTAGGGCATGAATTTCTCTAATGCAAATACAACTGCCAAGAGTTCTTTCTCGGTAGTTGTGTAATTTATTTGTGCATCATTCAAAGTCCTACTTACATAGTAAATTACATGTGGCATCTTATCAATGTGATGTCCTAAGACAGCACCAATAGCAAAATCTGATGCATCACACATAAGCTCGAACGGGTGGTTCCAATCCGGAGATGATAGAACGGGGGCTGTAGTCAGCGATCCTTTAAGCGATTCAAAAGCAGCCTCACAATCCGAATTGAAGTGAAATATAGTATCCTTGGCCAATAGAAGGGTTAAGGGTCTAGCGATTTTGCTAAAGTCCTTAATAAATCTCCTATAAAATCCTGCATGACCAAGGAAGGATCGTATATCTTTGACGCATTTGGGACGAGGGGGGTTCTGAATGACATCTATTTTAGCTCTGTCAACTTCAATGCTTTTTCGTGAAATTATATGTCCAAGTACAATACCTTCTTGGACCATAAAATGGTATTTTTCCCAATTCAAAGTCAAGTTCTTATCCTTACAGCGGGTAAGAACCGCGTCAAGATTATGAAGGCAATTCTCAAAGAAGTTCCCAAATATGGAGAAATCGTCCATAAAAATTTCCATAAAATTCTCCACCATATCTGAGAATATCCCCATCATACACCGCTGAAATGTAGCGGGAGCGTTGTATAACCCAAAGGGCATGCGTCTATAAGCAAAAGTACCGAAAGGACAAGTAAATGTGGTTTTATCTTGATCGTTTTCAGCAATGGGGACCTGGTTATAGCCAGAGCATCCGTCCAAGAAACAATAGTATTCGTGTCCAGCTAATCGTTCTAACATCTGGTCAATGAAAGGTAGAGGGAAGTGATCTTTCCTCGTCGCGGCATTGAGTTTTCTGTAATCAATACATACGCGCCACCCAGTTTGGGTGTGTGTTTGGATTAACTCATTAGCCTCATTAGTTATGACCGTGATGCCAGACTTTTTAGGGACCACATGAATTGGACTTACCCATTGGCTATCAGATATAGGGTAAATTATTCCACTATCAAGGCACTTGACGATTTCTTTCTTTACCGCCTCCTTCATAACGGGATTTAACCGTCTTTGTGGGTCTTGGGTTGGTTTGGCTTCATCCATCAGATGTATGTAATGTTCAACAATTAAGGGACTAATCCCTTTGATGTCAGCCATTGTCCAACCAAATGCTTGTCGATTCGATCTCAACACTGCCAAAAGTACATTCTCTTGCTCTAAGGCTAGAGAAGCGGATATAATCACTGGCAAAGTCTCATTCTCTCATAAATATGCATATTTAAGATGAGAAGGTAGCGGTTTGAGATCAAGAATTGGCGGAGAGACAATAGAAGGTGGGGTAGATGAATGATATTCGGACTCCCTAAGAGGTTCAAAACTTGCATAAGATATTGACTCGAAAAGTGCTGCTGACTTTTGCAACGAGTCAACGGGTTCAAACTCAAGGACGGACTCATTGAACATATCCTCACTATGAAGTAGTGCAAGATCAAACGATGTCTCATTAGTATTGTTGAGATCATCAAAGCAAAGTTCCTCATCCATGCAGCTTTCGGGAACTATCTCGTGGATGGAACAAACATCCAGCAAATGAGCAGAAGGTTCTGATGGTTGACTTCCTAGCTTGTAAATATTAAGCTCAATTGTCATTTTCCCGAAGGATAAGTTCATAGAACCGTTACGACAATTAATTACAGCGTTAGAAGTTGCTAGGAAGGGTCGACCAAGTATCACCGGGATTTGATTGCGTGGGTTTGCCACAGGCTGTGTATCTAAAACAATAAAGTTCACGGGAAATATGAATTCCCCGACTTTAATTAACACATCCTCTAGTTCACCCTGAGGTTTGGTGATTGATCGGTCTGCCATCTGGAGAGTACAATGGGCGGGTTTCAACTCTCCAATTCCTAACTGCTCGTATACTGAATAAGGAAGCAATTTAACGCTAGCGCCAAGATCGAGTAAAGCACGATTAATATTTTTACCCCCAATAGAAATAGAGATGGTAGGACAGCCAGGGTCCTTACGTTTCTTTGGTATTTGCTGGGTAAAAGCTGTGCTAACATTACTCGTCATGAAAACCTTTTTCGGAACTTGAGTTTTTCTCTTCCTAGTGCACAAGTCCTTAAGGATTCTTGCATAAGATGGGACTTGTTGAATAGCATCTAGGAGAGAAATATTCACGTTAACTTGCTTAAATATTTCCACAATCTTCTCCATTTGTGGGTTAGGTCTGTTGGCCCTTAATCTGTTTGGAAATGGAGCTTGATCAATAAGTTTTGGGTCCAACATTTGTGGAGAAGATTGTGGGGACGGATTCGATCCCAAAATTAGAGTGGGAATCGACTTAGATAGATCGGGCGAAGTGTTCGAGCCTTGGGGAAAACGGAGAATAGGCTCGGATGAAGGTGGGAGACTAGACGAATTAGGGAAAGAAGAAGAAGCTGGGGTATCATTGGTGTCACTAACATCATCAAATTGCTCACCCACTCGGTTATTCAGCACTTTTCCCGATCTCAACGTAGTAACGGCATTCACATTATGATTTTGTGAATGGCCAGGATTCGGTAGGGGTTGAGATGGGAGTTTCCCTTTCTCTCTCGCACTCATTGTGGCGTTTAACTGTGCAAGTTGGTTTTCTATTGATTTAATACTCTCGCCGTGGGAGGCAGAGTCTTTCTTTATGGTATCAATAGAAGACTTCATATAGGCCGACATTTGAATGGTATGTTTCATAAACATATCCAAAGTTTGTGCGCGTGAAGAGTTGTCGGTACCGGCCACTTGTGGTGTAGAAGTGTTGGCCGGATTTTGAAAATTTTGTGGCTGAAAGGGGAGCTGACTTTGTGGTTGTGGTTGCTGTGGAGGAGGTCTTTGATAATTGCTTTGGAACTGATTTTGATTTTGGGGTTGGTTTTGGTTCCAAGCAAAGTTAGAATAATTCCTCCATCCTTGATTGTACGTGGAAGAATAAGGATCGTGTCTAGGTCACTGCTGAAAAGCAGCATTAGTTTGAAACGATGCATTCATAGGACATTCTTTCGTTAAGTGTGAAAGATCTGAACAGCAACCACACACAGTCTTGGGAAGCGTGACCTGATTTAGGGAGACTGATGAGAACTTGTTCTCAATAGCGTCGAGTTTCTTCTGTATCGCTGCCATTTCGGCTTTCACTGCGATGGAAACATCGAGCTGGTGAATACCTCCCCTAGTTGAAGGTGGTCTTACGCTTTCCCACTGCAAAGTATTTTCAGCGAGATCTTCCAGATATTTCCATGCTTCACCGTCATCTTTAGACATGAAATTGCATTGACACATTGTTTCAAGTATCTGCTTTGTCGCTGGATTAATGCCCTCATATATAATTCGGCATAAATCCCATCTATTAATTCCATGATGAGGACATTGGACAAGGGACAAGCAGATCCTTGAAACGTTCAAAGCACTTCCAAAATGGTTCATTGGGAAGCTGGGTAAACTGGTTGATCTCGCTCCTAACACGGGCGGTCTTATGGTTTGGGTAAAACTTCTTAAGAAATGCTATTATGAATTCATCCCAATTAGTGATAGAGTGTGCAGCAGTATTATAAAGCCATTTTTCTGCCAAATCGCACAGAATAAATGGGAGAAGACGCAAGTGCATAGCATTCACAGTCAATTGTGAAGTACCCATCATTGCGCATACGTTTTCGAATTTAGTGATGAAAACGTACGCGTCTTCAGACTCAAGCCCGTGAAATTTGCGAAACAGATTGATGTAGTGGGGTTTGATTTCAAAATTATCCCCGTTAGCTGGTGGAATAGATAAGCAAGTGGGAAGTGGAGCATGGATAGGATAGTATCTCTCTTGGAGAGAGATGCGATGTGGATTCTGCTCACCTACGGGCGGTGGCTGTAGGGTTCCTAGGCACACTAATGAGGTCTCACAAGGCATCAACCATGCCAAATTCAAAAATTTCCGGTGCCGAGAAACCCTAATGCGATCGTTGACAAGAGATTAGGCGAAACATGCAACTAGTTAACAACTTAACTAAGAGTGAACGGAAAATACAACCTTTGTAGATCCGGTCCTCCACCTCCATAGCTCCGTGATGATGTCCCCTCGCTGCGATCATCGGATCCCGGGCTCTAGCGTCGGCTTCATCGGAGAAATGGGCGGGCTAGGTCGTCGACTTCGATGCCGAAGATGATCTACGTCGAGGCAACACAAGATCAAGCTCCAACTTCACCAAGCCATGAAACTTGTGAAGAAAACACCCTATACTACTTGGCAAGTGGTAGAGGATGAAGAAATAGGAAGTGGGTTCACTTTAGAATTGGATTTCTCACTCTTTTTCTCAAGTCACCATTGAAGCTAGCAAGCTTCTTTCTTCTTGAAGAAGAAGAAGAAGAAGAAAAAGAATATGATAAGAATAATTGGAAAATAGAAAATAAGTCATTCTTATCATATTAGCAACCATGGTTAAGTGTAGAGAATAAACTAAGGTTAGGTGAATGGTTAGGTTTAGCATGAAACAAAAATGGTAGACTTTTTCAAAGCTTCATGAAGCTTCAACTATAAAACAAAGCAAGCCACCATTTCTCTTTTTGCCAAAAATGAATTAAGAGAATAAATAAATAAGTAAATCAAAACCCTAACCATTAACATAACCATGGTTTAATCATACACACCCAAGTTTGCATGTATCATCAAACATGATACAAACTAGTGCACAAAACTATATCATATATACAATGTGCACATCAAGTGAGAAAATCCATCTTAAGTGAACAAATACTAGTTAATGTAAAGTAATATATCAAATATATAATTATACATTAAATCATTAAATCAACACTTGATTTAACGATCCGGTCATATCGCATATAACCGACTAATATCAAGTGTATCAATGTATCGAATCAACACTTGATTCGGTAACCCGGCTATATCACATATAACCGACCAATGATACAAATCGTGAGAATAGAATACAGTATCACATACTGGTATAATTCTCGGTCCCGCACATATCTCATATGCGCTCCTATTTCGTTTCGCTTGAGCCAGGAAACCTCTGTGTAGGACTCTAAAGACTCGTCAATACGCCGGCAGCAGGTGATGATCATATCAAACACCCACAAGCCGCAAGCGGTCTGCTAAACGTAACGGCCACCCGGATATTGAGCGATCAGAAGATCAACGAGCAAGTCCGATCACACTCCTGTGAATCCAACCAGTAACACTTACCGTACAGTCCGGTCTGTTCGTCTGATATGTCGCATACCTCACCTAGGGGTGGTAAACGTCAGACCCCAGTAGCTCGATAAGTCGTGTCGATATGAGGTCTATAACAGTTCGAGAAACTACTGGTAACACTTACCAGTAAATCTCAGCAACCCTGGCCAGGGATTTCCGGTTATAGCCAATCGAACACAGCGCAACATCAACTCCCTATACCGGGAGAGACGAATCCCCTCCTATCGCTCATTGCCTCCATGTGATTCGGGACTGTACCCAAAAACCACCGTTTTGCATGCCCTTTTGAACGTGGTAAGGTGGAAATCAAAGCACAGTGGGAATCACACTAGTCTCTATGACGATCTCGGGTCAACAGACTACTCTGTACCAGTGTCACCAGAGAACTGCCATCTGACGTAAGGTATAATACCATCTGGGAGTTCTCGGCGAGTCCGTCCAGTGTACCCAGTCTCTACTGAGCACCCGTATATCATCTCTGATGTCAAACACCAATGGATATGGGATCATCCATCGCCCATCTGTATGGGTCGAGAAGGTATACGCTAGTCTACTCTGGTATATCGATGCCCCGTCTCGATACACCCACGACTAGGGACCTTGAAGGATGTACTTATGGACTACCATGTCCCCACTAGTATGATCCGCATCATAGTCCACGTAGTCAAGTACACATCCTAAGGGCTTTACCAACATATAACAGAGAGACAATCACTGTACACGTTAAGATAAAGAGCAACCAGATAGCATACTATCATGTCGAGCAAGAAAGTCATCCCTATATATGTCCCAGCATCCACTACAATATACATCCTATGTACAGTAATGGCCTTTAGGGCATACATATAACTAACAATCTCCCACTTGCACTAGGGCCATCTGTAGCAGTGGTTGCAGTATCTCATACTCAACCATCCCATAAAAGTCTCTCTCTGGGAAAAAGCCTTTGTGAGTGGATCCGCCGCGTTGTCCTCTGAGTCCACTCTCCTAACCTTGATCTCCTTGGGGATCAACCATCTCCAGGATCAGGTGATACTGCCTTAGAATATGTCTGGATCACTGATGGGACGGACGTTCCTTGGCATAAGCCACAAGTCCATTGTCACACAATGGGAGGAACTAAGTTCATCTCATGAACAAATATACATCCAGACTACCTCTTTAGTATCATCTTAAGTAGCGATGTATCCAGCCTTTATCGTCTAGTTTTCCACGGTATTTAGCTTGGAACTATTCCAACATACCGTCCCTCTTATAAGGGTAAAGACAATGCCTGTGACTGACATTCAGTCGTCTTTATCACCCTGGAACCTTTCCCGTGATTCTCCCCAGGATCAATTGATACCATCTCACTACAACTAGTGAGTATCCTAATATCCAATTAGATCTATCTCATAGATCCAAAACTTTTGATTTAAGAGGTATCACTTGATCCTATATGGAGAATCCTTGTGATAAGCGGAGATTGACCGAGCGTAACATAGGAAACTCCTTCCCTATCAAGAGTATGTCATCCACGTACTCTACGAGGATCACCACCATACTCCCTACTACCTTTTCGTTTATACAAGGTTCATCTGCCATTTTGATGAAGTCAAACTCTTTGACTACCACATCAAAACAGACGTTCCATCTCCGCGATGCCTGCTTTAATCTGTAAAGCAACTTGCACACGTTTCCGCTGCTCCCACTGTTTACGAAGCCCTCTGGCTGTGTACTTATAGACGTTCTCTTCTAAATCATTATTTAGAAAAGCAGTCATGGCACCCAACCGCCAGATATCGTAGTCATGGTATGTAGCCGTGGTAAGTAGGATCTGGATGGACTTAAGCATAGCCACTGGAAAAAGGTTTCATCATTATCCACGCCTGGTCGATGACGAAAACCTTTAACAAGTCTAGCTTTGAAAGTCTCAACTTTTCCATCTACACCAAGTAATCTTCTCAAGATATACTTGCTCCTGATGGGGATTTAACCCTTCAGATAAAGCAACTAAAGTCCATACTTTGTTGGTGTATAAGGATTCCATCTTAGATCACTAAGCATCCAGCCATTCTTACAGAGTCCCTACTCTCGATGGCCTGCTCGAAACTAGTTGGGTCATCATCTCATGATGCAATCCTCGCTCCCACTGTCATAGAGAAACCGAAGTATCTCTCAGGTGGGTGAGGAACCCTACCAGATCGGCGGAGAGGCTGAGGTTCGTCGGGGACTATTGAATCCTTTGGTTCTTGTCAAATCATCAGCTACAGTTTTGTATAGCTGGAACCTTTCCAGTTCTACAGAACTGATCTTGCCTCGATCTTGTCCGGATTTTGCTTTTGACATAGGCCGGACAACCCCAAATCTTAACTTACTTAAGAGATAGGTTCTTCCCATACCATATCTTATATGGAATGGTAGGCACTGATTTGATTCGAACCCAATTCAATAGGTATGCAGCTTCTCAAGTGCATAACTCCCTAAAGGAAATAGGAAACTCAGTAGTACTCATCATAGAGAACACCATATCATATAGGGTGCAGTTGCTCCGCCCCGATATACCATCGTGCCATCGTGTATTCGGAGGAGTAATGCTGAGAGAGAATCTCATTCTCCTTTAGAATAATCCAGGATTTCCGTGCTCAAGTATTCTCCTCCTCGATCACATCAAAGGACATAATACTTATACCTGTATTTTGGTTCTCTACTTCTAAATCATATTCTGTGAATATCTCAAATGGTTCGGACTTGTGTTTCAACAGGAACATATGTCTGAATCTTGAGAGATCATCAGAGAATGTAATGAAGTACAAAGAACCGGTCTTGGCATGTGTAGACAGGGGACCTACATACATCAACATGTATCATCCCAAGAGTTCACTAACTCTTTCTCTGTTTCCAGTAAACGGAGCTATGGTCATCTTATCTCTGTGACATGACTGACAAGTTTCACAAGATGTAAATTCAAACTAATTTAAATATGCATCTAAATGTAACTTCAGCCAGTCGGGTCGCATTGATATGACCTAGTCTACAATGCCTCAAGAAGGATTCGTTCATTTCTGAACTCTTCCTCTTATGTGTGTTCTATATACTAAGAACCATAGTTTGATTTAGAACATCAATGCTTTTAGATAACGTGCCTGAACCGATCAACTTTTGATATAGGAAATGTTCAAAACATTATCCAACAATACAAAATTTTATCATTTCTTTACTTTGTAAAGAAACTGATATGATTTTGTATATCAGGTTCGGTATATAATAGCATTTGTTCAGAATCAATGTATTGGTAATACAGGGTGACAGTGACCAACAGACTTGGCTGCAACACTTGCACCGTTTTCTGTCTCATGAAACTTATCACCCGTTCTCAGTTCTCTACCTTTCTGTAGCCCTATGTAACAGATTACATATCTGGGATCCTGATCCGGTATCAAATACCCAGGACGCAGAGGATACTGAGAAACAGTTCTTTGTAATGAACACACCCGAAGAAGATGCATCATCATGTACTTTCTTCGTTTGGGCAGCACGGGAAATCTGGTATTCCCCAATTTCCTGCTCTGCCTTATAACAATTATAAGTTGGAGCGGGACCAACATTCCCCAGCTCAGTATAACAAGCGGGTTCGGTCAATATATCCATTTTATTATCTTGATTAAGGCGTGACATGGTCTCTACCTGGAGAGAGAGAAGAAAACACTCAGCGTATGCACTTGCAAGATCAGATTGGTTATTATTTTATCTAATCAGGATGGCTCCCACTGTTTTTATCAAATCTTCCTTCAAACCCTAAAAGGAAAGACTAGCCGGGATTAATTACACGCTACAAGTTCACCAATCTTTCAGCCAGACCAGTGTCGGTACTTTGAGGGAGGTTCCCCGTGCTTTCGCACGGACCTAATTACAGTAAACCTCGTTTTCCCAGAGGCGTAACCCCGTTGACACTTTTCTAGACACCTACTTGATCGGCTAATTGTAATGTGTAAAACTTTTCCAGAAGTAACTCTTACTCGCAGCGGGTATCGGGATCCAACTATCTCATAGAAGGTATGCAATCTCATTGCAAATTTCAACACTTGAAATTCCCGATAATATTTTGCCCCTAGCGTCCTATGACCTTGACGGAGGCCAAACAACCCATAGTCCGCTAGTCAAGTTCAACCCGTCATTTCCTGATTGAATTAAACCCGCCCGCACGACCCTTGACGGAGGCCAAACAACGCCGTACGAATACCCTAATCCAATCGCATCATATGCTAGCAGATAAGCACTAGTTAGCTACCGTACACTACGCCTTGATGGAGGCCAAACAACCGCAGCACGAATACTAACTAGTACTTATCTGAAATGACGGAGGGCTACGACAGGTTTTTCTAAGAACCTATTGCGTAATGAACTTGATATCGTTGTAGGATCGAATGAATTTTGAAATGGAGTGTTTTTGAGGCTTTTCTAGTTTTGCTAAAGGGGTCACTCCCGGTGAAGGGATCGTCGGCCCTTTCCTCATCGAATAAGGTGCAGGATATATCAAATATACCGCTGTGCAAAGCAAAAACTATAGAAGCAATCAAAAGACAAACCGAGGGTTGTAGCATCTGCCAGTTATTGCTAAAGGAGTCACTCCCGGTGAAGGGATCTCGGTCCTTCCTTATCGAATAAGGTGCAGGATGTTCTACAAGGAACACCGCGATGCAAAGCAAGAACTGTAGCTACCTGTTTTATTTTGAAATTTGATTCCACAACATCTTTAGGTTTCTTTTATTTCATTAATCATATTAATGAAGTCCCATCATTTAAATTACCTAAACATCACAGATAAATACGACGTACACTTATGCCATCAGCATTCGCCTCGATGTCCCCTCGTGCACTGTTAGGTTAGGTAACTAACGACAGAGCGGGGCAGGGCTAGCGCGGGTGTAAAACATAAGTAACGCCTATATAATATATCATATATACTATATACAGTATTCATCACAGAACATCAAATGATCACATCACAGATATCGCAGCAGAAGAAACATTTATGAAATATTGGATATACTAGGACGTCCGTGTTTTCAATATGAGCCTGTATAAAACACGGATTTCACGGTCGTGATGAATAGCCAAACCCACACCCCTAGACCCTACGAGAGCGGCAAGCAACCCTACCAATTCTAGAGTTAGGAGACCCGGACTCGACTCCTCGAGTTGGTCTCCCACTGGACTCCAGAACCCGGTTACTTGTGCCCTCCTCCTTGGGTCTATCCTAGTGCGGAAAAGTAAATAATATACAAAGGTGACATCTTCCGCAACCTGGAAGTGCACCAAAAAAAGAATATTACATACAAGGTTTTACATGAATGAAAATGAAAAACACTCATCTCACATAAAAAAAAACCGGCTATTCAAACACGACGATCCAATATAACATATCCAGCAACAATGACATCACATGTCATCAACATAAGTAAATATGTCCATCCCAATTGTCGTTGACATATAGCAACGAAACCGGCGATATCACATATTACACTTACGGTCACAGAAAAGAAAGTGTAAAACTACAACAGTTGGAATCCGCAACCTGCATAGACATCGCATGCCTAATCAAATGAATTCCTTAGACATCGCATGCCTAACAATTATAAACCCCGCATTTTAGTCTCATTATCGAAAACACTTTTCAATATCAAGTCGGACAATTCAACAAGATTCCCGACATCCTGATCGAATACTCGTCGCAAACTTTAGTAGGCAGCCGCACCCCCGATGCCGTCGACGAAGTGCACCAAGGCGGAACACCGCTGCCGCGAGCACCCGAATGGATGCTTTCGGCGACGGGGTTCTCCTACAGTCACTTGGTCGGGGCTATGGGGTGTAGCAGACTATTAAGTTTATCCGGCGAGTATCCGCGTACGCTACGTGATTGCGACGGATTTTTGATCGCATCAAAATTCCGTGGCAACCGATCAAGTGAGACTAAAGTGCTATGTTTATAACATTCATATCAGTTATCTCATAACTACTTGTGGATTCCAAGTATTGTATCACATTCCAGATAAATGGAAAATGTTAAACTTTCCGATCGAACAATCAAACACCCAAGTTTTCCCGAAACTGATCAACACATGATATAAGTTTAAAAAAATTCACTTCATGCCTCAGTACCAACGGTCCAGCCGTAGAAGGGTCAAGCCAACGCCTCACATGTGGCACGCCGTACTGCCCCAAACCCTAAGGTTCAAAGGGCAGTTCAAGACGGTCACATAATCGAGTTAAGGTTTGTTGTCTTCTAGAGGGTCCATCGCGTTACTTGCACTACTTAGAACGTTCTTAAACCACGGAAAAATCCAACTCTTGGAAATTTTCCGGCAGGGGAAAAATTGGGTATTTATATCCAGTCAAACTTTTTAACATATTCTAAATTATCCGGAAAAACTTAAACGAAGTTAAATTATCCGATCAAATTAACGAGTCCCCAATAAAACCCTAGAATACTCAACATTTGAGTGGAATTAAAAAATTCCCATAAAAAATTGCCAAGAAAGGACCTAAGAATAAATATATGAAATTTCAGGGACTAAGTCCAACTTTTGGCGGCGGAACAGCCGCAAAACCCATGGTTTCGCCGCGGTTCCACGGTCAAATTATTGATTTAGTGGACCGTACTTCACAGTAATTCTTAGTTTTTCCTGCTTAATGTTTTGAGAATTTTTAATTCACAAAATTCCACTGTTTGAAAATTTGTACAGAGAGGGTTGAAATCGAGGGATATCGGGTTCGATCGGACTTCTAGCTTCGTCTACACATCGCCTAAAGCTCTAGCTAGGCTCTGATACCACTGTAGGGTTCCTAGGCACACTAATGAGGTCTCACAAGGCATCAACCATGCCAAATTCAAAAATTTCCGGTGCCGAGAAACCCTAATGCGATCGTTGACTAGAGATTAGGCGAAACATGCAACTAGTTAACAACTTAACTAAGAGTGAACGGAAAATACAACCTTTGTAGATCCGGTCCTCCACCTCCATAGCTCCGTGATGATGTCCCCTCGCTGCGATCATCGGATCCCGGGCTCTAGCGTCGGCTTCATCGGAGAAATGGGCGGGCTAGGTCGTCGACTTCGATGCCGAAGATGATCTACGTCGAGGCAACACAAGATCAAGCTCCAACTTCACCAAGCCATGAAACTTGTGAAGAAAACACCCTATACTACTTGGCAAGTGGTAGAGGATGAAGAAATAGGAAGTGGGTTCACTTTAGAATTGGATCTGGTAACACTTACCAGTAAATCTCAGCAACCCTAGCCAGGGATTTCCGGTTATAGCCAATCGAACACAGCGCAACATCAACTCCCTATACCGGGAGAGACGAATCCCCTCCTATCGCTCATTGCCTCCATGTGATTCGGGACTGTACCCAAAAACCACCGTTTTGCACGCCCTTTTGGACGTGGTAAGGTGGAAATCAAAGCACAGTGGGAATCACACAAGACTCTATGACGATCTCGGGTCAACAGACTACTCTGTACCAGTGTCACCAGAGAACTGCCATCTGACGTAAGGTATAATACCATCTGGGAGTTCTCGGCGAGTCCGTCCAGTGTACCCAGTCTCTACTGAGCACCCGTATATCATCTCTGATGTCAAACACCAATGGATATGGGATCATCCATCGCCCATCTGTATGGGTCGAGAAGGTATACGCTAGTCTACTCTGGTATATCGATGCCCCGTCTCGATACACCCACGACTAGGGACCTTGAAGGATGTACTTATGGACTACCATGTCCCCACTAGTATGATCCGCATCATAGTCCACGTAGTCAAGTACACATCCTAAGGGCTTTACCAACATGTAACAGAGAGACAATCACTGTACACGTTAAGATAAAGAGCAACCAGATAGCATACTATCATGTCGAGCAAGAAAGTCCTCCCTATATATGTCCCAGCATCCACTACAATATACATCCTATGTACAGTAATGGCCTCTAGGGCATACATATAACTAACTGTGGCAGCGTGGTGTTATAATTTGATGGAGTATCGTCCATCTCGGTCGATGTGGAGGATGGTAGGGAAAAAGAAGATGAAGAAGTACCGACCTCGGAGTCGATAGCAGGAACGCGGACAAGACGGGCACTAGAATCCCGTGTCCAGCCAAGCATGCACTAAGCGGTTTTAGCACAAGTGGCAGCATGTGTACTTTTTAAAAATGGTCTATTTTGAAAAGTGTGCCGGACTTAAGACAATTCACACAAAAATGCACAAACAACCCTGAAACTAAGGTTACCTAGGTCCAGTCTCTAGACCGCTCCTAGACTTCCAAAGGACAAGCCGTAGGATCAATCCTCTACCGCCTCTTTACTACTCTTGTAGCCAGGCAAGTGCCAGGTAAGTGGGAGGTTGTCCACTACGTAAGTAGTAGTCCTAATTAAGTAACCACTTTCCTTAGACACACTTGCCTAGACACCACAAAAGTAATGCGGATAAGCGATAGATTACCCACGACCTTCCTCTGTCCTTATTGAGCGCGACAGTCCTTAGAGTCTGGTCTAGATATTTTTTAAATTAATGTAGGGTTGATGCAGATGCTCGGTTTGTGATTTGTGGGGCTTAGGAAGGATGATGAAATCCCCACCTAATCTGGATTTAGTCTTTGCCCCTTAAAGTCCGTATTAAAATATGCAAAACAAAACCAATCACAATACTTTGCAAAAAGATTTTTGAGCAGCGATATTTTGCAAAGAATCCTGCAGAAAAGAGATTTTATTGGATTTCAGAGGAGAGAGAAAAAGGTTAGAATCTTACTAGAGAAATATGGAACCCTAGATCCTCTAACTGGCCGCGCTTCCGCCGCCAATGTGCACCTCCTACCGCGGATCCGCCGCAAGAGAGAGGGATCACTTGATGAATTTTTTTCGAATTTTTTTCTGTGGCCTTCTGTACTCCTCTGGATCTCAATGAATGTCTCTGTCTCTCTGTTTCCTTAAGTCCGTGACTCCAGATCTCCTTGCAAAAATTCACACACTTCGTTAAATATACGATTTGCAGTTTTTTTTTAATTATGATATAGATCGGATAAGAATTCAACACAAATAATAAGAATAAAAAATTACGCACGTATCCCCGGCAACGGCGCCATTTGATTGATGTGAAAAAGTGTGTTTGTAGTAGTTTAACCGCAATCAATAACGGTGTCGCGCGTAGCTAGACCGAGATAAGTACGGGCCATCCTCTGGGAAACGTGGAATCTTTTATCTTACTTTAGATGTGTTGATAAAGAGAGGAGGGATAAAGAATATTGTAGAATGGTTGTAGGATCTAGATCTACGTTAAACACGGATGCAAAATATAGATCTAGATTAACTACGGATGTAAGTTTATATAAAAAAGGGGGATTGTAGGGTTCATTAGGATTTAGTAGTTATGGATGATTAATTAAAAATTACTCTTTTTATCCTTTAATAGATTTAAAACTAGAACGACGGTGATGCATGTAGATTAGGGTTTCTGGAAGGAAAAGGGTTCCCACTCTTAACCCCTATCTCGACACGGAACTCCGTTCATATCTAGCCTTTACCAAAATAATCATTAATCTAATCTCTAATCGCGGTCGAGACTAACAATAAATTGGTAGCGTGCCCGATTAGGATGTTAATGATTGTTTTGATAAAGTTTATAAACTTTATAGGACGTAAAAAGAGTTTAAGGATTTTCATCATCCATTAACCTACCCTAATCCTACGAACCCTAACAAGCGGAGAATTACTCGCGCATGTTGGGAGAAGAAGAGATGGAGAGAGAATTCATAATGAAACTATAAGAAATAGAATAAGAAAAAGAACTACCTTTATTAATCAACAAAACTCATTTACACTTTGTTCCCTTAGAAAATGATTACAAATACTAGTTTGCTTCTCGATCTCTTTTAAGGAGGTAGATGAACCGTTGATGATCAGCCTGGATGCGTGAGCCGTCTTGGACTTCGTGATCGCGTCGACTTGATGTCTTTTTTCCAAGAGGCTCTCGGTCCTTATTTATACTCCAAAAGCCAGAACCCTAGCTTCCAAATTTGGAAGCTAGAGGTTAAGATTCAACAGAAAAAATCCTAGCTCACAATACCTCTGCCACGCGGCGGATCCGCGGCCAACAGGGGGGTTTGGCCACGGATCCGCGGCCTTCTGGTGCGCTCGAATAATTTTGTCTTCTGGGCTTTTATCTTCATGACACGTGTAGATTTTTGGAATCTCGGGAAACTGAAAATCTTCTCATGGTTGCTGTCAGACTTGATTTCTTAGTTTGCTTTCTTAATTAGGCAGGTTTGCTCTTAACAACTTTGATTCCCTTGATTTTTTAGCCCGAAAAATTCTGCACAATCTCAACAAATAATATTAGTGGAGTTTTGTTTTATTGAGATATTAATTTCACCATTAAGATTTGGTCAATGGTATTTTTGCATATATTTTCCTACCAAATGTTACTTATAATATATCAACACATGAAAATAGTATTTTTACAGATAAACCCTCATATGTATCATATATTATAATAAACACCTTTTCTGATATAGAAATAGTAGGAAAAATGTCATAATAAATGTGTCGTTTTATCAATTGAACACGCGTCCTCATCACCATTGTTACATCGTCAAAGGCAAGTGTCTTCACTTGCTTACATGTAATGTGAAGAAAAAAAATTAGATTGTCATATATAATTATTTTACATCGAAAATTACCTTAGTGTTTTTATCATAAACCGTAACAAATAGTTGCATTGAGTTAAGAGATAAACGAGTCTAAAACCTAGTGATAACGTCATATAGAAATCGTAGAATCAAACAGTATTGGTTTAGTTAAAGAAAACGAACGTTTTGATCATTAATCATATGCTTAACTTAGATGTTCGATGCGAACCCTATGCAAAATCTCATGTTAAAATGACGGAACTTGTTATAGATATATCTGTTTGCTGATAAAGAACATCATGTAGGAATTTGGGTTGAAAATAGTGAAGTTATATTATGTAACGACGCCCCCAAAAGGCGACGTTGAATATGGAATTCACCGCACATGCCACATTCTAAAATCTATATTAAACTGAATGCAACTAGTAACCTAATGTTCTAGGGCTCGTATCGAAACCAACAGATAACCTACAGCATCCCATAGTTGATCTCTGAATTTTAATAAGTTATAACGACGAAAACTGAGGCGATTCATGGCTCTAGACTGCAGTCCAGAGCCAGAGTCTTTACCTGTACTCGTTTTGGAACACATGTTTCTCCATGTTTAAATGCGCAAGTGTGCGAAACCATACATATAAGTGTGGAGAATTGAATTATCTTTCCAACGGTACTGGTCTCATTGTATTCCGGTGTCGTTTGATATTTATAACACCTTTTAAACTGTCGATGTGTTCTGCAGTTTCATGCAGAAACAGAATGTATACCTTAACCTTAGATAGTGCATATCTCCCTGCGTACAGCGGACATTATTGATCCATCTCATGCGTTGGAAACATAACAGATAAATCTAAATATTATCTAACTGCGACATCACCTAATTATGATCCTAACAGGGAGTAAAACGTGTTACGAAACGGAATTCCAGTTTAGAAATTGGATTTCCAGCAGTAAACACTTAAAATGGAATGACCATAACTCGCAAACCTGATACCCGACTCGAAACCAATTTTTCTGTAGAGATAATTTAATACATTGTTTACACTTTTTATATTGTTTCGCCAAATTATCCATGTGTGATTTTATGTGATTTTTCTAATCCAACCGACACCGGTTGCTCATATGTATTCAGTAGTGCATTTACTATATCCCCATAATGTTGCATGACTGTTATACCCTTTGTAAATAGTGTTCATTTATATCGATATTCTAGTGACTATTTTTACATTACCGAGTGATAGTGTTATTGATTGGATTGTGGTAAGTACGTTAGTGTAAAAGCGTAATTGAATAATGGAAGTGACACATACTTGTACACAATCAGTGGAACCAGTTAGTTATTGCATTGTCGACGCCTATGGGGCATATATAAGTGTAACTATAATTGGTATGGGATGGGGTTGGAAGCACTTATATTAGTGTCATAGGTAAGACATCGAGCACTGTCCATTTATCTTGGATACCAGTCGAGACATGCTTGATGGAGACCCTGTCTCCAATTCTCGTGTAGACTTGTCATGGAGCGAATAGTATTTAGATTCATGGTCGGTGTTGGATATAGACTGCGGGGTGTGGGGTAGTTTGAGTGTGAGTTCGATCAACGGAATCTTAGGAGTCCCACTGCCGGTATATTTCATGATTTCGGGATGATTCTTACCGATCATGTTTCTGATTCTTACTGATCGTGATTCGGGCCTGTGTTTCCTTACCCCTGGGCTTACTCTTGGGCTGGGAATACTCCCGTGGTGGTTGACGCTCACACTTGGACTGACGATAGGTATAGCGACATGGATTTTGAGACTTAGAGATTGATAGGTTTAGTGATATGGACACTGCATTGTTTACTAATTCGATACACATGCTTTACTGTTGATCCGTACCGGTTATTTCATACTCACGTCATTACTCTATATTTGCTGCTTCATGTTTATCATTATTGCACGTATTACACACACACATACATACATTGCTATCGTGTTGCTTTGACGACCTGAGTATGCATGCTCAGAGTGAGAAGCGGACTTAGCTCGGATCAGGACCTTCCTTACCCCGAGAATATTGCGGACATCTAGATCAGCGACGTCAGCGCCCTTTGACTCTATCTGGTTAGTTTTATATCTGTTTTGATAAAATTAGTGACTGTATTTCTCATTACTTGTGCTATGATTACTGATTACCACGTAATGCTAGAAGCCGAAATGTGACTACGGCAGGATATTTTCTTGACCGTGGGAGAATGACTGACCTTGTCACCCATCGTATTCCGTATTTTGGGAAGCGGGACTTGACAGGTTGTGACGGTGATGGTGATGATGACGAGAGGAGGCAAGGAGGAGGGGCCAGCGGATGGAGGAGGTCGGGGGATGTTGGCGGCGGTAGTGATCGGGGAGGGAGCGGGTCGACGACGGCGGCGACGGTGATCAGCGGTTATGAAGAAGATGATGGTGGTAGGGTGGTGGTGGTGACGGTGATGGTGATCAAGAAGGAAGGGGTGGCAGATGGAGGAGGTCGGGAGGATGGTGGGGGTCATGGTGATCGGGGGAGGGGCAAATCGGCGGTGATGGCCGAAACTTTTTTTTAATTTAAATTTTTTAGATTAAATTTTTAAGAATTTTCTTAGTGTTAGATAAGGGTATTTTTGGGTTTATAATATTTTTGCTGATGTGTCAAGTTTGTAGATGTGGCGCTGACATGGCGTTGATGTGGCGTTAACGGTGTTAAATTCGACCGTTAAAAAAAGCAGTTTTCCATCATTTTGAAAGTACATGATAGTTTTGTGGAAAACAGGAAAAGTTTACGAGGGTTTATTAAAAATAAGCCATTATAGAAACAACCCTGGTCAAAACTTAATCCGAGTAGGCTTTACCATACGAACCCGTTGAAATAACCGTTTGATAAAGCAATAAGCAGAATCAGTGAAAAAAAGCAATAGGCAGAGTAATATCCGCACTCCTATAATACGAAATGACCATAATGCTTCTGATACGCCTACGTTAACTCCATAAGCAACGGGGGCATTTACGTCAGAAACTCCTCTAATACGCCAATCTTTTTCTTCATCCATTGCTCTCTCTCTCTCTCATTATTTTCTTCGATATTTTAATCTCGCACTGCTCGATTTTTGCATTGTTCTCTCGTTTCGGTTCTCTCTTTATGGCGATATCTCTGTCGAATCTTGATTTGGGCTTGGGATTAGGGTTTCGAGGATTTTTTTTTGGTTGAAGATTTGGGCGATTTGATCTGATGGGGGGAAGCTCTCGTCACAAATCTCATCGGTCTCATAAGCACAGGGATCGATCTGAGTCTGAGGACGAAGGAGATTCTAGAGACAGGAAGCAGAGATCCGAGGAGGACGAGTCGGCTAGGGTTTCTAGGGCTTCGGATCAAGAAAGGAGGAAGGCTTCGAGCAGTAATGGAGAATTGCCAGAGGATCGCAGCAGGCAACGGAAGGATAGAGGCGAGGATTTGGGCGTTGGCGGAGACGATGATGGTGACGGAGCTAGGGTTGATAGAGAGTTGGAAAAGAGTTTAAAGATGAAATCTTTAGGTGTTGATTTGAAGGGGAAGTATAGTGGTAGCAGAAGAGGAGAGAGTTCGAGCGAAAAGAACGAGGAGAGAATGAGCGGCGGCAATGAGCATAAGGATGAGAAGGGAAAGGAGAGGAAAAGAGAATCGGAGAAAGACAAGAAGGTTAAAGGTTCTAGACATGAGAGATCCAATGATGGAGCTAGCAGAAGAGAAGAGCCTGATTCGAAGCAGGGAGTAGAAATTAATGGTGAAGTAACATAAACCTTTCGTTTTACTTTTATCATACTTTGGTCTTCTATAATTTCCACACCTTGCTCAGCAGTATTTGTGGAGTTTGGAGGCCAACCTACAAATTTTAAAATTGGGTTGTGTTTTTGAGAACGAAACCGTGTTTTTTAATTTGAGGTTTGGGAGCCATCAAGCTAGGCTTTGCACGGCAACACGATATTTGTCAAAGAAACTTATGCTTCATGGAATTTGGAAGCCAATCTTCAAAAACTGAAACTTGGTCTGTTTTTAACTGAAAGCACAGTTTTCGGAACTGGAGTTTACGAGTTTGTCCCAACTCCATGAATCATGGTTCTGAAAACTCCACTCTTATTGAATGTTTGCAACTTTCAATAACTTAAGCCTCATACTGAAGAGCTTTTTAAAGTTAGGAAACCCCACTTACAGAACCAAGGTTTGCATAATTAGTAGTTACGAACCAGAGTTTCATTTTATTTTACCGAAACTGTGACATAAAAAACAATGTTTCTAAATTAGACCTTAGCAAAACTAGGTTTTGAAGCTATTAATATTAGGTGGTTGGTGTGCCAAACCAGTTTCAGTGGTTTTAAAATGGACAGCACCGTGGTAAAGAGTCTTGCCAAACAAGGCTAAAGTGATGGTAAGTTTAATTGAAACTGAGGTTTGTATCTAAATTGCTACTAAAGCTAGCAAAACCCAGTGTGTCCTGAATGCAAATTGCAATTTCATTTTGACTTTAAGGAAACGAGGGTTTCGGAAACTGTGCTGCTATATTAGGCCAATGCTAGATTTATTAAAATATAAGATAAAGTGCCATAGGTTTTTATCTAGGTAGTGCTGAACAAGACGGATTGTCGATGCATGGCAACAACACTATAAACAAATGGCATCATAACGACATTATATAACCATATGAGCATGCTCATTTAAAACGGATAAATTTATGTGTACCTATAGTTGACAGCACGATGTTTGGAATGCTGTACATAAATGAGTTTGAGCTGGAAAAATACTTGGTTAGTCAATGCTTGTAGATTAGAATTCTCAAGCATGTCATGGATATTATTTTCATGTTGATATAGGCTTTCAAGTTTCAACACATCATTTTTGCAAATGGTTTGTCGGTCTTGTTGATAATGAGCATTTAAAGATTTATGGAATATGGTCACTACCCATCGTCATAATAAGAAAGGAAGATTTCTAGGTTTGGATTTAAAACTGATTAACAACATAAATTGCATCATTTTGAAGGAAAGCCTTAATTCTTCGATTGTAAACAAAATTTATTATTTTTCCATTAGGTGTTATTGTCTAATCACAGCATACACCAATCACATTGCAGGCTTATATTAATTAGACTGAGTTTATTGGTCATTCTTGGATGGATAGATCTAAGGGTAGATTTTAGAAAAAAAGGGTGTCTTCTGGTTGTCGATTTTTCATGATGTTTAGGCATCTAATCCTAATTGTCCACGAAATGTCAATTGGCATGTGTTTTTCATCAGTGCCAGAAACTTGCGTCGTACTGTAGCACTTCTATTGGCATTTGGGTCTTTGTTTCACCCAATCTTTCTTTCTGGACTATTTGTTGGTTCTCACTCTGACTTCTTAATTTACAAAAAATGTCATTTTGGTCCTACTTGGACTGTTAAACACATCCTTTCATGCAGTGTTTAAACTCCTGTTATCATAGCTCTGCTTGGAATAACCAGTATGTACATTAGATGTGTTTGTTGAAGGTGGATATGGCTCTTTCTTTTCTTTGCTCAATGCATTTGTTCAACTGATTTATATATATTGTTGATCACAACCCATCAACTTAATCTTTTGGTTAAAGTGCTTATGAGAGGTTGTATTAGAGCACAAAGTTTCAAGATCTTGGGTTTAAAATTCATCATCATCAATTTACCTTATTATTTGTTAAAATCATGTAATCTTGCCTTTCCAATTGACCAACATTCCACCTGAGGCCTTTCTGTATGGCTCAATGGACATTACATGTTTAGGACGGGTCAATTTACAGTAGTTGAACTACCATGAATTTAAGATTTTGGGTGAAATTTTGATTCGACGGCTCATATTGTGTGTTAAGGGGAGAAATCAAAAGCACTTGCTTCTCGTATTTATAAATATCTTTAAATTTTGAGGGTCCCCTGAACAATAGTCTGAGTGCCATATGGTGCTTACATGTTTTGTGTGAGGATAATTGTATTTTGTTGGGCTAGCAACTTATGTACCTATCTGGAACTGAACCTATATGAAGATAGTATTCTAATACTTGCTTCACGGACACCAATGTCCTTATGCCTTTTATTTTCCTGCCGCCAGGTTTTCAGATAGGGTAGGGATTTTTTTCTATAAGAACTAGCCGTAATCACTATATTGCATTTATCGCACTGTGGCACACATTAGAATGTAAGAAAAGTTATTTCTTTCTATGACTCCAAGACATTGAACCCCCATTAGTATTTATCTAATGTTTTGGGCGACTCAATTCCTCAAAAAAGGAGTTGTTAATGTTAAGTCAAGTTCTGTCAAACATGCTGTAAGTTTTTATGAGAAAACTGCACTGAAGCAACTTCTTGGAGCAAAGAAGACTGCATCATTGGTTGACCTTATGATCATTTGAATATTGGCAAGAGCAGGAGAAAGTGGTTTTGCAAATTTTTAGAAGTATATGAGCATATCGCTACGATTATTATCATATGAAGGGGTCGTAGGAACCAATAAATGTAATGATTACAATGAATATTAATCATTTATATGCCATCCACATTTGATCTTTTATTATAGTCACAAGTATGTTCAAAGTGCCATTATTCTTATAAGTAGGCCAATTTGCGTTTGGTGTGGTGGAAGGCTAAAAGTCCTTATTGGATAATAGGGGTAATCTTCACTGATGTGTGGTACACGCATCCAGATGTGTCTTCTTTCATTTTCCATTTAAAGCCATTAATCACTAGTAGATCATAAATGCATAGAAATATATTGAGTTTTAGAATTTTTTCCCCAATGCTCTTAAAAGTCTTTAGTCTCTCTAGGTACTTTCAAACTACGACCAGGCTTTTCCTGATCTATTGATCTTAATCGACCCTTGTGTAGCTTCATGTTTACTTTCTTGATGAGTATCTGAAGCTCTTTTCGACTTGATCACTCTTATCACTATCAGTAACCTCTTGGAGATCCATTCTCTCTTTGCTGTGTCAGAAAATTTTCTTCTTTTAACCGTCCCTAGGGGATTTTGTTCTATCCACTGCTTCATTATCTCATTTTCTTTAGGCACTGGGTCTTTCTGCTCTCCAACCTCTTCGTAGTTTTGATCCATTTTCTGTTAATGATTGGCCGGCATGCCTCTTCGGTTGTCTTGCACTGTAATTGGGGAAATTGGGTTATGGCTATTATGATATATCCTATATATTAGTATATTTTTCTCCCCAAGCCTATCTATGCATATTTTACTATATCTGTATCATATTTTCTCGTAACATGTTTGTTTTGACGACGAACCAGTAGCTTTTCTCATTAGTTAATCTTGTTGATAATTTTTGAATTTTGATAAGCATGCTTAATCAATTTGTTGTGTTTAACCTGTGCCTTGTGTATCTGTGGTTAACAGAGCTCCAGGAAGTTACACACAATCCTGACTTAGATAAAGAGCATGACGACAGTCGTATTAAAAGGAGAAAAGATGGATCTCGTGAACTTGACAGGATAGATGAGGAAAGAGCGGGAGATGTCAGACAAATTTCTTCTAGAGATGACTGTTTGGAAAGTAGAAGCTATAAAGATTCAAGGTATAAGGAAAAATACAAGGAAGAGCTTGCTAGAGACCGAAGGCGCCGAGATGATAAGTGCAGAGATGAACGCTCATCAAGAACTCACACAAGCGAGAGGTCTGACAGCAAGTACTATAGAGATGAAAATGGACTTTCAGGTGGCCATGATAAGAAAACTAAGTTTCAGGATAGTGATCATGATGACAAGTGCAGAGATGAACGCTCATCAAGAACTCACACAAGCGAGAAGTCTGACAGCAAGTACCGTAGAGATGAAAATGGACTTTCAGGTGGCCATGGTAAGAGAACTAGGTTTCAGGATTGTGATCATGATGGCAGTCGTCATGATGATAAGTGCAGAGATGAACGTTCATCAAGAACTCCCACAAGCGAGAAGTCTGACAGCAAGTACCGTAGAGATGAAAATGGATTTTCAGGTGGCCATGATAAGAAAACTAGGTTTCAGGATAGTGATCATGATGGCAGTCGTCATGATGATAAGTGCAGAGATGAACGTTCATCAAGAACTCGCACAAGCGAGAGGTCTGACAGCAAGTACTATAGAGATGAAAATGGATTTTCAGGTGGTCATGATAAGAAAACTAAGTTTCAGGATAGTGATTATGATGGCAGTCGTCATGCTGATAATTATAGCACCAAGCTCAAAGAAAACAGGGGAAGGAAAAGGACTTGTGATGAAATTGAGGATCAGAATGATATGAAACATCGAAGTCAGACGGAACCACGTGTAGATACAGCCAAAAATGGATCGAGTTTCAGTAACAGATGTAAGCAGGAAGATCGACAGGTCGACATAGTTGATCCTAGACTGGGCAATAACCAAACAAAGAATTATCCAAACAGCAGTCCTTATGCCACCGAGGATCAGAACAGGTATACTTTTGCTTCTTAGTCTCCATACCTCCAATGAGTTAAAGCATTATGGATCCTAATCTAAGGCTATGCTGGCAATTCACATTGAATGTAAATTATTATTTTTTAAATAAATAGCTGCCTTTAAACTAAAATTGAAAATTTATAAAAGAAGATCTGAAATTAGGAAAAAGTTCGTTCGTCGTCATTTTGTGAGGGCATGGTAACCCTTGGATATATTCAGGTACGAATGAATAGGCAATAAAATGGTAACTTAAAGCGGCTTAATTTCTCAATAGTTCCTGTTAAGTAGATTTTCTATTGTAAACAAGCTTGATATATCAATAGTTCCTGGTATCTCAACTCATTTTTTCTGAAGAACAGATTATTGTGTCATTTATTGCCCTATACATAATTTGAGCACTGTGCACCGGGCTTCTGTGAATTGTGAATTGCCATATTTATTTGCCTACTTGTTTAGCTTGTGTTAGAAGTTTATACCAATCGTGTATGATGGAATCTAACAATCTTCTTAAGGCATGGTCCATGTTATGTTCCAACACAGACTTGATGCATTAGATAGGAGTGTTGAACTTCTGGATATCCATGGTGCTCTGTATGCGAAGGTGTAGATGGACTTGCTTGGTAATACATAATCGTTTGCATATTTCCCCCCTTTTGTTGAGTAGTGGAGTTGTAATTGTAATTCATGTTGGAAAACCAACAACTCTCTAGCTTTAAAGGGGTTTGCTAGATATTAATGTTTTTGTGATATTAAGATATTATATTCCTTTGTCTTTCGTATCTGAAGGATTGTCCTTGAATACTTACATTGACTGTCGGTTGCCGTGTCATAATAAGTATTCATCCTAGTATGTTATTTCATATAGTTGGTACAGTAATATTTTTCTTTATGTTTCAGGCAAATCTCTAGGCCAGCAGAGTTGGCACACAGGGGGCTACCGTCTGAAGATGCACACTGCTCTGGTACAGTTAGTATAGATCATTCTACTGCTTCAGGAGGTCAAGATAGAATTTCCAAATCTCAAACATTGGAGAAAGCCAAACCGAACAATAACATCGACTCTGATTCTGTTTCTGTTCCTCATCATGATAGGATGCCAAGATCAGATACTCATACTTTACCAATTCAATTAACTGAGAAATTCCCTTCATCTGCGTGTCAGTGTCCACCAGAGAGAATTACTGTGCAGCACAGTCTTGATTTGGAGCGTGAGTACCTTGCAGAGAAACCAAGAGAGGATAATTTCTTACATGTGGAACACAAAAAAGTGTGCGTGCCAGTTGCACCATCTTTCTCTAAGCAAACTATGTTACAACGCAATTCACCTGGACACCTGTTGGGTTCGTATGGAGATGAAAGAGTTCAGAACAGGGATTGTAAAACCAACAACCCATATAAAAGGTGTGGTGATGCCAATGGGGGAAGAGGACAAGGAACCCCTTGGAGGAGTTCCCCTTCTCCAATTGCAAATGGTTTCATACCCCTACAACATGGACCCCCTGCAGTCTTCCCTCCGGTGCTACAGCAGTATCCAACTCCATCTCAGCTTGGCATTAGACCATCTATGAATCTAAACAGTACCTATCATATTCATGAAGCGGGCAACAGGTTTCCAGGTCATGCCCGTGCATATGGGTGGTATAATCCAGTCCACGACTGTCCACCTCACTTACAAGTATGGGATCAGAACCGTCATTCAATGAATAGCAGAGGACACGAGATGAGCACTGATATGCCAATGGGACAAAATGGAAATGTGAATACGGAGATTCCTCTATTTCAGGAGGAGAATGGATATTCTCATCAAGCTGCTGCTGATCAAGCTTGGGGGCAAGCTGGGCATCATTCTTATGATGAGTTTGCTAGTTTAGAGCAGCATGTAGTTTTTCCTGGTGAAATCAATTTGCCGAGTGATTTGTCACCTGCACAGCAAACTGTTGGAGCTGATTTGAAATCAAGGCCTAATGTGAACGGGACTTCTAAATCTCAGTTTGATAACACAGTTCGCTTCTACTGCACCTACCTCTCCAAGCTTGACATATCGCTTGAACTTGCTAAGCCAGAGTTGTATAAACAGTGCATGTCCCTAATGCAAACTAGAGATGGGAGTGTTGCAAGCAATGTTTCGAAACTGGGGCAATTAAAGGTATTGCAGAAAATTTTATACCTGTCTCTATGTAATTTCTCCTATTCTTTGTATGTTGATGTGATGAGGGTTTGTTCTTCCTTTTTTTCTAGACGGATGTAATAGGATCCAGATTGGTGGCGAAAAGCAAAGATGCCCTTAACACTCTTTTTCCTCCAGCATCAGATGCTATATTTCAGGTATTTTCACACTCTGCATCAATTATCTTGCTTTAAATAGATGATGATAACTGTACTGTAGTTTTGAAAGTATGATTCAATTCAATATATTTATGTTTAACAATTAAGAGTACTTCTATTATAATGTATTAATTGTACCCTTGGTATGATTTATAGCCAAGCATGTGTATATAAATTAGAGAATAGGGGCGACGCCAGTTTTGTTATTTAAGCTTCAGTTTTATTAATCATGGAACATGCAGCGAGATATTTGTGTGACCCTAGGCTTCATTTCATGGAAGTTGACATTTGGGGCTAGTTTTGGATGTCGCTATGCATGCCAAACATATTAATGTATTACCCCTAAAACTATTCTACTTGTGTTCTCGCTTTATTTGCCATGATTGTTGTCTAGTTAATTGTTAGTTTCTTTTCAAGGGCACAGATTATAAAGCACATCTTTAGAAAATTTCCATAGTGGCGGTCCAAAATTCAACTTGACACCAACTTTTGGATGACCGGCATTGTTCATCTTGATCTGCATGCTCTAGAACATTGATACACCAAACTTTATGTGATTTGAACACTCTTTTCCCATGTATCGCCTAAATGATTGCAAATCCACGGTTTCTGATAATAAAACATTACATCTTTAGATCCATGGAAAAGAGTTTTCAAATCTCATAAAAATTGGTATTTAAAACTCTTAAGTAATGATTATCAAGATGATGGTGTCGATTGTCTAAAAGAGTGGTGCATAGTTAAATTTATTGACCACCAATCTAGGAAGTTTCTTATTGTTGCACTCAATATTCTGTTTTCATTTTTTCTTTTCTTGGCTTTACATATTTTCTTCAGTTGCAATAAACCGGTCCTAAAAAAGGCTGCTACAATTTTAGACTTCTTACTATTTCCCATAATTTTTGTGCGCGCACGCATTTGCATTTAATTATTTTATTTATCTTAATGGCACTGCTGTGTATGCGTGCCCTCTGTGGTGGTGACCTTCAGCTTTATGGTTTTATTGTTTTTTGGGTAAAAAAGAAATGCTTGCTTGAGCTGAAATTAACTGAAGCTCTAATCGCACCGGCTTCTGTATTGTGGTTCTTGATCACATATGCTGTAAATATCCTTCGGAATCTACCCTACAACGACTAAAAATATGTAGTAGGTCTCATTCCTTCCAAATGACCTTTTGGGTTATTCAGTTCAAAATTCAACTCATCTGACACAGGTCTATCTCAGTTTTTAGTTTGTTTTGTGCTTGTGCGTGTCCCTCGCTCTTTCGTAGCATAAAATAAGTACGGAATGTGCTGATGTGGTTTTGATTCCGTCTGATGACATGCTAGCTTATGCACTTCTGCTTGTATGATGAACAAACCTACCTCTTATACACCTCTTTTATTTATATATATTTATTTTGCGCATCTTGTGTGTACAGAGAGCCATGGCCCTTTATTGGAAACAGAAAGAAGGGACGAAAAAAGCAAGCTTTGCCGAATCTACAAATCAAATGGAGAAGAAACCACTGCCAGCAGATGCTGTAACTGCCAATTACATGGAGGAAGATGCGAACACAGCTGCTAATGCTGAAGGCGAACACAGCTGCGATCCTGAAGAGAAAGAACAGTCTGGTAATACTAGTGATGCTGGGGAAAAGGGGTGTGATATGAATCTTGATGCTGATGTTTTTGTCGAGGGTTCGGATAAAAGTGAGTCCATAAAGCCGGAGAGTACGGTAAATTTATGTCGGATACATCTCTCTGAAAGTACACATTGAAACAATTTTTATTTTTAATGCATTCGAAATGCCATTTCTATATATATTACTTGTGTTTGATTTTGCATAATTAGCTGGAGCTTCTTTGAATTCTCTGGGAGGATAATCTCATAGGAGAGATGGATCCTAATTTAAAAATACAAAAAATAAAAAATCTTAATATCTACTTGAAAAAATCTTGATCTCTTGAACTAGCACGGGGAGGATTATGGTATCCTGAAGCAGCATCATTTTGGGTGTTGTAATTTTCAGATTTGACCCTTTCTTGGATTAAACCGGTGACCTTTTCCTATGGAGAGAGGAAGGTCTTATCGAATGAGAGCTAATGCCTAATCGGTTGGTTTTGGGGTGTGGATATTACAATGGGTTTATTGGATTAATGAGAATTAAATGGGAGAAAACTCGCCTATTCGAGTTTCGAGAGAATTTAGTAGTTTATTATGGCTAAAACATCAACATCAATTCACGCACGGATATATCTTCTTACTTATTGGCTCCTTCCTCTACCCCTGTGTGGGGTCGATGGTCGTCTCCCGATTTCACGATACCTGTGTATATGGTATGGGACACCTAATCAAAAATCATTTTCCACCGACAACTTGGATCATGGAATTTTTCATGATTAGAAGTTATGGAATTAACCCCAATTTATAGAAAAAAGCATGGAACGAACGGCATGATAAAGGCCTCTAAGCAGTATCAAAAAATCAAAATAAATAAATAAAATAAAAGAAAAAGAATCGGACTCTATGCTCAGCCAATAATATTGACAGCGAACAATTGGCTTTTAAAAACTCCCAACTCAACCCACACTCAGCAAAACAAACAGTTCCTTAGCCCCTCACCCTCCCTCCGTGAGCGGTCATGTTAATTACGGATGAACGAGATAAACATAGATAAACCAAAACGCAAATTAGAGAAAAACAATCGACAAGATAGAGACACAATTTTTTTAACATGAAAAACCCAAATAGGGAAAACCTACGGGTACGGCGGGGACCGTTTTCACTATTTTAACGGAGAGATTACAGATTTCCACACGACGGCTTCTAAAGCTCCATAAACACTTAAATAGTACTTAGTTATTTACAAAACATATTTCCCAAAATACCACTTAACAAGTTCGGATATAAATATAGATAACACCAAATGATAGATTCGGTTATGGGTACGAAAAAATCGGGCCGGGGGACTGATCCTGAACCCCGAAATAACTCTGCGTAATGCCACGTGCCAGGTTGGAACTAGCTGGGCCTTTCCTTCGCATCGCTCGTCAAACTCGTTCCACTCCGAGAAGGCTTCGAATGGTTGGTTACGGAGCCAGCATGAAAAACATAATAAAGTTAGGATTCACGACATCCTAACAATGTGGTAAGCTTAGCTTTTTCAACATGTTATGCACAATGTTGTATACTTTGCACAAGCTAAGCTATCGATATGTATGACTGCTTAGGGTCTGCCTGCTTACGAGTAAAGATCAGTAGTCGGAAGTCATGTATGTAAATAAGTGCAAAGATCGAATTCTTGTGCTTGTCTAAGAGTATGTTGTACTTTGCATTGAAGATTAGAAACTTGAAGTTTGTCTTCACTAGAGAAGTCAAAAAAATTACAACCTCCGTTTACAATTACTTGTTTTTTTAGAATTTTGCATGGCAACTAAGATAAGATTTAAGAGGTTGAGAGGGCTGTAATGTCCTTGCAGCACCCTTTCCCATGTGGGGCATTTTTGCAGAAAGGCCCCTGGATTGTCTAAGGGATTTTTGGCAAAAGTGCCCAATCCAGGGGCTTTTCTGCAAAAGTGCCCCCATGTTAGGGGGCACTGCAGGCTGTGGGGACATTGCAGTTTGGGATGGCAATTTTGCTCCGTCCCGATCAGGACGAGTATTTTGACCATTGACCGGAGCACGGGACGAGGATGTGGAAAACCCGATCTCTAATTAGCGGGGACGGGACGGGAGTGGTATTAGCTTCCCTTGTCCCGCCCCGCCCCGTCCCGTCCCGCAATATAGACAATTATTAAAATACTCTTATGCATAATATTATTTATATTGTGTACCTCCGTATATAAATAATTGTTATCCCATTTATAACTTTAAATACCTCCATGGTCCTCATGCATAATATTATTTAAACTAACGTCTAAACTTAAATATTTTTTGTTTAGAGGCCGATATAAATTAATTTTAATGGCTATGTATGAATATTTTGATCAACTTTGTCTTATCAGTTGAAAATAAACACTTGAAGAATGAAAGATTACAAATATGATGGGACGGGACGGGGCCCCCGCGGAAACCTAGATTCCGTGGTAGGACGGGGATGGGATAGATTTTGTTTGCCCCGACAGGAAATGGGATGGGAATGAGATGAGGTTTCACATCTGCGGGACGAGGACGGGATAGGCAATCCCCACCCAGTCCCATTGCCATCCTTAACCGTAGCTCCCTTTTGACCATGATTTAAAGCCGATTTGAGTGAAAAATTATAATATTGTTATCCTAGTAAATTTTCTTAAATTACCCTCATATTAAATGAATATTATATTTTCATCTTCTTAAACATTAAGGTTGGCTTAGATATTTTACAAAGACAAAGTAATAAATGTGGTGAGCGATTCTATACTATTCCCTTCTGTATCATAAAAGAACAAGTAATTTAGGACCAAAAAAACTTCCTAAAAGGATAAATAATTGTGAACGGAGGGAGCAGGAGTCAGAAGATGAAAATGTCAGAAGATAAGGTAGTTAAGAGAGAGAAAGTAATTAAAAATAAATGAATACTGCTTAAGGTGGCAATATTCAACCCAAATCTTCACCGAGAACCCCCTCCTCCTCTGAAATATTTGGATTCGAAGTCATGGAGTTCTATGACAAAAAGTAAAATTAAAAAAAGACAATCCAAGTTTGGGCAAAAGTTCAAGTGATGGAAGTCGGAATCTTCCTCAGATGTTGTCTTCCGTCGTTCTTATGGCCAGTGAGGCTGAACGGTTGAGATTTGTAGTGAGAGGTTGGGTGTAGATCTCAATGTGTTGTTGATTGTTGTTGATGCCGAGCTACCTGCAAAGGAACTCCCGAGATGGAAAACCACCATAGGACCTTCCGATGATCAAGTAAGTGCCGAGGAATAATTGGGCAGAGTAACGGCGTATTGGGTTCAATTTGAGTTACCGGAATCGTCTGGAGGAAAGGTTTATATAGAGGTCGTCTGAGGGCGAGCCGATGTGAGATTCTCGCCGCCCGTTTCTCCCCTGCGTAATGTTCGCATTGATGGCGAGATACGCTCATTAATGGCGAGATACGCTGGCGTAGACATGGAGCGGCGGAGATCTCGTCGTGGCGAGATACACGGAGCGGGATGCGGGACGTAGAGCGGCGGAGATCTCGTCGTGGCGAGATACACGAAGCCATTATGAGGACGCCCGTGCTCCATGCTCCCTCCTAAACAGGGACACTGAGAAATCTCAGCTATAAGACAGCTTAGAGATGAGCAAGGAAGTTGAGGAAGCTTAGCTCTTGTGATTGCTTGGAGACGAGCTATTGGTTGATGGTCAGGCGAAGAGGGAACGTACTCAGGGGAAACCCCCTAGAGGTCAGGGTATATTCCTCGGACCGAGCTTTGGAGATGAGGCACCAAGGAGTGTTCCTTTCGCATCATCCTTATTCGCGTTCGGCATCCCCCCAAGAATCTAGGCGGCGTGCACGGAGGACACATCATTTTCTATGTGTCAAGATCCGGGGAATCCCTAACTGTGAGTATCATCATTAGCCCTTACACTCGTCCTGGCTTATTTTATGGGTCGTGTCATGGGTGGATCGCTTGGTCTTCTCTCCCCAGCCTTTTGCCTAGGAATCTACGCGGTGGAATATTCGGGAATGGCACGGTGTTCGAAGTTTGCGTCTCCTCGATTTCCGGGTCCATGTGGCCTTCCCCGTGCGTCTTAATTTCTGAGCGTATCCTCGATGACGTCAATGGATCGCTGAGAGGACGACGTCATCATGAAGACGTCGCTTCGTTTGCTCGGGCCGTCATGGCGACAGGTCGACCGTCGATTTCATGCTGCGTGGCCGCATTCGGATGGCGGATTGTGGGACGTCGCTTCAGCCGATCGGATCCGCATGAGGGGAAAGCGTCCAATGGTTGGTTACCGCATGGTGTCTTCTGGATCGTTGGGCGCGGCGCTTTGTTTTGGCGGGAGCAGATTTGGGCCACTGGATGGACTTTGCTGAGTGTATAAATAGGTGCGGCCTGACCCCAGGAAATACCTTTGCTTCGCTTGCTTTCTACTGTCTTTGGATTGCTCGGCTCTCCCGCTCTTACATCGGATCTACAGTTCAAACCTTCCTTTAGCTCCCCTTCCTTCGAATTAGGTCAGATGTCATCCTTCGACCCTCTAGTAGGTGTAGTTAGGGTAGAGTCAGGCGATGAGGCTTCGACTTATGAACCCGAGTTTAGTGGGTCTTCCTCGGCTTCTGATAGCCGATGAAGTCCCTCTTCTTCTATGTCAGGTTCGCCCCCAAAGGGTGCCGATTCTATTGTTCCCCATCGTCGAAGGGCCAAGAAGGCCCCTAAGGTGCGTATTGAGAACACTCGTGACGCTGTCTCGGCGCTGAACAGGTTGGACGAGATTTCCGACATACGTACTCGTTTCCACATTCCCTCTGGCTACACGTTGTAGGGTGTTTTTCATTACCCTATTAAGATAGGAATGCGCGTGCGTGTCAGGATCTGTAGGGTGTTTTTCATCACCCCATTAAGATGGGAATGCGTACGCGTGTCAGGCGCATTACAGATTCCCCCTGCCCAGGATATGCCAGGATTTATTGATTGTGGGGATTCGAATCTCCGGCAGTCGCGGACTAAGCTGCCGTTAATTATCCCTCGCATTTGAAGTGAAGAAACCTCCGATTGACGGGTTAACTAGTCATGCGAACTCAATGTGCCGTGTGCGTATGTGTGTCATGAGGGGTTTTGGGTATATCAGGGGCCTCGCAGAGTTTACGGGGGTCCCTCTACTCGGATAGCGAGCTGGGGGTTAAGGTGGCTAGCAGCCCCCTTGCGGGGTGCGGGACAACGCCCCGTTAGAAATTTTTTTCTAGCGACGGACGTGTTTTGAGTGTGGAGTATATGAAAAAAAGAAAGAAGAAAAGGAAAAAAATGGTGGGTAACGTCCTAAGGACGTGTAGGCGCTGGGCGCCAGCGCCTCACGCGCCCGGCACGTGGGCACTGGGCGCCAGCGCCTAACGCGCCTGGCACGTGGGCGCTGGGCACCTGCAGAAAGAAGGGGCCTACCCCCAGAATTAGGAGTTGAACTCCTGAAAAGGATTTTTATCTATGGGGTTAAACTCCAAAAGATTTTGAGTGGAGTTAAACTCCCCAAAAGGATTTTAATTATGGAGTTAAACTTTAAAAGATTTTGAATGGAGTTAAACTCCTAAAAGGGTTTTATTTATGGAGTTAAACTCCAAAAGATCTTGACAAATGGAGTTGAACTCCCAGAAATCTTTGGAGATAATCAAAGAGGACCCCTTTCTTCTCCTCTTTAGCCCTGGATCTTCTTTTGAGCCTTGGATCTTCCTGAAGTGGGTTTTTAGAGATGGGTCTCCTTCTTCCTCATATCTGTAGACTGGATCTTGAACAAAAGAGGGCGGGACTTAATAATCTCTCCTTTTGGGGAATTGATAGAAGACCCGAGCTCCCCTTCAAGGGTTTTATGGTGAAAAACTATATTTTTTTTGGAAAATGAAGAGTTAAACTCTTGATTTAATTCAAAAAAAGGAAGAAGGTTTAGAACCTTAAGGAAGGAGAAGGAGGCACATAATCCGAATTTTTGAGAGAGTGAAAATGCTGTCCTTGATTTTTTCATCATGTTTGCCTTTATAGGCTACACACTTTACATATAGCCCCTTGGGCTTTGCCAAACGGCACTTGTGCTACCCCATGCCTTATGTGCTTATTTCTTTTTGCATATAAGCCATGGGGTTTACAAAATTTTTGGCTTTCTGCTCATTTTTTATACATTTATTTCTAAAAAATTGCATTAAACTAATTTATTGCTTCATTCTTAGCATGGAGCCGGCCCCTCCATACTTGGTCCTGACTTCGGCCTGGGCCCTCTTGACTTGGAGGTTGATTGGTTTTGACCTGGTTGATCGGGGTGTAACTTTTGACCCCAACAAAGTGCCCCCATCAATAATGCACACCACATATATGGGTCGTGTGCATGAAATTGATGGATCTTCTTTCGCGTGGAGGTTGACTTGATCTGGTTCCCGTTTTGAGGACATGGAGGTCGATGCTGCCCTTTTAGCGACGTGGACGGTCGGTGCTGCTCTTTTATCGACGTAGACGGTCGGTGCTGCCATTTTTGCGACATGGATGGTCGGTGCCACCCTTTTAGCGACTTGGACAGTCGGTGCTGCCATTTTAGCGACGTGGACGGTCGGTACTGCCATTTTTGCGACTTGGACGATCGGTGCTGCCCTTTTAGCGACGTGGGCGGTCGGTGCTGCCATTTTAGCGACGTGGATGGTCGGTGGTGCTATTTTTGCGACTTGGATGGTCGGTGCTTGATTTGACTTGCTCCGCTTCTTGCGGTGTCAGGGTTGAAGTTGACTTGCTCTGTTTCTTGCGGTGTTAGGATTTGATTTGACTTGCTCCGCTTTCCGCGGTATCGGGATTGAAGTTGACTTGCTCCGCTTTTTGCGGTGTCAGGATTGATTTTTTTCCGAGGTGGAGCTTGATTCCATCGATGAGGAGATTGGTTGACTTGTTTGATTTGATTTGTTTTGGGAGTTCCTTACCAGTCTGGCGAGACTTTTGAGCTTAGAAGTGCTGCCGGGTAGGACGTTGATTTGATTTGTTTGATTTTTTCCTTGTTCGGCGGGACTTTTGAATTTGAGAGGAATTTGGAATTTAGATTTTGTTTAGCATCAGTATTGCTGCACTGGAATAATACCAGGAGCAACTTATTATTTGACTTGAGAGGACTTAGGATTTGGTTTTGGGTCGGCATTAGCACCGCTAACCCTGAAGCGTAATGCCAGGAGCGACTCATAATTTGCCGTTGGAGGTTTTGGGGATTTTGGCATCAACATCGCAACACTGGAATGTAGTACTAGGAGCAAATCATCATTTGCCATGCCTGTTATGGAACGATGGCTTAGGAGACAGGTTTCGGCCCATGTCACCTAACGCTTTTCAATTTTATGAGCCGTAAGGGTCTCATAAAAGTGTTTTCTCCATACGAGTCGAGAGGATCTCATTGGTGCATTTTCTCCTTAAGAGTCGTGAGGACCCCCAAGTGTGTTTTTCCCTTGTGAGTCATAAGGATCTCACAGAGGTATTTTCTTACGAGTCGAGAGGATCTCGTAAGCTCTGTTCTCCTCATGTATTGTGAGGACACATGAGTGGGTCTTCCCAAATGGAACATAATTTCGACGGCGGAAACGTGCCGCGAGGCTGGTGATTGCCGTGAGACATGGGTGTGATTTAGGTTGTTTATGCCCGTAGATTGTATACGGTAGTCTAGTTGAGGACTGGTCGTAGGGCTGGGATAATTTAGGAGATTTGGATTTTGGTTGGCGTCTGCATCACTGCACCAGAATATGGTACCAGGAGCGACTCATCATTCGATGTTTGGGAATCTTGGGGTTTGAGTTTTGGTCGGCGTTCGCATCGCTGCACTGGAATATGGTACCAAGAGCGACTCATCATTTGCCATTTGGGAATTTGGAGTTTGAGTTTTGGGCCAGTATCAACAAAGCTAACACTGAAGCGTAGTGCTAAGAGCGACTCGTCATTTGCCGTGCCCATTAGGGAACGATGGCTTAGGAGACATGTTTAGATCCCTATCACCTAAGGTTTTTCGATTTTATGAGCCGTAAGGATCTCATAAAAGCATTTTCTCCCTACGAGTCGATAGGATCTCGCAGGTGTATTACTCCCTAGGAATCGTGGGGATTCCTAAGTGTGTTGCTCCTTTGTGAGTCGTAAGGATCTCACGCGGGGATTTTCTCCTCATAATGTCGAGAGGACTTTGCGAGTGCATTTCATCTCTTTTCACGAGTTTGCGCCTTTTCGGGTTTTAACAAACTCACCGACAGTCCTGCTGTTTTTACTCACAGAGCCCTTTCGGGTTTTCATCCGTGCCCGTTTCGCTTGTGGACATACCGTTTTTTATCTTCATTGCTGGTGGGACTTTAAATGTAGTCTCGCCGGTAGGACTTGGGAGAGGTAGGGGTCGTTTAAGCCCGTGGATTGTATACGGTTTTATAGGATGTATGATCCAAACCGTAGGGCCGGTGTGCTCAATTCGTCTGCGACTTGGAGCATTCTCGCGTAGTATTTCTTGAGATATCGGTTATTTATGGGTGGCATGGGCCTTTCTCCCTCGGCGCTTATTAGTTGGTAGGATCCTCTGTCGAACACTTTCTCGATGACGTATGGCCCTTCCCAATTTGGGTCGAATTTTCCCTTGGCATGTCGATTGGGGATGATCGGTCTTTTGAGGACCAACACCAATTCGTCTTTCTTGAAAGCATGTAGAAGGGTCATTTTGTTATAGGCCCGTGACTTTTGGGCTCGGTATAGCTCCAAATTTTGCTGCACCGCGAGCCTCTTTTCTTCGAGGGCATCGAGCTCTTCGAGCCGAAGAAGCAAGTTTTCCTCCTTCGTCAACTCGTGCTGGATGACCATTCTTAAGCTTGGAACTTCAACTTCGAGGGGGAGGATCGCCTCCACCCCGAAGAGTAATGAGTATGGAGTGGACTGAATTGGAGTGCGGTGCGTGGTACGATATGTCCACAACGCTTCGTGAAGTTTGAGATTCCAGTCTCTCTTATTGGCTGAAGCATTTTTCCTCAGGAGCTTGCATAAAGTTTTATTGAAAGCTTCAGCTAGCCCATTGGCCCTTAGATTGTAGATGGAGGAATATCTCCAGTCTATCTTATACTGAGTAGCGAATCTTGAGACTTTGAAGCTCTTGAAAGAAGGCCCATTGTCCGATATGATTCTTCTCGGTGTACCGAAGCGGTATAGAATATTATGACAGAAGAACGTCAGGATATTTTTTGTCTTGACTTCTTTTAGCGGGACAGCTTCAGCCTATCTGAAGAAGTAGTCAGTTGTGGCCAATATGAACTGGTGGCCTTTGGACGACGGAGGATCAATTGGGCTTACTATATCGGTGCCCCAAACTTCGAAGGGCCATAACGCTACCATAGGATGCAGTGGATTGGGATGCTTTTGAATCAAATCACCATGAATTTGGCAGATGTGACATTTCTTTGCATGCTCTTCGCAATTCCTTATCATGGCAGGCCAGTAATATCCAAATCGTTTGATTTGAAGCTGCATTTTGGGGCCGGACTGGTGAGCTCCGCAGACGTCCGAGTGAACTTCTTTCATGACTTTTTGGGTTTCGGCCGATGACAGACACTTAAGCCAGAGTTGGTCATATGATCTGCGGTATAGCGTATTATTTACAAACACATATCAGAGGGCTCTTTTCTTCAACTGAACCCTCGCAGATTTTTCTTTGGGCGGCTTGTCGTATCGGAGGTACTCTATGAAGGGTTCTCTCCAATCGGGCTCGTCTTGAATAATCAGAGCTTCTTTGGCAGGATTGTTCTCTTGTTCTTCGCTTTCTTCTTTACATAAAGTGACTGGAGACAGAATTTGCCGGTTTCTGACTATGATTAGAATTTCGTCCATGCCCGGATCAGCCATCTCTTTAGCTAGGCGAGAGAGTACGTCGGGTTTTCCTTTCAACGCCTTAGGGATGTAGGGGTTCCCTAGGCACTCTCAAGAGGTCTCACAAGGCATCAACCATGCCAATTTCTAATTTTACAAGTGCCGAGAAACCCTAATATGGATCGTTAACTAGAAATTTAGGCGACAAATGCGAATAGTTAACAACTTAACTACAAAAACGGAAATACAACCTTTGTAGATCCGGTTCTCCACCTCCGTGGCTCCGCGATGAAGTCTCCTCGCTGTACAAATCGGATCTTGGGCTCTAGCGTCGGCTTCATCGGAGAAAAAGCGGGCTAGGTCATCGACGACGATGCCGAAGATGATCTACGTCGAGGCATCGCTAGATCAAGCTCCAACTTCACCAAGTCAAGAAAACTTGTGAAGGAAACACCCTATACTACTTGGCAAGAGGTAGAGGATGAAGAAATAGAAGGTGGGTTCACTTTAGAATTGGATTTCTCACTCATTTCATCAAGTCACCATTGATGAAGTGAAGCTTTCTTCATTGAAGAAGATGAAGAAGAAGAAGAAAAAGGTGATAAGTATTATGATAAGTTAATTCCAAAAGAATAATAAAATCATTCTTATCATAATATTAACCATGGTAATGTGTAGAGAATTGACCAATGTTAGTTGAATGGTTAGGGTTATGAGAAGAAGACAAGAATGGTAGCTTTGGTCAAACTTTCATGAAGCTTCAATTACAAACAAAGAAAGCCACCATTCTTCTCTTTAATCTTTTACAAAATAAATAAATAAATAAATAAGTATGAAAAACAAAACCCTAACCATTTAAATAACCATGGTTCAATCTTCACACAAACTCAAGTAAACATGTATCATCAAACATGATACATTCAAGTGCACAAAACTATATCACATATACAATGTGCACATGAAGTGAGAAAATCCATTTAAAGTGAACCAATACTAGTTAATGCAAAGTAATATATCAAATATATAATTATACATTAAATCATTAAATCAACACTTGATTTAACGATCCGGTCATATCGCATATAACCGACTAATATCAATAGTAACAACTTATCGAATCAACACTTGATCCGATAACCCGGTTATATCGCATATAACCGATCAATATCACAATTCACGAGAATCGAATACAGTATCACATACTAGTATTATTCTCGGTCCCGCACATATCTCATATGTGCTCCTATTTCGTTTTGCTTGAGCCAGGAAACCTCTGTGTAGGACTCTAAAGACTCGTCAATACGCCGGCAGCAGGTGATGATCATATCAAGCACCCACAAGCCGCAAGCGGTCTGCTAAACGTAACGGCCACCCGGGTATTGAGCGATCAGAAGATCGACGAGCAAGCCCGCTCACACTCCAGTGAATCCAACCAGTAACACTTACCGTACAGTCCGGTCTGATCGTCTGATATGTCGCATATCTTGCCTAGGGGTGGTAAACGTCAGACCCCAATAGCTCGATAAGTCGTGTCGATATGAGGTCTATAACAGTTCGAGAAACTACTGGTAACACTTACCAGTAAATCTCTGTAACCCTGGCCAGGGATTTCCGGTTATTGCCAATCGAACACAGCGCAACATCAACCCCCTATACCGGGAGAGACGAATCCCCTCCTATCGCTCATTGCCTCCATGTGATTCGGGACTGTACCCAAAAGCCACCGTTTTGCACGCCTTCTTGGACGTGGTAAGGTGGAAATCAAAGCACATTGGGAACCACACAAGACTCTATGATGATCTCGGGTCAACAGACTACTCTGTACCAGTGTCACCAGAGAACTGCCATCTGACGTAAGGTATAATACCATCTGGGAGTTCTCGGCGAGTCCGTCCAGTGTACCCAGTCTCTACTGAGCACCCGTATATCATCTCTGATGTCAAACACCAATGGATATGGGATCATCCATCGCCCATCTGTATGGGTCGAGAAGGTATACGCTAGTCTATTCTGGTATATCGATGCCCCGTCTCGATACACCCATGACTAGGGACCTTGAAGGATGTACTTATGGACTATCATGTCCCCACTAGTATGATCCGCATCACAGTCCAGGTAGTCAAGTACACATCCTAAGGGCTTTACCAACATGTAACAGAGAGACAATCAGTGTACACGTTAATGTAAAGATCAACCAGATAGCATACTATCATGTCGAGCAAGAAAGTCCTCCCTATATATGTCCAAGCATCCACTACAATATACATCCTGTGTATAGTAATGGCCTCTAGGGCATACATATAACTAACAATCTCCAACTTGCACTAGGACCATCTGTAGCAGTGGTCGAAGTATCTCATACTCAACCATCCCATAAAAGTCTCTCTATGGGAATAGGCCTTTGTGAGTGGATCCGCCGTGTTGTCCTCTGAGTCTGCTCTCCTAACCTCGATCAGCCTGGAGATCAACCATCTCCATGATCAGGTGATACTGCCCTAGAATATGTATGGATCACTGATGGGACCGGCGTTCCTTGGCATAAGCCACTACTCCATTGTCTCACAATGGTAGGAACGTAGTTCATCTCATGAACTAATATACACCCAAACATCCTCTTTGGTAGCATCTTAAGTAGCGATGTATCCTGCCTTTATCGTCTAGTATGCCACGGTATCTAGCTTGGAACTCTTCCAACATACCGTCCCTTTACTGAGGGTAAAGACAATGCCTGTGACTGACATTCAGTCGTCTTTATCACCCTGGAACACATCCAGTGATTTTCCACAGGATCAACTGATACAATCTCACTATAACTAGTGAGTATCCTAACATCCATTTAGATCTATCTCATAGATCCAAAACCAGGATTTAGTAGGTATCACTTTGATCCTATGTGGAGAATCATTGTGACAAGCGGAGATTGATCGAGCGTAGCATAGGAAACTCCTTCCCTATCAAGAGTATGTCATCCACGTACTCTACGAGGATCGTCACCATACTCCCTACTACCTTTTTGTTTATACAAGGTTCATCTACCATTTTGATGATGTCAACTACTTTGACTAATCCATTAAAACAGATGTTCTAACTCCGCGATGCCTGCTTTATCACATAAAACATCTTGCACACGTTTCCGCTGCTCCCACTGTCTACGAAGCCCTCTGGCTGTGTACTTACAGACTCACTCTTCTGAAACACCATCTAGAAAAGCAGTCATGGCACCCAACCGCCAGATATCGTAGTCATGGTATGTAGCCGTGGCAAGTAGGATCTGGATGGACTTAAGCATAGCCACTGGAAAAAGGTTTCATCATTATCCACGCCTGGTCGATGACGAAAACCATCAACTAGTCTAGCTTTGAAAGTCTTAACTTTTCCATCTACACCAAGTAATCTTCTCAAGATATACTTGCTCCTGATGGGTATTTAACCCTTTAGATATAGCAACCAAAGTCCATACTTTGTTGGTGTATAAGGATTCCATCTCAGATCACTAAGCATCCAGCCATTCTTACAGAGTCCTACCCCCGATGGCCAGCTCGAAACTAGTTGGGTCATCATCTCATGATGCAATCCTCTCTCCCACTGTCATAGAGAAACAGAAGTATCTCTCAGGTGGGTGAGGAACCCTACTAGATCGGCGGAGAGGCTGAGGTTCGTTGGAATCTACTGAATCCTTTGGTTCTACCAAATCATCTGCTGTAGTTTGTATAGCTGGAACCTTTCCAGTTCTACATAACTGACCTTGCCTCGAGCTTGTCCGGATTTTGCTTTTAGACATAGGCCGGACAACCCCAAATCTTAACTAACTTAAGAAATGGGCTCTTCCCTTTCCATATCACATATGAAGTGGTAGGCTACTGATTTGATCGGGACCCTATTCAATAGGTATGCAACTTCATAAGTGCATAACTCCCAAAAGGAAATAGGTAACTCAGTAGTACTCATCATAGAGCACACCTTATCACATAGGGTGTGATTGCTCCGCCCCGATATACCATCTGGATATGGTGTATTCGGAGGAGTAATACTGAGAGAGAATCTCATTCTCCATTAGAATAGTCCAGGAATTCCATGCTCAAGTATTCTCCTCCCTGATCTCATCAAAGGACATAATACTTATACCCGTATTGGTTCTCTACTTCTAACTTATATTCTGTGAATATCTCAAAAGGTTCGGACTTGTGTTTCAACAGGAACATAGGTCTGAATCTCGAAAGATCATCAGAGAATGTAATGAAGTATAAAGAACCAGTCCTGGCATGTGTAGACAGGGGACCTTACATACATCAACATGTATCAATCCCAAGAGTTCACTAACTCTTTCTCTGTTTCCAATAAACAGAGCTATGGTCATCTTATCTTTGTGACATGACTGACAAGTTTTCACAAGATGTAAATTCAAACTAATTTAAATATGCATCTTAATGTAACTTCAGCCAGTCGGGTCGCATTGATATGACCTAGTCTGCAATGCCTCAAGAAGGATCCGTTCATTTCTGAACTTTCCTCTTTTGTGTGTTCTGTATACTAAGAACTGTAGTTTGATTTAGAACATCAATGCTTTTAGATAACGTGCCTGAACCGATCAACTTTTGATATAGGAAATGTTCAAAACATTATCCAACAATACAAAATTTTATCATTTCTTTACTAATAAAGAGACTGATATGATTTTGTATATCAGGTTCGGTATCTAATAACATTCGTTCAGAATCAATGTATTGGTAATACAGGGTGACAGTGACCGACAGACTTGGCTGCAACTCTTGCCCCATTTTCTGCTTCATGAAACTTATCACCCGTTCTCAGTTCTCTACCTATCTGTAGCCCTATGTAACAGATTACATATCTGGGATCCTGATCCGGTATCATATACCCAGGACGTAAAGGACATTGAGAAACAGTTCTTTGTAATGAACACACCCGAAAATGATGCATCAGCATGCACTCTCTTCGTTTGGGCGGTACTGGAAATCTGGTATTCCCCTTATTTCCTGCTCTGTCTTATAACAATTATAAGTTGGAGCGGGACCAACGTTCCCCAGCTCAGTATAACAAGCGGGTTCGGTCAATATTCCGTATTATTATCTTGATTAAGGCGTGATATGGTCGCTACCTGGAAAGAGAGAGAAGAAAACACTCAGCGTGCGCTCTTGCAAGAATAGATTGGTTATTTATTTTATCTAATCAGGATGGCTCCCACTGCTTTTTATCAAATCTTCCTTCAAACCCTAAAAGGAAAGACTGGCCGGGATTAATTACACGCTACAAGTTCGCCAATCTTTCAGCCAGGCCAGTGTCGATACTTTGTGGGAGGTGCCCCGTGCTTTCGCACGGACCTAATTAATGTAAACCTCATTTTCCCAGAGGCGTAACCCCGTTGACACCTTTCTAGACACCTACTTGATCGGCTAATTGTAATGTGTAAAACTCTCCCAGGAGTAACAATTACTCGCAGCGGGTATCAGGATCCAACTATCTCATAGAAGGTATGCAATCTCATTGCAAATTTCAACACTTGAAATTCCCGATAATATTTTGCCCCTAGCGTGCTATGACCTTGACGAAAGCCAACAAAGCATAGCCCGCTAGTCAAGTTCAACCCGTACATTTCTTGATCGAATTAAACCCACCCGCACGACCCTTGACGAAAGCCAACAAAGCCGCACGACTACCCTAATCCAATCGCATCGTATGCTAGCAGATAAGCAGCATATAGCTACCGCATACTGCACCTTGACGAAAGCCAACAAATGCAGCACGAATACTATATACAACTTATCTGAAATGACGGAGGGCTACGACAGGTTTTTCTGAAAACCTATTGCGTAATGAACTTGATATCGTTGTAGAATCAAATGATTTTTAAAATGGAGTGCTTTTGAGACTTTTCTAGTTTTGCTAAAGGAGTCACTCCCGGTGAAGGGATCGTCGGTCCTTTCCTCGTCGAATGAGGTGCGGGATATATCATATATATCACTATGCAAAGCAAAAACTCTTAAAAGCAATCAAAAGACAAACCGAGTGTGTAGCATTTGCCAGTTATTGCTAAAGGAGTCACTCCCGGTGAAGGGATCTCGGTCCTTTCCTTATCGAATAAGGTGCAGGATATATCATATACACCGCTGTGCAAAGCAAGAACTGTAGCTACCTGTTTTATTTTGAAATTCGATTCTACAACATCTTAGGTTTCTTTTATTTCATTAATCATATTAATGAAGTCCCATCATTTAAGTACCTAAACATCACAGATAAATACGACGTACACTTATGCCATCCGCATTCGCCTCGATGTCCCCTCGTGCACCGTTAGGTTAGGTAACTAACGACAGAGTGGGGCAGGACTAGCGCGGGTGTAAAACATAAGTAACGTCTATATAATATATCATATATACTATATACTGTATCTATCACAGAACATCACATGATCTCATCACAGATATCCCAGCAGAAGAATCATATGAAATATTGGATATACTAGGACGCCCGTGTTTTCAATACGAGCCAGTATAAAACACGGATTCCACGGTCGTGATGAATAGCCAAACCCACACCCCTAGACCCCTACGAGAGCGGCAAGCAACCCTACCAATTCTGGAGTTAGGAGACCCGGGCTCGACTCCTCGAGTTGGTCTCCCACTGGACCCCAGAACCCGGTTACTTGTGCTCCCCTCCTTGGGTCTATCCTAGTGCGGAAAAGAAAATAATATACAAAGGGTGACATCTTCCGCAACCTGGAAGTGCCCCAATAAAAGAATATTACATACAAGTTTTTTACATGAATGAAAATGAAAAACACTCATCTCACATAAAACCCCCCCGGCTATTCAAACACGACAATCCAATATAACATATCCAGCAACACATAACATCACATGTCATCAACGTAAGTAAATATGCGCATCCCAATTGTCGTTGACATATAGCAACGAAACCGGCGATATCACACATTACACTTACGGTCACAGAAAAGAAAGTGTAAAACTACAACAGTTGGAATCCACAATCACCTCAGACATCGCATGCCTGACCAAATGAATTACTTAGACATCGCATGCCTAACAATTATAAACCCCGCATTTTAGTCTCAATATCGAAAACACTTTTCAATATAAAGTCGGGCAATTCAACAGGATTCCCGACATTTTGATCGAATGCTCGTCGCAAACTTCAGTAGACGGCCGCACCCCCGACGCCGTCGACAAAGTGCACCAAGGCGGAACACCGCTACCGGGAGCACCCGAACGGATGCTTTCGGCGACGTGGTTCTCCTACAGTCACTTGGTCGGGGCAATGGAGTGAGGCTGTCTATTAAGTTTACCCGGCGAGTATCTGCGTACGCTACGTGATTGCGACGGACTTTTGATCACATCAAAATTCCGTGGCAACCGATCAAGTGAGACTAAACCGCTAGATTTATAACATTCATTCAGTTATCTCATAACTATTTGTGAATTCCAATTATTGTATCCCATTCCAGATAAACAGAAAATGTTAAACTTTCCGATCGAACAGTCGAACACCCAAGTTTTCCCGATACAGCTCAACACATGAAATAAGTCTAAAAACATTCAGTTCATACCTCAGTACCAACGGTCCAGCCGTAGAAGGGTCAAGCCAACGCCTCACATGTGGCACGCCGTACTGCCCCAAACCCTAAGGTTCAAAGGGCAGTTCAAGACGGTCACATAATCGAGTTAAGGTTTGTTGTCTTCTAGAGGGTCCATTGCGTTACTTGCACTACTTAGAACGTCTTTAAACCACGGAAAAATCCAACACTTGGAAATTTTCCGGCAGGGGAAAAGTTGGGTATTTATATCCGGTCGAACTTTTTAACATATTCTAAAGTTATCCGGAAAAACACATAGACAAAACTTGATAATCCGATCGAATCAGCGATTCCCAATACAACCCCAAAATACTCAACTGTTGACTGCATATTAAAACTTCCCAGAAAACTCAGCATATTAAAATAGGAATTACTGTGCAAATAGTGAGTGATGACGTCATCATCTTGCCGCGGAACCGCCGCAGAAGCCAGGCTTCTGTTGCGGTTCCGCCTCCGTTTGCACTGTTCATGAATTAAATTTTGCACCGTAATTCTTATAATTCTCTGCTGAATTTTTTAAGCATTTTTAATGTGGAAAAATCCCAGTTTTTAGAAAAAGTTAAGAGAGCATCAAAAAGTTAGGGTTTCGGGTTCGATCGGGTTTCAAACATCGTCTAGACTTCGCCTAAGGCTCTAGCTAGGCTCTGATACCACTGTAGGGGTTCCCTAGACACTCTCAAGAGGTCTCACAAGGCATCAACCATGCCAATTTCTAATTTTACAAGTGCCGAGAAACCCTAATACGGATCGTTAACTAGAAATTTAGGCGACAAATGCGAATAGTTAACAACTTAACTACAAGAACGGAAATACAACCTTTGTAGATCCGGTTCTCCACCTCCGTGGCTCCGCGATGAAGTCTCCTCGCTGTACAAATCGGATCTTGGGCTCTAGCGTCGGCTTCATCGGAGAAAAAGCGGGCTAGGTCATCGACGACGATGCCGAAGATGATCTACGTCGAGGCATCGCTAGATCAAACTCCAACTTCACCAAGTCAAGAAAACTTATGAAGGAAACACCCTATACTACTTGGCAAGAGGTAGAGGATGAAGAAATAGGAGGTGGGTTCACTTTAGAATTGGATTTCTCACTCATTTCATCAAGTCACCATTGATGAAGTGAAGCTTTTTTCATTGAAGAAGATGAAGAAGAAGAAGAAAAAGGTGATAAGTATTATGATAAGTTAATTCCAAAAGAATAATAAAATCATTCTTATCATAATATTAACCATGGTAATGTGTAGAGAATTGACCAAGGTTAGTTGAATGGTTAGGGTTATGAGAAGAAGACAAGAATGGTAGCTTTGGTCAAACCTTCATGAAGCTTCAATTATAAACAAAGAAAGCCACCATTCTTCTCTTTAATCTTTTAAAAAATAAATAAATAAATAAATAAGTATGAAAAACAAAACCCTAACCATTTAAATAACCATGGTTCAATCTTCACACAAACTCAAGTAAACATGTATCATCAAACATGATACATTCAAGTGCACAAAACTATATCACATATACAATGTGCACATGAAGTGAGAAAATCCATTTAAAGTGAACCAATACTACTTAATGCAAAGTAATATATCAAATATATAATTATACATTAAATCATTAAATCAACACTTGATTTAACGATCCGGTCATATCGCATATAACCGACTAATATCAATAGTAACAACTTATCGAATCAACACTTGATCCGATAACCCGGTTATATCGCATATAACCGATCAATATCACAATTCACGAGAATCGAATACAGTATCACATACTAGTATTATTCTCGGTCCCGCACATATCTCATATGTGCTCCTATTTCGTTTCGCTTGAGCCAGGAAACCTCTGTGTAGGACTCTAAAGACTCGTCAATACGCCGGCAGCAGGTGATGATCATATCAAGCACCCACAAGCCGCAAGCGGTCTGCTAAACGTAACGGCCACCCGGGTATTGAGCGATCAGAAGATCGACGAGCAAGCCCGCTCACACTCCAGTGAATCCAACCAGTAACACTTACCGTACAGTCCGATCTGATCGTCTGATATGTCGCATATCTTGCCTAGGGGTGGTAAACGTCAGACTCCAATAGCTCGATAAGTCGTGTCGATACGAGGTCTATAACAGTTCGAGAAACTACTGGTAACACTTACCAGTAAATCTCTGTAACCCTGGCCAGGGATTTCCGGTTATAGCCAATCGAACACAGCGCAACATCAACCCCCTATACCGGGAGAGACGAATCCCCTCCTATCGCTCATTGCCTCCATGTGATTCGGGACTGTACCCAAAAGCCACCGTTTTGCATGCCCTCTTGGACATGGTAAGGTGGAAATCAAAGCACAGTGGGAACCACACAAGACTCTATGACGATCTCGGGTCAACAGACTACTCTGTACCAGTGTCACCAGAGAACTGCCATCTGACGTAAGGTATAATACCATCTGGGAGTTCTCGGCGAGTCCGTCCAGTGTACCCAGTCTCTACTGAGCACCCATATATCATCTCTGATGTCAAACACCAATGGATATGGGATCATCCATCGCCCATCTGTATGGGTCGAGAAGGTATACGCTAGTCTACTCTGGTATATCGATGCCCCGTCTCGATACACCCACGACTAGGGACCTTGAAGGATGTACTTATGGACTACCATGTCCCCACTAGTATGATCCACATCACAGTCCAGGTAGTCAAGTACACATCCTAAGGGCTTTACCAACATGTAACGGAGAGACAATCAGTGTACACGTTAAGGTAAAGATCAACCAGATAGCATACTATCATGTCGAGCAAGAAAGTCCTCCCTATATATGTCCAAGCATCCACTACAATATACATCCTGTGTATAGTAATGGCCTCTAGGGCATACATATAACTTACAAGGGACTCTCATTAGTTCAATGTGAACGAACCGTTTCATGATTTCCTCTACCCGGCTTCTGTATCGAGCTAACTCGGGCTTATATATCTTGTAGTCGCCACTCACTTGGTTGACGACAAGTTGGGAGTCACCGTAAACCCGTAGCCGGAGGATTTCCATTTCTATGGCGAGCTCCAGCCCAGGTATCAGAGCTTCGTACTCAACCTCGTTGTTTGTGCAAGGCTCGATGAGAGCGAAAGAACGTAGTAGGGTTCCTCCCGATGGCGTGACGAACACTCATACTATCCCTGATTTTATCTGGGGGATGCTTAATTTGCTGGAGCTCCTTATTGATGAGGCTCTATCGAAGTAGAGCTCCCAATATGGCTCGTCATTCTCGAGGTGCAGCACTTGTTTATCGAGTAACTCGCAATTGAGCAGTGACCCTTCTGGTATGGGATGAGTAGTAAGGAAGTCGGCGGGGGCTTGCCTTTTTACTGCTTTATGAGGAGTATAGATTATGTCGAATTCAAGCAGCATGACAGCCCATCTTTCTATTCTACCGGCTAGGCTTGCTTTGGTCATTAAGTGTCTGAGCGGGTTGACCTTGGAGATCAGCATAACCGGATGAGCGAGAAGATAGTGTCTTAACTTCTTCACGGCAAATATCAGGGCCAGGCACTGCTTTTCGATCGGGGAATAGTTGTGTTCCGCCCCGATTAAAGTTCGACTGAGGTAGTAGAGGGCATTTTATTTTCCCTCTTCGTTCTTCTGGGCAAGGAGTGCACCAAGTGACTCATCTAGGGCGGTAGTATAGAGAATCAACGGTTTATTTGGAATAGGGGCAGCAAGCACTGGAGGGTGCAACAGAAATTGTTTGATGCTTTCAAACGCTTCTTGACATTCGACATCCCAGACAAATGGAGCTCCCTTTTTCATGAGCTTTGAGAAAGACCGACATCTCCCCGATAGGTTCGAGATGAACCTTCGTATGTAAGCGAGTTTGCCTTGAAAGGATCTTAGCTGCGTCAGATTCTTTGGAGGAGGCATCTCCATGATGGCCTTTATCTTTGATGGGTCAAATTTGATCCCCCGATGTCGGACTATGAAGCCTAAGAATTTTCCCGACGACACGCCAAAAGCGTACTTCAGAGGATTCATCTTCAGACCGTGTTCCTTCAATCGGGGGAAAACGGTTCTGAGATCTCAGATGTGATTGTCCTTGGCTTTAGTCTTAACGACCAAATCATCAACATAACATTCGACGACTTTATGGATTAAGTCATCAAAGATTTTGGTCATTGCCCTTTGATATGTGGCGCCTGTATTCTTTAGTCCGAACGACATCATCTTGTAGCAGTATATTCCGATCGGGGTTCAAAATTCTGTGTGTTTCTCATCCTCGGGAGACATCTTGATCTGATTATATCCAGACGGGCCATCCATGAAGGTGAACAACTCGTAATTTAAGGTGTCATCGACCATCATTTCCATGACCGGTAGCGGGAAGTCTTCTTTAGGGCATGCTTTATTAAGGTCCCTGAAATCGATGCAAACTCGGATCTTCCCATTTTTCTTTTTCACTGAGACAATGCATGCAATCCAGTCCGCATATTTCTCTTCTCTGATGAAGCTAGCATCGATAAGTTTCTTAGTTTTCTCGATGACCTTTTCTTCTAGCTCCCTTCTCATTCTTCGAGGGGCTTGTTTGACTGGCTTGGTATCGGGAGATATAGCCAGCTTATGCACGGCCACTTCAGGAGAGAGGCCAAGCATTTCTTTGTAAGTCCATGTGAAGCAGTTGATGAACTCATGTAGCAGGGCGATTATTTGTTCTTTCATTTCCTTTGACAAGAGTGAGCTGATGTATGTCGGCCTTGGATTATTGGGCGTTCCCAAATCAACCTCAGTTAGCTCGTCGAAGGTTGCTTGTCCGCCTTTTTCAAGCTCCCAAGGGGCTTCTTCTGGCTTGGATAGTTCGTCGTCGTCATTTGACCTTTCGCTGGTTTCATCAACATGAATCATATGGCATGCTTTAGCATTAGGTTGCATGAAACCTATGCCCCGTCTATCGGGGATTTGTCCCTCGATGAGTGCTCGGACCTGAGACGGATGCCACAGCCCCTCATAAAATTTCTCTTCGGACTCCGTTTGATATAACCGACATCCACACTTTTTGAAATATTCTCGCATCTCGGGCGCATAGTATCTGGGATTGAGGACGACTCTTATGCCTTTCTCATAGAGAAGGCACGAGACAGAAAAATCGTCCAGGTGCACAACAGGATTTGACCCATAAAACAGGATGCCTTTCTGTCCACTTTTCCTTCCGGGAATGTAGAAAGTTTATAGTTGGTTCACGGTAGAGATCGACAAAGCATCTAGCTCCTTGCACATCTGTTCCGGAACCCTTGTGATAGCTAGGGATCCTTCTGTAATCTCGAAGGTTTCTCTTAGCTTCTCTTTTTGCATGAGGGCCCAATCTGCATAGCTATTGCAAGGTGGGTCCTCTCCTTTCGAATCTTCAGTGTCGCTGTCGAAATGAGGGCGAATTTTGTTGCTGGATTGGCCTTTAGCATCAGACTCGTCCGTATCGCTACCGAAATGAGGGCGAGTTTTACGGAAGGATGGACTTCCAGCGTCGGATTCATCAGTGTCACTGCCGAAATGCGGACACACTTGGGGTTTTTTGCTTTTGAAAGTGACAGCCGGCTCAGATTTTCTTTTGAGTTTCGGGGCTGCTCTGTCTTCGGTCAGTTGTGGCTTAGTATTTTGGGGGTTCACAAAGTACCGGGAATCATCATATCGGACTTCATGCACATTGAACGGCTGGATGTCTCCGTCAATGCTTCTTTCTTCGCCATTTTTAGTATACTTCATGCATTGATGGAGAGTTGACGGAACAATGCCGTAATCGTGGAGCCACGGCCGCCCCAAGAGAATTTTATAAGACGTGTCGGCGTCGATCACTTATATTTTGGCTTCGGTTTGTAGGTCCCTGAACCTGATCGGCAGAGCTATGAATCCCAGAACTTGCTAGAAATTTTGATTGAAGCCTTGAATGACAATACTTTCCCTTGACAGGTGTCGGACGTCCATTGACAAACTCTTCAGAGTCCGCAAGTTCATGATGTTCACTGAAGATCCTGGATCGATCAATATGTGATTAATCCGATCTCCATCACTGTACCCAGTCACGTAAAGCGGCCGATTATGCTCAGCTGTTCGCAGCAATAGGTCTTCATCCTTAAACGTGACTGTGGCGGCATACAGAGCGTACTAAGTTTCTTTCATATTAATTTCCGCAAAGCGATCCTGGTACCGCTTGGGGTTTTGTAAAGCATGAATGAGAACATCCCTAAGCTCCTTAGATAGGACTAAGGTATCGTAGATACTCAGGAGAGACGGAAGCTTTCGGAGATAGGCCAAGACATTATAGTCCATGTTGGGTTAACCTAGCACCTCATCAAGGGTTTAGAAGCATCACATATGCCAAAATCAAATTTTTAAGGTGCTAAGTGAACTTGCAAAGAATCATAACTAGAAATTTAGGGTTTTATTTCAACTAAGCATCACATGCAAATGAAAAACTATCACTAAGGGTAGAGATTACAACCTTTGTAGACCTCCCTTGGTGACTCCTTGGCACTTTGAGAGTTTGGAACGGATCGATGGAAGCCTTCCTTGTCCACGAAGATCCACCCGGAGTCCCTTTGCCCAAAGCTCCTTGCTTTATTTGATATGTGATTGAAGTAGAGCAAACACCCTACACAAATGGGCTAGATGTGTGTAGTATGATGATGTGGTTTGTATTCTATAATCAAAACCCTTTCTTTTTATCAACTTCACTCAAAGAAATTTTCAAGAGAGGAAGAAGAAGATGGAGGCTAAGCTTGAGCTCATAAGAAAATGATATGAGTGAATTATCGAAATGAGAAAAGAATAATCCATATTAATCCTTCTCACTTCAACCATGGTTAGCAATTATCTAGATCTTTATCAAATGAGTTAAAAAGGCAAAAGGATAATTAACTCAAGGTTAAAAAGTGGTTGAAGCATGGTTAAAGATGATAAACATTAACCATGTGTGAATTATCCTTTCCTTTATTCAAAATGATAAATAAATAGATAATTACTACAATATGAGTCTTGCATTGCCACCAAATATGTATCAACAATCATGATACAATGTGTGTATGTATGTGTCCATGCACATCATCATGTGCATACATGCATGCATACAAAAATAGAAAAAGGGTTTAATAAAAGAATTAATCTAAAAGTCATTTGTTAAATCAACACTTGATTTTGCAAACCGGTCATATCACATACGACCCGACCAATAGAAAATTCCCGATTAATATACGGTATCACATATCCGTATTTAATCAGGTCCCCGCGCATATCTCATATGCACACCACATCTTTTCACCTGAGCCAGGAAACTTTATTGTGGGACTCTAAGACTCGTCAATACGCCAGCAGTAGGTAATGATCATATCAAATACCTACAAGCCGCAAGCGGTCAGCTAAACGAACGGCCACCTGGGTATTGATCGATCAGAAGAAAACCAGCGAAGCTGTCAAAACTCCCGTCGAGCCAACTGGCAACATTTACCGTACAGTCCGGTCTCCTCGTCAGATATGTTGCATATCGAGTCTAGGGATGGAATCGTCAACCCCAATAACTCAATAATTCATGCTGGTGTATGGCTTATAACAGATCGAGAAACTACTGATAACGCTTATGAGTAAATCTCAGCAGCTCTGGACAGGGACTTCCTGTTATAGCCAATCAAGCATAGCACAACATCAACTCCAAATACCGGGAGAGACGAAACCCCTCCTATCGTTCATCGCCTCCATGTGCCTCGGGACTGTACCCAAAGTCCACCTGTTTGCACGACTCAGTAGAGCCGTGGTAGGGTGGATATCAAAGTACAGTGCGAGTACACACAAGACTCTATGACGATCTTAGGTTTACAGACTAACCGTACCAGTGTCACCTGAGAACTGCTAACCGACGATAGATATAATACCACATAGGAGTTCTCTGTGAGTCCGTTCAGTGTACCCAGTCTCCACTGAGCACCCGCATACAATCTTTGGTGTCACCTCACCAGATGGATATGGGATCATCCATCGCCCATCATATGGTACAAGAATAGTATACGCTAGTCTACTCTGGAATATCGATGCCCCGTCTCGATACACCCATGACTTAGAACAGTTCAAGGATATGCTTATAAACTACACATGCCCCACTAGTATGATCCGCATCATAGTCACAGTAGTCAAGCAAATATCCTAAGGGCTTTATCAACATGTGCAAATGAATAAAAGCATGATCAAATCAACATGTCAAGATAAAGTAAACCAGATAGCATACTATCATGTTGAGCGAGAAAGTCATCTCAATCCATATATACATGTCCAAGCATCCACTATACATATAATGGACTCTAGGGCATACATATATCTAACAGTCCACTGAGGAAGGACTTGAGTTTTCTTGAGCCGGCTCTCCCCCATCTTCTTCATTAGCGACTTACTTTTTCTTTCCTTTTGGAGCGTTGCCCTGATTTAGCGGTAGAGCCCTGCCGCTTCTGAGCTGGATTTGGTTAGCCTTTATGGAAGGCTCTTCATCCTTTTCAAGAAAACATAGCTCTTCCTCAGAATCGCTACCAAGATGGATGGCGTAGCAGGTCACTATAGGGATCTCGTTATTAAAGTCTTCTTCTAGCCCCTCCAGAATCTCAGCCGCTTCTATGGGGAAGAACTCCTTTAATTGAATCAGAGTTCTTTCCTTTTGTTCATAGTCTTCGAGGGAATCGATGTACTTTTGCATCGTCGATCTCCCCGCAGACTCTTTTTCGCATCGAGCCACACTTTTCTTCTTCTTGAGCTTCTTGGACTTTGGGCCTGATTGAGCCGAATTGGCAACTGGAATGGTGGGCTTCTTCTGCCGTTCCCATTCTATTCTGGGCTCTTTCTGAAGTGCTTTTAGCATCTTCTTTGTCTTATTAGATATGTGCGTACTTTATGGAGGCTGCGGTGAGTCAGTTTCATTCTTTAGGGCAGCGGGTTCAGCTGTCTGCTTCCAGAAGGCTTCAACTTTTGTCCATATAAAGTTGGTGGTTGCAACTTGATTGTCCACTAACACACCCTTAGACAACTCGATCTCTCCAGTCTTGTACTGCTTCTCGACCCAGTTTTTGAAAATATAGCAATCCTTGATTGCATGGCTCACTACTCTATGGTACGGGTAATACAGGGGATTATCGGTTATTTTTGCTTCGTGAAGTCTCTTCGATTTCGGCAATTGTAGACCGTTGTTCAAGGCATCTTTGAATATCTTACGAACCTTGTCCCTTCTGAAAGAGTAAACCTTATTCTTTTCTCCTCTAGGGAATGCTCTTCTCCTCCCAGCATTGGCTTTTGAGACCGGTTGGTTTTGGATTCTCCTGTCTTTCGCCTGTTTTCATTATCGGATGCATTGAAGACATTGGTGTTGCTGGAATTCCCGCTTCTACGGTTGTCGTCCCTCTTGTTTTTCCAAGTCTTGTCTCTCTGAGAGTTCGGGGCAGACTCTTACTTTGAGCGTTCCAACATTTGAACTCTCTTGGTCAGCCCCTGAAACGTCTTGAGACCTGCTGTACACAACAATGGGACCATCCTACTGTTGAGGTTCCCAATGAGGAGGTTAACGGACTGGTCCTGCTCTAGCGGCGGTTCGCACTTGACAGTGAGGTTGTGCCATCGGGCAATAAAGTCCGTGTTACTTTTGTTGTTTCCCGGCTTAGTTCTCACAAGGTCAGCAATGGAGATTTTATCACTGACGCTCATGAACCTTTGCCGAAACAGAGACTCCATTTGGGCAAAACTAGTGACGGACCCGTCTGGTATACTCACGTACCAGTCGAAAGCGATACCAGTCAGGCTATTGACAAACCGACGAAGAAGGAGCGCATCATTGCCCACTGTATTTCTGCATGACGCTTTAAAGTGGGCGACGTGCTGATTTGCGTTTCTCATCCCGTCAAATCTTTCGAACTTAGGAATGACGTCGGGAACTCGATCAGATCCTACTTTGCGGGATATGGCCACCCACTATTGCCAATTTCTTTCTGAGCTTCGGTTTCGGCCACCAATGTTTTAACCTTGCTGGTGACCAAATCCATTATCCGATCTTGTGTTAGCGGGATAGTGCTATTTGGGGCCAAGGCGTCCCTTGAAGCGGAATGTGGCCGGCTTTCTTGCGGCTCACCCCAATCTTGGACCCAAGGGGACAAGCATCGGTTGCTTCGGGTTGTCATCACCCGGCTCATGAGTAGAGACATGTACTTGATTGGAAGGCGCCTAAGCAATTTGAGCCTTGAGCTGCATCACAACATTCGTCAGGTCATCAATTTTTTAGTAGAGTTTGGCCATCTCTTTATCTTTGCTCTTGAGTTGTTTTCGAAGCTCTTGAAGCAGCTCTTGCTCTACGGTCCTGAGGCGGAAAGTCGGCTCTTCCTCACTGTCCGAGCTTTACTTTACATGGACTGAGGGGTCTTTCTACCTATCGGCCTCATTGAGAAGGTTTCTTTATCCAGCGAAGGCGGCTGATCTTGGGAAGCGACAATCACATTCAATCCAGATTTGGCTTGGGATGTGGTGGCTCCATCCTTGCTTTTGCTGCGAAGGTTATCGCTGGGACGCGTGCCCACCATATAGACCGTGTGGATAACATATCCGGCCGTCCTTTTATTATTGGCAGCTAATTTCGCGGACCACTGTCGTGGCCTTTCTGTTTCGGTAACGGTCAATCGATTGAAGATGGCTGGCCTGACCGGGTTCTTGAGTGGTGCTGGCGCATCTTTTCTGGATTTGCCCCGCTATTTTCGTGTGGCACAGAGCGCCTGATAGACTCTTGAAGCGACGGTGTCATGCTTTCTCTGTTGGGGCTGGGACACGTCTTTTTGTAGTATCATTCGGACTGCTGTCTTCTTGATTTTGACGGTCATGGCATTTTTCTGAACCCACTTCAAAGGTTTGAAGGAATTGCTGACTTTTACGGCCGATTCAGCCGTCGTCACAGGGTAACCATGCTCTCGGAACATCACAAGATTCCACTTAGCCGGAATCCTGGCCCTCTTGTTGGTTCGATACTTGAGCCGCTTCTTTCTCAACCTTTCTATTCCGAGCACTTGGCAGGCTACGGCTATTCGGGAAGCTGCCGTAGACCAGGCGATGGAGAGCTTTGGAGATACACCTGATCACACACTTGTTGGAGTAATCGCCTGAGCTCGTTCGCGACGTTTGATGATGCCCTTTGTACCGGCAGTCTTGCCTCCTGCTGGAGCACCAGAGAGTCGTTTGGACACCGTCTTAAGTTTGGGTTGTGGTGCCTTAGCGATCACAACGTTCGGCCTCTTGCCCTTTATGACCGGCTTGGCCACCTGGTTTGCCGGGATTTCTACCAGATGAGCGCTTCCGGCAGGGTAGATGATGACGGTACCAAATTGGCGGGACGGTTTCTCCCACTGCCTACTGAGGCTTGCGGGGAGAATCACGCGAGCATTGATCTTGACCACGTACGGGATCGGGGTCGCGTCGGAAGCTGAATTCATTTTAGAAGACATCGTTGTTGAAAGTTGATTGCTGCACGGAAAAACATTATTTTAGTACAAATATCGGTATATATATTAAATGAGTTCGCATGAACGCTTGACCCGAGTTATGGGAGGAAAGACGGGCCCTACCGGGCGTGCCAGAATCTATAGGGTGTTTTTCATCACCCTATTGAGATGGGAATACGTGTGCGTGTCAGGATCTGTAGGGTGTTTTTCATCACCCTATCGAGATGGGAATGCGCGCGCGTGTCAGGCGCATTACAGATTCCTCCTGCCCAGGATAGGCTAGTGGTTTATTGATTGTGGGGATCCGAATCTATGTCAGCTATGGACTAAGCTGCCGTTAATTACCCCACGCCTTTGAAGCAAAGGAATCTCCGATTGATGGGTCAACTAGTCATGCGAACTCAATGTGCAGTGTGCGTATGTGTGTCATGAGGGTTTTGGGTATATCGGGGGCCTCGCAGAGTTTACGGGGGTCCTGCTACCCGGATAGCAAGCTGGGGGTCAAGGAGGCTAGCAGCCCCCTTGCGGGGTATGGGGCAGCGTCCCGTTAGAATTTTTTTTTCTAGCGGCGACGTGTTTTGAGTGTGAAGTATATGAAAAAAAGAAAGAAGAAAAGAAAAAAAAGGTGGGTAACGTCCTAAGGATGTGTGGGCGCTGGGCGCTAGCGCCTCATGCGCCCGGCACGTGAGCACAGGGCGCCTGCAGAAAGAAGGGCCTTAGTCCCGGAATTAGGAGTTGAACTCCCGAAAAATATTTTTATCTATGAAGTTAAACTCCAAAAGATTTTGAGTGGAGTTAAACTCCCAAAAAGGATTTTTTATTTACGGAGTTAAACTCCAAAAGATTTTGAATGGAGTTAAACACCTAAAAGGGTTTTATTTATGGAGTTACACTCCAAAAGATCTTGACAAATGGAGTTAACTCCCAGAAATCTTTGAAGATAATCAAAGGGGACCCCTTTCTTCTCGCCTTGGATCTTCCCGAAGTGGGTTTTTGGAGATGTGTCTCCTTCTTTCTCCTCTCTATTGGTTGAATCTTGGAGAACAGGGGGTAGGACTTAAAAATCTCTCCTTTTGGGGATTTGATAGAGGATCCGAGCTCCCCTTCAAGGGTTTTATGGTGAAAAACTGTTTCTTTTTGGAAAAACAAGAGTTATACTCTTGATTTAATTCAAAAAAAGGAAGAAGGTTTAGAACCTGGAGGAAGGAGAAGGAGGCACATAACCCTAATTTTTGAGAGAATGAAAAAGTTTTCCTGGATTTTTCATCATGTTTGTCTTTATAGGCTACACACTTTACATATAGCCCCTTGGGTTTTTCCAAATGGCACTTGTGCCACCCCATGCTTTATGTGCTTCTTTCTTTTTGCATATAAGCCATGAGGTTTACAAAATTTTTGACTTTCTGCCGATTTTTCATACATTTATTTCTAAAAAATTGCATTAAACTAATTTATTGTTTCATTCTTAGCATGGAGCCAGCCCCTTCCATGCTTGGTCCTGACTTGGGCTTGGGCCCACTTGGCTTGGGGGTTGATCGATTTTGACTTGGTCGATCAGGGTGTAACTTTTGACCCCAACACACGCTTCGTCTGGTCAGTGAGGGTGAACGGGCAGATCAGGTACATGGTAATGAGATTGCCCTATACCTGGAAGCGTTCCGAAATGGGATGCGTTTGCCCTTTTCGCTCGAGATTTGTGCAGTCCTTCACTGTTTTCAACTCGTCCTGGGCCAACTAGCACCGAATTTATGGAGGATTCTCCTAGGATTCCTGGTTCAGTTTAAAATCGATCGGAACCCCTTCAATTTAGGGTCGCTCCTGTTCTTTCTCTGCTATAAGAACCATCCGGGTACCCACAAGGACGAGCCGAGTTGGGTATACTTTTCTTTTAAGAAGCTCAAGGGTAGGACGGCTGGATCGGGGGTAGTTGTCGTCCCTTTTTCTATCCACGAGTGGAAAAAGAAGTTCATCTTTGTCGGTCCTCCGAAGGGAGAAGAGTGGCCGGTGCCCACCGAGTGGCATAGAGTAGATTTCCCGTAGGCCAAGCAATTGCCCCAGAGGCGGGGATCGTGTCCCGGTGGGAGTCGATCCAGCACACCGACGCCTTGCTTTCCGAGCAGGCCTTGAGCTGGGCGGGACTTAGTCCCGCGCGCTGCATAGGTAAGTTAGGTCTTAGCCGATCAATTTAGACTTGGTATATTTTGTTGCTTTTGTTGCTAACTCCCTTTTTTTTGTTTCTCTCTGCAGATCCCATGGACCGGTCAAAAATTATATCCGCTTTGACCGCTAAGGCACAGGGCAGGAACGGCGGCGGCGGCAGCTCGTCCAAGCCTGTGCTGAGTAGGATGCCCAGCCAGGAGGATTCTGCAAAGGATGCCATTCCCCCAGTCCCTAAGGCACGCAGGGGAAGTAGGTAAAAACATGCCCGGAAACAGATTCCTCGGGTGAGGCAGGAAGTGTCTTCTTCCGTCGAATCTCCGGCCAAGAAGCTCAAGAGGGTGGTTTCCCGGCCAGAGCCGACCGGGGTAAACATTCAGGAAGGCGATTTCTGCATCGAGGTGCCGTTGGGACTGTCCGTGGCCGACACCCTCCTGGCGGATATGGAAAAGGCGGCGGGGTCTAAAATACCTCAGGGCCCCATGAAAGTCCAGGTCGCCGTGATAGCCCAGGAGGCTGTCCAGGTACATGTGCTCTCCATGAAATTTTCAAGTAATTTTCCCATGTTTAGTTCTTGACGAATGCTGTTTGCTTTTTTTTGCAGGTTCTTCATCACTGTGCCCTCTTGGCTACTATAGAGGTCGAAGATGTTACCCTGGTGATAAAAAAGGCCAGGGAGATATCTTCACACGAGGAATAAATCCTCGCCAAGCCGAAGAAGGCTGAGGACAACGCCGCCTCCCTCGAGATGTGGTTTCTCTCGGAGGGGGTGAAGGCCATAAGGCTAAAAGAGTCCTACCGGGCTCTGACTGAGTCTAACCGGGCTTTCCAGGCCCAGGTCGATGAAGTCAACGAGCTCTTTGATGTGATGAGGAAGCAAAGAGACTCGTTCAAGGAGGATATCCGGGCGGCTAATGAGGCGGCGAAAGGGGCCGAGTAGAAGGCGAAGAAGGCTGTGGAGGACTACAAGATGTCTGACCAGTTCTACGTCGGCCCCGCTGACTCTGCGGCCGTTGGGTGACATAATGCCCTCGACGCCGTGAAGGAGATGGTGCCTAGGTTCGATGACCAGGAGCTCCGTGCGAGGTACCCCTCTTGGAGGAAGAGCCAAAAGACGGAGGCACCGGGCAGGTGGGTGGCGTTGAGACATTGGTCGAGAAGACAACTGAAGCTGCCGCTCTCTATGCTTTCTTTCTTTTCTTTTGTTTTCCATTGTAAGCCTTCGGGAAATTTTGCAACAATTTTGTAAAGCCGAGGAGCTCATAATACCTTGTCCATAATTTTGAAATCAATGAAGTATATTTGCTTGTCAGCAATGTGTCTGATTGGAATTTTTTTTGTTTTTATATTTTCAAGTGTGGGTAGATCGGTGTCTCTTCTTCACCCCGGAGACGAGGTAACATGAGTCAAGTGGTCATTAGGTTTATCCTTCTAAGTATAGATAGACCGGTGCCCCCTCTTCACCTCGGAGACGAGGTAACGTGAGTCGAGCGGTCATTAGGTTTATTCTTCTAAGTATAAATAGACCGGTGTCCCCTTGGAAACTCTAGGGACATTACCGAGCTCTGTAGGAGTCTCCATAATCCCCTCTTCCCCCGGAGATGGGCGAATTCGAGTGGAACGAGAGTTGGGCCGGCTATCGACTGTAAACGAACTTTCTTTACTTGGGATATACAGGAGTCTGCCTATTTCAAGTATGCGTGCCTAGTAGGAGTTTGTTCGTCATGAATGGGTGTGCATCGGTGTCGAGCAGGAGTCTACCTGCACAAGGACTTAGTATTCACAGTTTAGACCGAACAGGAATCTACCCGCTATGAATTGGTCAGTGATCAGTCATATTTATTGCATATTTTTACGGTCATTTTCCCTATTATTATTAATTACTAAATGGTGTTATTTGTAATTCAAGAACATATGTGGGTTTATGTGGAAAAAGATTTTGTCATATTCTTCTTAACCTATAATTAATATAATTGGGAGTTAAATGGTTGCATATCTCATTTAAATAAATATCCATGAGTTTCTTAACCATTAAGTAATTTATTTATGAATAAATTGGTAGAATATTTCTCAAATAAAATAAATACTACTAATGATTTGATTTGAGATATTGTGCAAGTATTAAAGTAACAAATCAGTTTAAAACTACAAACATGATTAAGAGATCCAAATCAAATCAAGTTAGCAAATCAAATCTGCCAACTTTAGAAACAAATTGAAGATTTTCGTAACTACAGAGATACGACAATATTTTCAAGATTTTATCGTCAGAAAGAGTTCCTAAAATCACGATAAGAAAGAGGAAAAAAATTAGAGACGAGATCCCTCCAAACGGCGGCAGTTCAGCGGCGGAAGTAGCATAATGGCGGCGGATCAGCGGTCGAATCATGGCCGTTTGATAAAAATTTTCATGGGCATAATCGTCATTTTATGTGAGTTAAGATGATATCTAGGGTTTCAAGTTTTAGATCCTATATAAAAGACCGAGCAGCAACGAAGAAAAGATATCTAGGGTTTTTAGTCTTTTCTTTCTTGTATCTTTTTTTTCTTAGCCATTAAATTTTGTATCAAAGTTCAAATTTTTATTAATAAAAGGTAGAGTAATTTTTATTTCTTGTCTCCTTATTTTTCCGCAATTTATTTCACCGCATCTAATTTTATTAGTTAAATTGAATTGTTTTTCTTTATGGATTTCATTTTCTTCCTTCTTCTTTCTCATTGATTTTGAAGCGATGATGCTAACCAAAAAAAAAATCCTTGCTTTTTGTAAGGGATCTTAAAAGCTAGATTTATAATTTATTTCTCAACCCTTTTCTTTTTTCTTTTTGATTTTAATAGGTGAGTAACTTCTTTGTTAGTTAAGGTTTAGGAAAGGGGAGTTTGAGAAATGGAAAAATCTCTTGTACTTTCTCTTAACCCAACATATGAATCTAAAACTTTTTCAAAAATAAACCACATCGTTCTCTTTTTGGGCGCTCTATCCAACTATGATAGCTGCGACCTAATTTTCGAGACAAGTTGTGGGAACTTTGTTAGAAGTTTGAGATAGTAGTAATCGATGAAAGGACAAGGATCAATGAAGGGAATCCCTAGTACCCCTTTGAATCCTAATCCCTATTGTTTGCTATTATTCTCGCATAAATTCAACAAGTGAATAAAGGTAAAGTACTTTTAATATATCTCATAAACAACCCAAATCCTAACCCTAATGAGTTCTTCTAACATCAATATTTTCAAATCTCTTTTACAATAAAAATAACAAATCCAAACATTTTTCTATTAACTCGCCTAAAACAAGATAAGTAATTTACCATCTCCTTGTGGACGACCCGTACCCACTATCATCTAGACCGTTATTGATTGCGGTATTTAGGACACTTTAAAAACTCACTTTTTCACACTAATCAGTCAGGCAGGAAGCTATCCAGCGGCCTCGTGAGAGGGCTTCAGATCCACAGTTTGGACCGAGCAGAAATCTACTCGCTATGAATTGGCAGGGAAGGAAGCTACTTAGCTGCCTCGTGAGAAGGCTTCAGATCCACAGTTTGGGCCGAGCAGGAACCCAATCACTGTGAATTGGTTGGCAGGAAGCTACCCAGCGGCTTCGTGAGAGGGCTTCAGATCCACAGTTTAGGCCGAGCAGGAATCTACTTGCTGTGAATTGGCCAGGCAGGAAGCTGCCCAGTGGCCTCATGAGGAGGCTTTAGATCCACAGTTTGGGCCAAGCATGAATCTACTCGCTGTGAATTGGTCAAGTAGGAAGCTATCCAGCGGCCTCATGAGAGGGTTTCAGATCGATGGGCGGTTGGACCGCTTTGGCGTTGACATTTGCACCTCCCCAATTCCCAGTGCCACGTGGCGCATGGCAGGTATCTTGAAATCCACGCGTATCTCCTAGCGGCGTTGTTCAATCTACTCAGATCCGCATGAAAGGGAGGCGACTAATGACCGGAAGCCACGTGGCGACGCCTCGTCCGATGGATGCGATACTCCGTAATTCACACCTTGGTGGGAGAGAATCTCGATCGTAGGGGAATTTTCGTGGAGGCTGTTGTTTCCCCCAATCAGAACAAAGTTCTGTTCAAATTTTCAAAATTTGAAATGAAGCAGCGCTTCATAAAAGCGCCAGCAAGCAGCGCTCACGTGCAGAGCACGGCGCTCACATGCAGCGCACGAGTGCGCCAGCGCTAAGAGTGCCAGCGCTCTAAAGCAGCGCTCACGTGCAAAGCACGAGTGCACTAGCGCTAGAACTAAAATGTTCTCCACCGTTGGATCAAAGATCCAACAAAGATGCTAAATCATCAATTTACCAGAATTAAATTCTGTTAAGAAAACATTCTTCAGAATCTTTCTAAACAAAAGATTTTGCTCTGTAAATCAGAGCACCGTCGGATCAATGATCCAATGGTGATTAAAAAAATCACAATGGTGCAGAATAAATTCTGCATAAGAAATGATCTCTCAATCTTGTTAAAAAAACAAGAAGATTGCCTTCTGTAAATTAGAAGCCCTAGGATCAAAGATCCAACGGTGGGGAAATCCCCAAATCGATTAGAGAAAAGATTTCCTCAACTGATTCAACAAATCAGCTTGCCCTATATAAATGCCCCAACACTTTAAGTCTGAGAGAGAGGAACCCCCCCATAAACTTTGAGAAATTTCAGAAAGAAGAGCAAACTCTCGGCAGAAGAAGAACTTTTCTTCAAGGTAAAAACAGAGAGATAAAAAATCTCATCAGGAAAAGAACTTTGTTCTTATGCTAGATCATACATCTTTAAGATAAATTGTCTTTCACAAAAGAGATCATAACATCTCATTATAAAAGGGGGGAGAATAATTCAATTCTCTCAGGACCACAGATCCATAAAGGCAAAGCCTTTCACTAAAAACATAAGAGATTGAAACATCTCCTATAAAATAAGAACTTTGTTCTTAGATCCATGAGATAAAGTCTCTTATAAGAGAGAATTAATTCTCAGAGCGCGAAGCTGCCTATAAAGAGCCTCAGCGCTCCAATTAAACGAAACGCCCCAGCACTCCAAATCTAGCGCACAACGCTGCAGAGCCTCAACGCTCCAAATTTAAAGAAGCTCTCCACGCTCATTGTCTGGCGCACTGCGCCAAGCGCGCCATGTGCTCCTCACGTGTGCACTATTTCACAGAAGCCCTCAACGCTCCAAGTCTGGCGCACAGCGCCAAACGCACCACGTACTCCTCACGTGTGCGCTACTTCACCAGAAGCACACTGCGCTCATTGTCTGGCGTATAGCGCCAAGCGCGCCACGTGCTCCTCACGTGTGCGCTACTTCACCAGAAGCACACTGCGCTCATTGTCTGGCGCATAGCGCCAAACGCGCCACGTGCTCCTCACGTGTGCGCTACCTCACCAGAAGCGCACTGCGCTCATTATCTGGCGCATAGCACTAAGCGCACCACGTGCTCCTCACGTGTGCGCTACTTCACCAGAAGCGTACTGCGTTCATTGTCTGGCGCATAGCGCCAAGCACGCCACGTGCTCCTCACATGTGCGCTAAGAGAAAATAAACTGTTCTATAAAAAAAAGGCCCTATGGTTATAATGAGTGCTCAACACTCAATAAAAGACAAAAAAAAATTGTTAGAACCAATGCTCAGCATTTTAACTGAATGGGCCGAGCCCAAGTTGGCCACATAACCCTATTTCAGATTAATTGAGCCCATATACTCATAAATCTTTGATTTCAGTCCCAAATTGGACTACAGATCTCCCAACCAATATTGGTTCAAGGGTACATCTCTTCACTCCTCTGATATTTGTCGTTGTAATCCTTCAACGTCCTTAGAGAGGTGACGGATCCCGACAACCAGACATTCTATGGACTGTGGGGTCCTTAAACTCATGGACTATGATATCTTTAAACTTTACAGACTATGATGTCTCTAAACTACTACAGACTGTGGGGTCCTTAAACTCATGGACTATGATGTCCTTAAACTTTACAGACTATGACGTCTTTAAAATGGACCGCAATATCCCTAAACTAAAACAATAGAGTCCAAATGCTCTTTTGTTGGATTTAAATGATCCTGTTAAGTAGATCTTAGTCTAAAATTAGACTAACGTATCCTTAACAAACGTTTAAGTTGATCTTAGTCTCAAATGAGATTAACGATCCTTAAACCCAACCCAAAACCAAATCTAAGAAAATACGGATTTGGACTAATCCACGCCCTACGGGCGACAACATAAATTAGTCTCTGTATACAATCCACGGGCAACCAAAAATAAAACAAACACACACGACACGAAGTGACCATCTGGAGAAGGAGAAAGTGGTTACCGCGATGCGGTAGTATAATTAACTGCAGGGGCTTGCGCCTGCAGGGAAGAGCGTCCCCACAATCAAAAAACCCTCAAACGAGGGGGAATCTGACGAAGTCTGCTATATTGGCCGCATCCGTCTAAACCTCCGATACACGGTGCCATAAATCTATTTGGCATCTTCGGAGAGGCGAACGGATAGCACCAAATAGCATCTGCCCTTGAAATTCAGGCCTGACGTCCTAACGTTCCGGTCGCGTGTTTCGGCGGAGAACAGATTCTGGCACGCCCGGTGGGACCTTTTCCTCTTTCCACTCCACACTTCGTGTGTCGTGTTTCATGAACAAGTCGCGTCTTGACATGGTTGCCTTTGGATGTGAAGTACTAAGATTTGGTATCTTGCTCCGTGCAGAAAAACAGAACATCAATGGCTTCAAATTGCACTAATTGCAACAACTCCCACTCCGTCCTCGCCGGAGGAGTGATCTAGGGCCTCAAGCGGCCTCCCTTTTTACAATGCCGGTAGAACAAGCGACCCAAGCCACCACTGGGCTATTCTTTAGGACCATGCTCCCACCAATGAGTTTCAACGCCCCATTGTCGTCGCAAGAAGCTGTGAAGAAGCCGGTCTTTGATCGGCTTGCAACCACTACGGCCCCTCTCAGCGGGTCGTCCAACTCCAATGCCTCAGTCTTCGACGGGATGGGCCAAAGCTCAAGTGGGCCCGCAAAGAGGCTCGCAATACTAGAGAAGGACACTCCAACTCCTGTTACAGTTGAGGTCGTCCAAGCTGCTCTCCCTACACGAAGGTCGGCTTTCGACAGGTTGGCTATCCCCTCTCAGCGGACGTCGCTTTTCGACAGGCTAACGACGACGACAACCCCTTATCAGAGCAGGGGGCATGAAGAAGCCACCCCCACAACTAAGCTGGTCCCATCAGCATGACATGCTCGCCGTCGTCACTGGTGCCGAGTAAGGAAAGCTAGGGGCAGCTCCCCTTCTGGACTCACCCCACCAGCTCCAACGATAGAAATTGCTGCTGCTGTTCCAACTGGGAACAGCTTTGAACCACTCAGGAGGGTGCGCAAGAACTCTCCGACGACCATGTTGAAGATATCTCCTCCACCTATGGAGAGCGCTACAAAGGCGAAGCTGGAACAACCCCCTCAGCGGCTGTCCTCCAAAATTCACAAGGTCTGGCGATAGGTCCAAGACTCTGTGATTGATCAAGTCTACCCCCGCCGACAGAAAAAGATGAAAGCTCGGCGAGAAGGGGATCACCCTGTCAAGCCACAGAAGGTGTCATCTGTTTAGGTGCCCGCTGCAACAGCTCCCTCAACTTCGACCGCCCATAAAAGAAGGAGGCCGGAGAAGATCCCTGCGTCTTTGGCAAATCGCAAGGATACTGAATTTAAACGCCCCAAGTCTGGGGGCGTGGTGGTGCATACTGTTTATATGGCTTTCGGAAAAGAGGATAGCCATATCTCTATGAGTCACCGACCACTTACATGGTCTGTGACTAAGGCTCAGGAGCAGCAACAACAAAAGCTCCAAGAAATACTGATAGCCATGGCTGCACTCACTGGACCAAAAGCAGGCCCGGAGACATCTTCGGAGCAGCGTCATGAGCAGGAAACGGATGCCGAATTCCTTCGGAGAATGCTTGAGAAGAAGGACAAAGAGGCTGCAGAACAAGCGGCCAATATAAAACAAATTGCCTTTTTATTCCAAGATATGGTAGACCTGATAATCCAGCCGAACCCTCCAGTCGAAGATCCTCCAGTAATAATTGAAGATGATAGAGGAGAGACATCAAATCCTCCACCGGATTTGTCAGCAGCCAAGGAGGAGACCATCTCTAAAGCCATGCTCGATGATTATATATCTCAGCAGATACGAGCTCATCAAGTGAATGAAGCAACCGGCCAAGTCGTCAGAACTGGGCGACCATATCCAGGATGGTACGATCAGATAAAGTACCCGCCAGGATACACAATTACTAAATTCCATGTGTACAAGGGGACAGGTAATCCCCATCAACATGTCGCTCAGTTCAGGGCTCTCTGCGGCAATAGTGGAGGGGATGATAAGCTACTGCTTCGCCAATTCGTCGACATCTTGGCGGAGACAGCGTTCGAATGGTACTCAGAGCTTCCCAACGACTCTGTCAAAACTTTTACGGAGATGGAATTGTTATTCACCCAACGTTTCGCCAGCGCTAGTGAGCGCACCCCGATCACCGCGTTAATTAACGCCATAGTGAAGTCAGGTGAAACATGGGTGCAGTATGCAATACGGTGGCGGAATTTATGGTCGAAGTGCGAGCAGCGCATCGAAGAAACGCCTGCGGTAGGCATGTTCATAGGGACCCTCGACCCTCAGGCGACCATTTCACAATTCATGATGTTCTTCAAACCAACTACTTTCCAGGCCTTGATTGACAAACTGGCCCAAATGGATCATATGGGTCATAGACCCTCTTCTTCGAAGTTGGAATCTCGGAACAAGAAAGGGAAATGGAAAGCGGCCTTCATCGCCAATACTCAGCAGCAGCCCAGTGGTCCAAAGCCAACTGATCGCCAAGATGAATGACGACGATTCTTCAATGAGAAACTGAAGCGCCCTTATTCGTTTCCTCGGGATAAAACGAGGAGACTGTTTGAGCTGGCGGTGCGCAACAGGCTCATCATCTTGCCGGATCCAAAACGCCCATTGCAACCCGGTGAGGCCAATAATCCCAATTATTGCCCATATCACCAAGTGGTAGGCCATCCAATCGAAGATTACTTCGTCTTTAAAGGCTGGATTGAGGACCAATACCAACAGAGCAAATTCACACTGTCCGAGAATTGGAAAGTAAGCCCGCCTCAGCCGCACGCTCTTAAAAGGGGGGACACACCGTGGGCTTCATGCTCTTTTATAGAAGAAGTTCCATGGGAGGTCGCTCTTTCAGCCAAAACAAAACGAATGCTGAAGGATCTCCAAACATGTCCAGCGATCAGATGGAAGAGTCCGTTAGAACCCGAGATCATCGAGGGAATGCTGAAACCACGCCTGACGCCAAGAAGTGGTGGCGATAGTCAAAACGCCCATGCCCAGCCGTCAAAGTCTTTAAAGAAGAAGAAGAAGACCAAAAAGCCCATGAAGCCTAATGACAAGCGCACGGACCTGCAAAAACATATTGACGCATTGGAAGAATATAACCAGAAGGTGCGAATTCCGGTCACACTCCAAGAATTCCTCAACCATATCCTTGAAGGTGGAGATGGCGACGAAGATGAGGGAGAAGACTCATCAGATGAACCTGAGGATTATGTGGCAAGCTGCCACGCGATCTCTCACTCGTTAATAAATGGTGAAGAAGCTCCTAATACAGAGAAACTGGGGGCAGATCCCGAACTAGAACTCTTAGGACCGTCAGACAAGATAATTGACGTATTCCTGAACGAAGCTCTTCTGAAAAGCAAAGCTAATCGAGAACGTGAACTGGCTATATTCGAAAAAGCCAAACGCCGACGACTAAATGAAAAGGTTGAAGCACTCCAACCAGATCAAAACACATCCACTGCAGACAAAAGCATGTTCAAGACAAGGAAAAGGTTCGCCAAAGCCATATCGATGGGAATGAAGCTGCCACCCTCCGAAGGAAACACTCCTGATAGGATACACCTTAACGAAGAGGATAAACATCCAAACTACTGCTTGTACCATCGGAAAATCACACACCCTACTGAAGAATGCAACGCCTTTAGAAATTGGTGGTGGGGATATGTCGCCAACCGGCAACATTTCAAGAGGATAAAGCGTGAAACTCGTCGACGGCGAAAAAATACGACAGATGAGCACGAAAGAACTGCCGGTAACTGTCACATGGTTAACTCAGGGGGATCGCAAGTTCTCACCTTCGGGAGTATTTTGATGAAGAAGTAGCCCTCGGCCCTCTCTTTAAGGAACCCATCTATGAAACAGAAGAGATGAAGACCTGCGAGAACATTCAGCTGCGCAATCGCACACTACCTGAAAAGAATCTCGGACCCACAAACAAGGGATCGAACAAAAAGGATAAGGGGAAACAAAAGGTCCATGAGGATATCACCCTCGATGACTGAGTCGTCGAAGAGCTGGCAGCCAAGGCCCCGCCCAAGAAAAACAAGGTGGATTACAACGTTCTGGCACACCTGAGGAAGATACCCTCGCAGCTAAGCATTCTCGACGCCCTTCTGCTATCCAAAGAGGCGAGAGATTCTCTGATCAAGGCATTACAAGAGCCTGACCAGTTTCAAGCTTTCCTCGCCGAAGAAAAGATGAAGGACGAGCTGGATGAAATTCACACAGCTGACATCACCTTCAGCGACGAAGACCTCCTCCTCGGGACATGCGAGCATAACCGTCCTTTGTACGCCACCGGATACTGTCATGACATCAAGATAGGAAAGATCCTGGTCGACAATGAATCCTCCGTCAACCTTCTCAATGTGAGAGTGTTGAAAGAGATTTGCATGAGCGCTCAACACCTCGCTCGGGATAAAATCACTATCTCCGGGTTCGACTCCCAGTCATCACGGATGCTCGGGTCTGTGATACTGACATTATGCTTTGGGCTGCTCGTTATTGATATCAAGTTCCACGTCATTGACGCCAAGACTTGCTACAACGCTTTGCTCGGCCGGCCTTGGTTACACGAGTACAACATTATCCCTTCTACACAACATCAGTGTATGAAGTATTTCAAAGACGGACTTGAATACACTGTGACAGGGGAGCTGAACCCATTCTCTGTGAATGAAGTCCGAAAGTACGAAGATGCAAAATACTTCTTGCCAGACTTCGAAGACACGGAAAGGTGCCATAAGCCAGAGAATAAGCAAAAAGCTATCACTACCATTTCGGTCTTCGGGAGCAATACCGAGGAGGAGGAAGAGATAGTCTATTCAGGACCGCCCCAATGCAACAAGCCGGGACCATCCACCCCTATTCTGGTCTTCGGCAGCGACTCTGAAGATGAGGTCATTGCAGTATTTTCTGTTCGGCCATCAATACAAACCTTCATTGGAGATGATCAGAGTTTGCAGATCGCCATGGTTCCGCAAGAGCATTACAAAGAGCTCGACACACTTGATACCTACAGTGTGAAAGAACTGCAGACGTTTTACGTCCCTCCCAGGCGAGAAGATGAAATGGCGATCCTCTTTTATCGATCCGCGGAAACCAAAGTGGAGAAAGAAATCTGACATGGCACCGATTCTACGCTTGACAGGCTCCAGCCCATCCATCTTTCCAGTTACTACACAGAAGGATTAAAAAGGCTGTTGAGGCGCCAAGGCATACCCTTCAAACAAACTGCTCGAAAAGCTCAGTTTTACAACAGAATCTGGAGCGCCCCCGGAACTCAGCGGAAATTGCCCAACGGGAGAATGGAAACGATCGGGCCTGGATATGTTCAAACCAAAAAACGGGAGCAATTCTATGGCTGCTACATTATACATGATTTCGATGAAGAAGGATATGCTCTGTTAGAAGACGCTAACCCTGAACCAAAACGAGGTCCCGCCGTAAAAATGCCAAGTCCGTCGTTTGAAGAACAGATGGACAAGCTAATAAGATAAGCGGGTCAAAAGGTCCGGGATGATCATAGCCGCGAAATGGCCATCTACGAGAAAACCAGGACGCAGCGCTTCCTTCAGCAGGCTACGAAAAATGACGATGCCCTTCGTCGTCAGCCCGTTATACGGAAGACTCGACGCGGAGGCAAAAATAAACTGATGAACGAAAAAAATGTTCGACAGCAGCAAAGCGGGTCCCAGAAGCCTCGCGATCGAAAATTGAGCAGCCGGGATCTGTCTCTTGTAAAGAAGATGGGTCGAGCATATTCTTTTCCTCGAGACAAGACAAGGAAGATATTCGATCTTATCATGAAACATCAAATGATGACGCTCCCGGAATCCAAACACCCCGAGCAAGCAGGCGAGGTCCATCACCCGGATTATTGCTCCTATCTCCGAGCGATAGGACATCCTCTCGAAGACTGCTTCACCTTCAAAGACTGGGTAGAAGACCAGTATCAGCAAGGCAGGTTCTCTTTATCCAGCAGTTGGAAGGTAACCGCACCACAGAAGTATGAACCAAAAGCCACGTATGCAGCGAGAGTAAAGCCGGATCAACATTGGTCTTGGAAGCGATCTCGTACCTGTCACGTGACCTGTCACGCGATAACGCTGTCAGGAGAAGGAGTACGCGAGGATATGGATGGCCTCTCCTGGTGCTTTGAAAACGAGGACGACGAAGTGATCTTAGAGTTTCTACCGGCACCAAAAGAGCTGGAAGATGGAATACATACCACTGCGGACAACCTAAGGAAAATTGACTTAGGGACGGTAAACGACCCAAGACTTACGTTCGTCAGTGAGCTGTTGTCCGAAGAACAGGTATCTACGCTAAGAGACGTGCTCGTGCAGTATAAAGACTGCTTCGCATGGAACTATTCCGAAATGCCGGGACTAGATCCTGAAGTAGCTGTGCACAAATTGGCGATATCTCCGGACATCAAGCCAGTCAAACAAGCGCCGAGAAGAATACGGCTCGAACTTGAAATGAGCATCAACGCCGAGGTCAAGAAGCTAATCGACTTCGGCTTCATCCAAGAGGTTTAGTACCCTGACTGGATTGCCAACATCGTCCCAGTGATGAAGAAAAATGGGACAGTGCGCATCTGCGTGGACTTTCGAGACCTTAACAAAGCTTGCCCAAAAGATGATTTTCCTGTACCGGTCACTGAGCTGATGATAGACAACACGTTTACTCACGAAGTTTTCTCCTTCATGGACGGCTCATCGGGGTACAATCAAATAAAGATGCATCCCGAAGACCAGATCATACCGCTTTCCGGACTCCTCTGGGCATATTCTGCTACAAAGTGATGCCTTTCGGTTTGAAGAACGCCGGCGCTACCTATCAGAGGGCCATGACGAAGATTTTCAATGACCTCATACATGAAGTCGTCGAATGCTATATTGACGACCTCGTGATAAAGAGCAAGTCACACGAGGAGCATTAGGAGCATCTGAAGATAGTGTTTCAACGTCTTCGGAAATACAACTTGAAGATGAACCCTCTCAAATACGCGTTCGGAGTTTCCTCAGGTAAATTCCTAGGATTCATCGTACGGCACTAGGGCATCGAAATAGACCCGTCGAAGATCAAGGCGATCATGGAAATGCCCCCGTCAAGAACTCTCAAGCAACTGTGGTCTTTCCAAGGGAAGCTCGCGTATATTCGGCAGTTCATAGTCAATCTTTCCGGCAAATGCCGCCCCCACGGTCATCTAATGAAGAAGGGAACTCCGTTCTTCTAGGATCGCAAATGCCAAAGCGTACTAGATGAAATCAAGCAATACCTGTAGAATCCTCCGGTGCTAACCGCTCCGGTCAAAGGAAGGCCTCTCATTCTGTATACAGCCGCCCTTGATGGTTCTTTAGGCACATTATGGGCATAAGAAAACGACCAAGGGAAGGAGAGAGCCCTCTATTATTTGAGTCGAGTTCTTCTGGGGGAAGAAAACAATTACTCTCCCATTGAAAAACACTGCCCAGCGTTGATCTTCGCGATAACGAAGCTCAGGCACTATGCGTTGGCACATGAGATCCATCTCATATCAAAGGTGGATCCTCTCAAGTATTTGATGTCAAAAGCCATTCTAACGGGACGACTAGCTAAATGGGCCATAATCTTATTGGAATTCTCGGTGACATACCGACCTCTCAAGGCAGTGAAAGGCCAGGCCATCACCGATTTCCTCACTGAACATCCAATACCTGCCGACTCTCCTTTGAACTGCGAATTGTCAGCACGCGTTTAACACGATCGATAGGGAGAAAGGAAAGAGTAACACCAAATGGGAACTCTACTTTGACGGGGCATCTTCCATGAAGAAGCGAAAGCACAGCTCCCCCATAATCAAGTCTGGGGTAAGCCTCATCTTCGTGACTCCACAAGGAGGGATAATGCGCTTTGCCTTTTTCCTAACATAGCCGAGGATAAACAATGAAGCCGAATATGAAGCTTTGATAGCAGGTCTTGAGATCGCTGTCGACATGAGAATCGAAAACCTCCTCATATACGGAGACTCCCAGCTGGTCGTTAGCCAAGTAAACGGTGATTATCAAACATGCAAACCAGAGTTGGTGAAGTACGGCGAGAGAGTTCAACAATTGCTGACTCAAATCCATTCTTACGCCCTGGAAAGCATACCGCGAGCGGAAAATAGCAAGGCGGATGCATTAGCCAAACTCGCTAAAGAACTGGCTAACGAAAAGCTTGATGATATGAGTATCGTTGTGCAAAGTCGCCGGATTCTCGCACCGGCAGAAATATCTCCGGAGTTGTTTGAAGAAAAGGAAGCAGCCAAGCAAACGACCCTACAGATAGAGGACCAGGGAAAAGTCAAGGATTGGAGAGAAGTCTTTATAGATTACTTCAAATCCCGTCGGACACCTGAAGATGCTTCCTCAAGACATCAATTCATGAAAAGAACTCTGTCTTTCGCCTTCGTCAATGATACTCTATATAAGAGATCGTTCGACTCTCTATGGCTAAGATGCCTGGGACCGGAAGAAGCAAGAAGAGTCGTCCAAGAAATTCACGACGGACTCTGCGGATCTCATCAAGCCGGGCCAAAGATGAAACTGAAGATCAAAAGGATGGGCTATTATTGGCCCACAATGATCCAAGACTACCTCGAACATGCGAAACAGTGCCACTTGTGCCAGATTCACGGGGACTTTATCTACCAGCATCCAAATCCGCTACATCCAACTGTGGCTAGCTGGCCGTTCGAAATGTGGGGAACTAACATAATCGGGCCAATTGAACTAGTATCGTCCAGAGGCCATCGGTTCATACTGGCGACAACTGATTACTTCTCTAAGTGGGCAGAAGCAGTACCATTAAGAGAAGTGAAGACGGAGAATATCCTCCATTTCTTCAAGACACACGTCATCTATCAGTTCAGTACTCCACGTCGGATTATCTCCGATAACGGGCCGGCCTACAGAAGCCATAAAATCAGCCGCTTCGCACAGCAACATAATATAGACTGAAGATACTCTTCGATCTACAATCCCCGAGTTAACGGTCTGGCTGAGGCTTTCAACAAGACCTTGACGAAGATCGTGAAAAAGACGGTGTCCAAAAATAAAAAGGACTGGCACGAGAGATTGCATGAAGCTCTCTGGGCGTATTGAACTACGTTCAAGACGGCCACAAATACAACGCCGTATGCATTGGTATTCGGCACAGAAGCAGTACTCCCCTTAGAGATAGATCTACCCTCTCTGCGAGTGGTATTTCACTACGAGCTAATAGACGAAAAAAATGCTCATCTTTGGCTTGAGGAGCTCGACGCCCTTGACGAAACCCGGCTCATGGCGCAGCAAAACTTGGAGGCTTACAAAGAAAAGATGACGCGCTCATACGAGAGATTGACTAGGCCGAGAACATTCCACTAAGGCAAACTCGTGCTAGTGGTCAAGAGACCTATGATCCCCAATCGTGCCAAATGGGGGAAATTCGAGCCGAACTATGAAGGCCCGTACATCATAGACAAAGTCTACCAAGGTGGGGCTTACTTGCTCATGGATATGCATGACGAAAGACCCTTCAGGCCAATAAATGGCCGATTCTTAAAAAAATACTACGTCTGACGAGTCACGGCCTAGGTCAACGATAGATGATGACGCCTGTGTCCGCTCGTTATCTTCCCAAGCCTGAACTCTATAAGTAGTATCTGAAGAAACCTCGCCTCGAAAACGTGCAACGGACCGAAACGTCCCTAAACTAACGATGGACCGCAATGTCCTAAAACTTGCAAAGGACCGAAACGTCCCTAAACTAACGATGGACCGCAATGTCCTAAAACTTGCAACTGACCGAGACGTCTATAAACTATTACGGACATCAGCATCCCAAGGCCGACGCAAAAAAAAAACGGTACGTCCATAAGCGAGATGGGCACGGATGAAAACCCGAAGGGGCTCCGTGAGTAAAAACAGCAGGGCTACCAGTGAGTTTGTGAAAACCCGAAAGGGCGCAATCTCGTTAAAAGACACTTGCAAGGTCCTCTCGATTTTGTAAGGAGAAAATACTTGCGTGAGATCCTTACGACTCACAAGGGAGCAACACACTTAGGGATCCCCACGATTCCTAAGGAGAAGTTACACTTACGAGATCCTCACGACTCGTAAGGAGAATTCCCCTATGAGACCCTCACGGCTTATAGGATTCAAAAGCCTTAAATTACAGGGATCTGAACCTATTCTTAAGCCATCACAACCCACAGACCGCCCTACAAGTGGTTCAATATTGACCCTTGTATACAATTCACGGGCACGAGTAAACATTCCCTAATAGAGTCCCACCAGCGACTAGGGATATGCTTACACGGCGAATGACACTTGTAAGTCCTCTCGACTTATAAGGAGAAAACACTCTTATAAGATCCTTATGACTTATAAGAGGACATACACTTAGGAATCCTCACGATTCCTAAAGAGAAAATGCATCTATGAGATCCTCACGACTCGTAGGAAGAAATACCTTTATGAGACCCTTACGGCTCGTAAAATCAAAAAGCCTTAGTCGACAGGATGTTAACCTTGTTTGCTAAGCCACCTTTGTTCGAACCGACAAAAGCAAATGATGATTCGCTCCTGGCAATATCCCAGTTGTAGCGATGCTGATGCCTAAATCGGTATCAAATCCCAAGTCCTTTCACGGCAAATGATGATTCGCTCCTGGCAATATCCCAGTTGTAGCGATGCTGATGCCTAAATCGGTATCAAATCCCAAGTCCTTTTACGACAAATGATGATTCGCTCTTGGATACATTCCAGTCGTAGCGATGCTGATGCTGAGATTGGCATCAGGTTCCGAGTTCCACACTAGCGATAAAAAATCAGCAAGGCAAAAATGCATATGAAATAGCTGAAATGATGGGACAACTTGCAACAAAATCAGCAAGTAAAAATATATGCATAAAAAATATCCGAAATGGTTAGGCAACTCGCAATAAAAAGTAGTGAGCAAAAAACAAAAATAGCTGAAATGATTGGACACCGCGAAAGATAGCCGAAATGATTAGGCAATCGCGACTTTCGCGATATAAAAGCTGAAATGATAGAGCATCGCGGAAAGAAAAAAATTGAAATGGAAATTTTTTCCCTACAAGTGAGATCACATCGATCCATGTATACAATCCAGGGGCACAAACAAAAGGGGAATCATATCATCCCACCAGACTCCATCAGAAAGAGAGCCAAGTCTCGATGGCAACATCTACAACCTAGAGATCAACAATGGCATTCCTTCTCGTTCCAACCGGAAGCAGATACGACGTCAACAAACGGAGCCATGGCAAAATCACCTAGTTCCAAATCTCGAAGGTTCATAGACGGCCTAGAGACTATATCGGAGCTATGGCAAAGTCCCCCAGTTCTAAATCTCGAAGGTTCACAGACAGCCTAGAGACTATCTCGGAGCTACGGCAGAGTCCCTAGTTCCAAGTCTCGACAGCCACATCTACAACCTGGAGACCCACAATAGTGTTCCTCCTCATTCCAGCAGGATTCAGACGCGACAATCAATCTCGGAGCCACGGCAGAGTCCCTAGTTCCAAGTCTTGACGGCCACATCTACAGCCTAGAGATCATCAATGGAGTTCCTTCTCATTCCAGCAGGATACGTACGCGACATCCACCAAACGGAGCCATGGAAAAGTCCCTAGTTCCAAAACTCGACGGTTCACAGACAACCTAGAGACCACTTCGACATTCGTCTCATTACAGCAGATGCAACGTCAGCAAAGCGGAACCATGGCAAAGTCCCTAGTTCCAGGACTCGGCGGTGCATAGACAACCGAGAGTCAATCCTGACCCCGTATGGCTAAAGTCAATCCTGACCCCATATGGCTAAAATCAACCCCTGACCCCGTATGTCTAAAGTCAATCCTGACCCCATATGGCCAAAGTCAACCCCTGACCCCGTATGGCTAAAGTCAACCCCTGACCCCGTATGGCCAAAGTCAATCCTGACCCCGTATGGCCAAAGTCAATCCTGACCCCGTATGGCCAAAGTCAATCCGACCCCATATGGCTAAAGTCAACCCCTGACCCCATATGGCTAAAGTCAATCCTGACCCCATATGGCCAAAGTCAATCCTGACCCCATATGGCTAAAGCCAACCCCTGACCCCGTATGGCCAAAGTCAATCCTGACCCCATATGGCCAAAGTCAATCCTGACCCTGTATGGCTAAAGTAAATTCTGATCCCATATGGCCAAAGACAACGCCTGACCCCGTATGGCTAAAGTAAATTCTGACCCCATATGGCCAAAGCCAACCCCTGACCCCGTATGGCTAAAGTAAATTCTGACCCCATATGGCCAAAGCCAACCCCTGATCCCGTATGGCTAAAGTCAATCCTGACCCCATATGGCCAAAGCCAACCCCTGATCCCGTATGGCTAAAGACAATCCTGACCCCATATGGCCAAAGTCAATCCTGACCCCGTGGAAAACGGCCAAAGTCAACCCTCGACCTCCCCGTCAAAGCAATGCTTTGATTCGGGAGCAGGTCAACTCATCAATCACTTACGAGTCCTCTCGACTTGTAAGGAAGAAAATTCTCTTGTGAGATCCTTACGACTCTCAAGAGAAAAGCACACTTAGTAATCCTCACGATTCCTAAGGAGAAAATACACCTATGAGATCCTCTCGACTCGTAGGGAGAAAAGTCTTTGTGAGACCCTCACGGCTCATAAAGTTGAAAAGTCTTAGGTGGCAGATCCTAACCCTGTCTCCTAAGCCATCACTACCCTGCAAAGAATCCAAGATGGACAGCTACATACTATCGACAAGCCACACTTGCCAAAATTACATGCCGTCAAAATGGAGGTGCTATTCAAGAATGCGTAAACTGCTTCGCGTCAAGTCAAAACAAAAGACATAACCTATAGGTATCAACCGCATACCATGCAAGACAATAAAGAGAACATTCGATTCGCATTCAGTTAAGCATTCAGAGCGCGCCCATTCATGTATATATGAGAAGGTTTAACGCAGAAAATAAAAGAACGGAAACGCAAAATTTTCCATTCATACTTCAGAAAATTCTTACATTGATGAAAACAGTAAACAAAAGCATCATTAAAATGTTTACAATGGCAAGACATCAAATCCAGGACATGAATTAAGAAATTCAAATGTAAGGCCATCTAAAATGTTTCTGGCCTCTCTGACCATTCTCGTATGCTTCCTCTCATGCTCGTAAGCGTCAGGATCTTCACTGATGTCCTCTGTCCTTCGATAGGCAGCGATTATCGTCATCTGTTGGAAAGTTTGATGCAGAATATCAACAAAATTGTCTCGCCTTTTATTTGAGATTAGGCCCATCAGATACACTGAGTGTACCTTATTTTCGGCATCATCCAATACCTTAAGTGGCATGCCTGCATAGAATAAAGGAAGCGCTTCCCAGATCGCTCTCACAATGATCTTCAAAAGAGCGGAACGACGAGGAAGCAGTCGACCATTATATTCATCAAAGCGACGCATGATTTCGGCACACTGAGCGTTGTGAACTCTTGATTTTGGCAGCGGCCTAATGCGCGAATGTCCCCATAAGAAATAATTTCGTCAAGGTCATACAAATGAGCGGCTATAGCACCTGAAAATGAAAATCAGTGAGAGTTTAGCAGACAGACTGATCAAAACACGGGGATTCAGACAACTCTTGATATCCGCATGAAGAAAACAAGTGCTGATTAAAACACCCAACAGATTCAAATTTTTGCAATTAAGGGGGGATCCTAAAAATGATTCTCATTTAATAAGAGACTCCTCGAGTCAAGGAGTTAAACTCCTCGAGAGCAACGCTCTGCAGACAAGAGTGACACTTTTCAAAATCAATTATGAGGGGAATAAAATTCCCCCCAAAAATTCTAAAGAGTAATGCTCTGTAAGGAAGATGAAACAATCTATCAAGAAACCCTAAAAAGCAAAGCTTCTACAGAGTAAAAACTCCAAGCTCTTCAAGATCTGTGAATAAACCCTAAAGTTCTTCATGAACAATATTCCAGTTCATGGGTTAAAATCACCCTAAAAAGATTATATCTTGGAGAAGAGCAAAGCTCTATTGAGAAACCCTAAAAATCTATATGATTTGAAAAGAGCAAAGCTCTGTTAATGGGAGAAACCTTAGAAAGATTTAATCTTTACCTAAATTTTTGACAGAGTTCTGTCCCTAAGCAAATTCTTAAGATGAAGAGCTATGCTCTGAAGGAGAAATAATTCTCATAAAAAAAGTAAGAAGATGAACGGAGATCATCCCAAAGGGCCAAGGGTCCTATTTATAGGACTAGAGAGCCGTTTCAAATTCTGAGTTGATCCAATGGCAGAGATGCTGCCACCGCCGCACTCACGTGTAGGCTACGTGAGTGCAACGGTGGAGGGCATTTGTTTCCCCCAATCAGAGCAAAGCTCTGTTCAAATTTTCAAAATTTGAAATGAAGCAGCGCTTCAAAAAAGGGCCAGCAAGCAGCGCTCACATGCAAAGCATGGGTGCGACGCTCTGAAGCAGCGCTCACGTGCAGAGCACGAGTGCGCTCGCGCTACGAGCGCCGACGCTCTGAAGCAGCGCTCACGTGCAGAGCACGAGTGCGCTCGCGCTACGAGCGCCAGCGCTCCAGTGCTCTAAAGCAGCACTCACTTGCAAAGCACGAGTGTACTAGCACTAGAACTAAAATGTTCTCCACCGTTGGATCAAAGATCCAACAAAGATGATAAATTATCAATTTAACAGAATAAAATTCTGTTAAGAAACATTCTTCAGAATCTTTCCAAACAAAAAGATTTTGCTCTGTAAATCAGAGCACCGTCGGATCAATGATCCAATGGTGATTAAAAAAAATCACAATGGTGCAGAATAAATTCTGCATGAGAAAAGATCTCTCAATCTTGTTAAAAAAACAAGAAGATTGCCTTCTGTAAATCAGAAGCCCTAGGATCAAAGATCCAACAGTGGGGAAATCCCCAAATCAATTAGAGAAAAGATCTCCTCAACTGATTCAACAAATCAGCTTGCCCTATATAAAGGCCCCAAGACTTTAAGTCTGAGAGAGAGGAACCCCCCATAAATTTTGAGAAATTTCAGAAAGAAAAGCAAGCTCTCGGCAGAAGAAGAACTTTTCTTCAAGGTAAAAATTGAGAGATAAAAAATCTCTTCAGGAAAAAATCTTAGTTCTTATGCTAGATCATAGATCTTTAAGACAATTTGTCTTTCACAAAAGAGATCATAACATCTCATTATAAAAAGGGGCGGAGGATAATTCAATTCTCTCAGGATCACAGATCCATAAAGGCAAAGCCTTTCACTAAAAACATAAGAGATTGAAATATCTCCTATAAAATAAGAATTTTGTTCTTAGATCCATGAGACAAAGTTTCTTATAAGAGAGAATTAATTCTCAGAGCGCGAAGCTGCCTATAAAGAGCCTCAGCGCTCCAATTAAACGAAGCGCCCCAACACTCCAAATCTAGCGCACAGCGCTGCAGAGCCTTAACGCTCCAAATTTAAAGAAGCGCTTCGCGCTCATTGTCTGGCGCATTGCGCCAAGTGTGCCACATGCTCCTCACGCGTGCGCTATTTCACAGAAGTCCTCAGCGCTCCAAGTCTGGCGCACAGCACCAAACGCACCACATGCTCCTCACGCGTGCGCTACTTCACCAGAAGCGCACTGCGCTCATTGTCTGGCGCATAGCGCCAAGCGCGCCACGTGCTCCTCACGTGTGCGCTACTTCACCAGAAGCGCATTGCGCTCATTGTCTGGCGCATAGCGCCAAACGCGCCGCGTACTCCTCACGTGTGCGCTACCTCACCAGAAGCGCACTGCGCTCATTATCTGGTGCATAGCACCAAACACGCCACGTGCTCCTCATGTGTGCGCTAGCTCACCAGAAGCACACTTCGCTCATTGTCTGGCGCATAGTGCCAAGCGCGCCACGTGCTCTTCACGTGTGCACTATTTCACCAGAAGCGCACTGCGCTTATTGTCTGGCGCATAACGCCAAGCGCGCCACGTGCTCCCCACGTGTGCGCTAAGAGAACATAAACTGTTCTATAAAAAAGTCCCCAGAGCTATAATGAGTGCTCAGCACTCAATAAAAGACAAAAAAACAATTTTCAGAACCAATGCTCAGCATTTTAACTGAATGGGCCGAGCCCAAGTTGGCTACGGAACCCTATTTCAGATTAATTGAGCCCATATGCTCACAAATCTTTGATTTCAGTCCCAAATTGGACTACAGATCTCCCAACTAATATTGGTTCAAGGGTACATCTCTTCACTCCTCTGATATTTGTCGTTGTAATCTTTCAACGTTTTCAGAGAGGTGACGGGTCCCGACAATCAGACATTCCACGGACTGTGGGGTCCTTAAACTCATGGACTATGATGTCCTTAAACTTTACAGACTATGATGTCTCTAAACTACTACGGACTGTGGGGTCCTTAAACTCATGGACTATGATGTCCTTAAACTTTACAGACTATGACGTCTTTAAAATGGACCGCAATGTCCCTAAACTAAAACAATAGAGTCCAAATGCTCTTTTGTTGGATCTAAATGATCCTGTTAAGTAGATCTTAGTCTAAAATTAGACTAACATATCCTTAACAAATGTTTAAGTTGATCTTAGTCTCAAATGAGATTAACGATCTTTAAACCCAACCCAAAACCAAATCTAAGAAATACGGATTTGGACTAATCCACGCCCTACGGGCGACAACATAAATTAGTATCCGTATACAATCCATGGGCAACCAAAAATAAAACAAACACACACGACACGAAGTGACCATCTGGAGAAGGAGAAAGTGGTTATCGCGATGCGGTAGCATAATTAACTGCAGGGGCTTGCACCTGGAGGGAAGAGTGTCCCCACAATAAAAAAACCCCTCAAACGAGGGGGGATCTGACGAAGTTTGCTACATCGGCCGCATCTGTCTAAACCTCCGATACACGGTGCCATAAATCAACTTTGCATCTTCGGAGATATGGACGGATAGCACCAAATAGCATCTACTCTCGAAATTCAGGCCTGACGTCCTAATGTCCCGGTCGCGTCTTTCGGCTGAGAACAGCTATAAATAGAGGGGTCTTGGCCTCCTCTTAGGGACTTTCGTCGATTTGCTTTTAGTTGTCTCCATCTCCTGCTTTTTCTTCCTCTGACCTTCGTATTCAATCGTTTTTCGATGGCCGGCAACACGTACAACATTCGAGATATCGTATTTCGTATCGACGTTTACTATTATGACCACGACACCTCCGAGGCAACATACGAGGCTGTGATAGGTTGGCTGGAACGCCATTACGGGCGTTACTCCCACATCGATCATCTCTCCTGCATGTGGTTGTCCATACGATTTGGAGGTCTTCCCCCGGTCTTTTCAAGGTGTTGTCACAACAAGTGGTAGAGGATGCCGTCGACAAGATGTGCACGACTCATGAGTTGGGCCTAATCTCGAAGAGTAGATGAGATCGCTCGATAGATCTCCCACGCCGATCTTTCCAACAGAGATTGATCATAGCTTCATGCACAACGGCGGGAGTCTCCGACGACACCATAGCTGCTCGGGTCCACGGACATAGGCAGAGGGAGCGATGGGACGCTACCTGGAATCAGCTGGCGTATCTCTGCTTTGAGCACCACGACAAATGTTTTCAAGACCCCCTCTCTCTTTTGCTGTAATCGTTAAGCGACAAAATGGTGTTTTCTTTTGCGAGCTCCCGAACACTTTTGTAAAGCTGAGGAGCTGAGAATACCTCTTATTAATAATTTTTTCTTTTGCTCATGAATTTTTCTTTGCTCAGAAATTTTCTTTGCACAGAATGCCAGAGTATCGTAAATTTTCGTTTCTGTTTTCCAAGTGTAGATAGATCGGTGCCCTTCCTTCAATCCTTCACCCCGGAGTCGAGGTAAGATGGGCAGAGCGAGACTTAGGTCGGCTACTTACAGGCACACCCGCGTTTTATTCACTTGAGTAAAGGGCTAGCCTGGGATACTTCCCTTGCTTCCGAGCCGGTCTGGAGACAGTCCATAGGCTCGTGAGAGGGCTTCGGACACTCAGTGAGGTCAAAAAAGAAACTACCCATTTTGAATGGACACGACGGGCATGAGGCTTCCCGCCAACCTTGCGCAGTGTCTAGGTTTAGAATTGGGAGAAACAGTTTGGATTGCAGAGAAGCAAGAATTTTTATTATTAAAGGGAGTACAATTTTAACAATACAATTCAAGTTTTTCGGTATTATACGGACGCAGAAGGTTGCGTCCTAAGGAGTCTTGGAGCCGATATGCTCCTCCGAGCAATATCTCAGTCATGAGGAAAGGGCCGTCCCACTTCGGGGAGAACTTGTGTAGCCTCCCTTGGTCCTCGAATTCGTTGAGTCGGAGGACTAAGTCTCTGAATGCTTGTTGTTTAACCCGAGCATTGTAGTACCGGACATTTTGCTGCTGATATGCGGTCTTCCTTATTTGCGCCCGGTCTCTCTTCTCCAGCAGGATGTCTAGGTTGCTTCGAAGGGCTAAGATGTTGTCTTCGTCGTCGAAGTGTTCGACCCGATGACTAGGTAGGGCGATTTCTGCGGGGACCATTGCCTCGGTTTCATAACAGAGACTGAACGAGGTTTCCCCCGTGGGTGTCTTCCTCGACGTTCGTAATGCGCACAATACCTGGGGCAGTTCTTCGACGTATCCACCATGCCTTCCTTCCAGGTGAGCTCTAAGCCCCCGGATGACACCTGTTCATACCATAATATTGCATTTTCTATTCCCCATTCTTATGCATTTTACAATGAAAACAGTTGCTTTTGACGCATGTCTGCTACATGTTACAGGTTACAGGTTCTTAGACAGAAAACAGTAAAAACGATGTAAAGACGATGAAAAAGTGGACTTTGACCAACAAATAGAAGACTCTTGATCAAGCCTACATCAAAGATAAAATTCACAAAGTACAAAGCAATGCAAGGTCCAAGATTACAAAGCGAACGGTTAAAAGCCCACCGCAATTATTCACTGGAGATCTGGAAGAAACATAGAAGCTATGTTAATAAAGAACCAAATAATAAGGAAGCCCAAAGATCCAAGGCTCAATACTTTCTTTTAAAGAGACATAAAATTTTACCAAAGTTTGAAGTCTATTTTGACTAGGTCTTCCTAAGGATATTTTGGTAAATGTAGACATGCAAATCAATTGTAACCTAGGGTTTCTATCTCCTATAAATAGAAGCCCAAATCATTGTATTCTTTTCATGCCTCCCTTCATTAATAAATTTTTAGAATTCTTTTGGAGAGCATCGGTGTTTCTTTTCAATTCATGAATTCAGATCTGACAAACCTGCGTTGATGATTGGAGAGATGCATCAGTAAGTAGGTTATTTTCCTTGCAGTAGTTGTAGTTTTTCATATCTGCTCTAGGTAAATTATTTTCTCGCCTTAGTTTAATTTAGTTTAGCTTTTATTAACATGCAATCGATGTTTTCTCTCTTTAATAAAATCATGTCTTTTTTCATCCCCTCAATGAGCGAGTAGTTTTCTCGCTTGTTAGGGTTAGGAATAAGGAAGGATTTGAGAGATGAAGATCTCTCATCTCTTTTCGTTGCCAAACTTTTATGAAAATTAGAACTCCATGCATACCTTCTTATTCCGCTCCCTACGGCACTCTACCCTCGAGGTAGCGGTGATACCGTAGTATAAAGGCCCGGATTTTAAGGTTTTCCATGGAGGTTAGGGTAAAGATTAAGAAAGGAAGGACAATGATCTAGAGGGAGAATCAATCTTCCCAATCATCCTAATCCCCTTTGTTAAGATTTACCATAACACTAATATGATATATTTAATTAAAGGCAATGCAAAGAGATGTAGATCTTTGTTTACCAAATTTTCCCTAAACCTAATCCTAGCAAGTTTCTAATCCTAGTATCATACAACTTCAATTTTTAGATTTAATAATTAATCCGAACACCCTTCGGAATTAACTCGTAAGCGCGAATCGGAAACTCATAAAATCCCTGTGGACCGACCCGTACTCACCGGCTAGCTGCAAAGCGACGCCGTTCTTGATTGCGGTTACAAATATTTTTGATCTATTTTTTAGAAAGCGCAAGCACGCTAAAATCATTCCAATCAAATGGCGCCGTTGCCGGGGATGGCGTAGAATTTTCTTTTCGCAATTTCGGGTTAATCATAAAATTTAAAAATTCATAAAAATCTAAGAAATCCAAAAAAATATAAAAAATATATAATCTGTTATTTTTGGAAGGGATACTTTGTGGTTGAATTTTTGCAGGATTTACAAAGACGATCTGGAAATTTCCAAAAGGCGAAACAGAAAACGGGAGATCAAAACAGAAGGGCATTTTTGTGAGAATTTTGCAGGATCTACGAACAAAATCGGATCTGGAAATCTACAGAGATCAAAACAGGAAATAAAAGATCCTAACAACAGAAGATTACAACAACCGAGGAGCACACAAAATCTGGAGAGCTTAAACCATATGCCAACCGCGGATCAGCCGCGCCAAGCCGCTTCAGACCGCGGAACCGCCGCCGTCTGGTCAACGTAGAACGTCAGAAAAATTTTGGGGATCCGCACCGGTCACGTGACCGCCTTTCAGCGGTGGGATCTACGTTAAGACCGCGGAAACGCGGCTGCATAGTTTCTTCAGTTCGTGAAAATTGCACTGTAAGTTCCTCTTTTCTTGCTCTGGAAATTTAGATAAATATTTTCTGAAAAATTTCGGCAGGATTATGTGCGCTTTAAAAATCTTTTCCATTCTAAAATAACAAATCTTGTGCAGGATTTTTGGGCCCCGCTTGAAATGAAAATTGATTGCAAGTAATCTTTTTATTGCATATCTTTTCTCGACTATCTTTTTGCAACAATTTTTCCCAAATAAAGATTCTTGTGATATGCTTAAGATAATAACTGATTGCAGGTAATATATTTTCGGTTGCATATCTTTAATTAAAAATCTTTTTGCAACAATTTTCAAATAAAGAAAAAGGAAAAGGAAAATTTTTGTTACAAGAACTTGCAAACTTTTGCCGCAAATAAATCCTTGCACCATCACCCAACTTTCTTTCTTTCATCCTTTCTTCTAACATGGGTACCCCACATAAAAAATCATTAGCCGAACTTTGGTATCCCGAACCTAATTTTGCGTTGTTCGGCAATTTGTTCCGTCAATTTAAAGACGATCCTTCCTTGCCTAAAATATCGTTGAAAGATCAAATAGAGGCGTCTAGGAGAAACAATTCGACTTTTCAACTCACTTTGTGTCAACCAAGTCAACCTTTACCACCTCCATATGTTGACACCACTTCTTTAAGTCCTTATGTCATTCCTAGGCCGATGTCCATTGCTGAGCATATTGCTCAATCTCGTAGCCGATCTTTCACCCCTCTCCACACATCTAGTTCTAGGGATCAACAAGACTATTCATCTTTTTATCCACATGTTGACCCTACCCCAGTCCAATCACCCACTTCCTACCAGTCATACCCAACCTTCCCGCCTTCACTAGACACTGTTTCGACACAGCCATTAGGGAGTTTCACATATCCAACCAATTTTGAATCTTTTACTGAAACCCCCTCACCACCTAAGTCTAGTTTGGAAGAGGCGTTGGAGGCGTATATCGCAGCAACAAACAAAATGGTTAGGAATGTGGAAGCGTCCGTGGCCACCCTTATGCAACCTAGTGAACCGGTAGCTAGTTTCCAACTAGCTCCAAATTTTCCAATGTATGAGGAGGTGGTTGGACTGAGTGAGAATGAGAGAGGATTTCCAAATCAAACCTACCCTTACCCAATTGAAGCCCACAACTCCAGTTTTCCATCGAATGTCCTAAATGATTCACAAGTTCAAAATAAAAGCGAGTTGTGTGATTTTGTAGTGTTTGATTTGCCAGATTGTGAGGAACCCCTTTCGAGTGAAACCGCACCTAATCCTTTCGACCTTTACACTTCCACTCTAGAACCTACATTGATAAACATCCATGCTTTTGAGGAGGTGTCTAAAGAAATTGACTTTCACTTGATTGAGGATATAGACGCCGGGAATATTTTGGATGATGAACCTGTCGATTTAATTGAAATTTTATGTTCAAATCATCATCCCGAGTTATTAAATGTTTCTTCCGAATCTCATATGCGTCTTGATTTTGATGATATTGGCATGGATAAGCAAATTTTTAAGGAAAATATTGAGGAGAATTATGAGGATAGTACTGAGGATAATATTGAGGTTGAACCATTTTCGTTTGATGTGTCGAATTTTCCAATACACCCTCCTAAATCCTTAACTGATACCCTTCCTCACTCACTTCCTTCCGTCCTTCCTATCGTTTCGACTGTGCAAGAGACCGTTACGCTTTCATCTCCAATACCTAGTTCGACGTACCCATGTTTGCTCACGACTCTTGAGGGATTTAATCTCATTTTTTCGCGGGTTGATAGATTAGCACAATCGCTTTTTACACATCGGTCATTACAAATTGTGCTAATCTATACGCTCCATCCACACCCTCAAATTCGTATTCCCACTTTCTTTGGTTCTTCTAATCTTCCTTTAATGATATCGAGTGTTGATGAATCACAATCCGACATTTTGAGTTCGATAATTTTCAATTGGACCTTCGAGGAAAGTTTCGAAGATATTTTCGCCGACGAACTCGCATTCTTAAATGATATGGATTTTGTGATTAATCAACCTCCACTCGAAGAAGTAGAACCCCTACCATTTCTTCTTCCCCTCCGCCATTCTCCTCCACCGGGACCATATTATCCCTTTCTCTCCACACGGTCTCGTGTGCTTCTCATTTCTTTTCTTTCCACTCCATTCTTTCACCAACTCTACCATTACCACGATAGAATTTTTGAATGGTTGGTGCTAACCTTTGGCTTGTGTAAGGCCAAGCTTAAGTTTGGGGGGAACCTTTGTATATATGTATATATATATATATATATATATTTTTTTGTTTTCTTTTCTATAAAAAAAATTAAAAAAAAAATTTCAAAACATTAAAAATATAAATTTTTTTTATAAATAAATAAACAGGGGAGTGCCGGTATTTTAACCCTCTTGGTGTAGCATGACAGTGAGGACACTGTCAAGTTCAAGTTTGGGGGTATGCTCGGTACGTCTTCATCCTTCGCATTCATTTGTATATATTTTTGCATTTGCATACTTATTTGAAAACCCATAAAAATTGAAAAATTTCAAAAATTATAAAAATTAATGTATTCAATTTTGGCTAATTGACTTGAGTTTGACAAATAGGGTAACTGGCTAGGAACAACTAGATCTTAGACTTAGTGAATTAAAAACCCTAAAGATAACATTCCTTAAAGTTTAACAGTAGAAAGTATATGCCTTGTAGTTTATTTAGAAATAGGCAAATTTTGGGTTCACTTCTTGGGCTAAGTCGAAACAAGGGAAGAGTATTGATGTTCTTATTAGAGTATAAGTTTGAAAAATAGTTCCTAGCTTAAGTCTAGATTCTGAAAATGTATACCCTACAATTTGCACGATCACGCACCTTGAAACTTGGAATAGTAGAAGAGACCTTGAAATGCTCTTGTCTAAAGTCCTTAGTATGAAAAAGTGTGAATAAAGAAAAAAAATGGACACTGGTTTTTGTGATTACTTAAGGCTGCAAAAAATAGAAAAATATTTAGCGAGGGTGCTTCATCACCTAGTGCCTTAGACCAACTGGTTTGGGAGTCACTGCTAAAGCCTTGGGTGTTGCAAAGACTAGGAAGTATGCTTTAAAGTGCAAACGCATTTTGTAATCGGTCGTGGGTACCTCAAGAAGTATTAACGGTCGCATGAAGGATGTGTAAGAAAATTTCATTTAAATTCACCTACTAAGAAGTACTTTGGACAATGGACGAGAGTACGATTGCTTGATTTGAATTTCCAAGTGTAGGGGTGACTTATACACACACGTAGGGGTATGTGATTGGAGTTTAGATGAGAAAAAGGAATGAAGAATAGAACTTGTATCTTTAATAGGGTTGATAAAAATTCCTAAGTGGAGATGGAAACCCTAGAAGGAAAACTTAAGAGATGCCGAAAGCTAAGTAGGTCTACATAACATATATAATCTTAAGTTAGATGATGAGGAAGTGTGAAGAATATGGGTGGATAATTTGCGAGTCAAAAGATAATAGAATTCCTTGTTAGAAAACCTAATTGGAGAACAAAAGTCAATGAGCCGAATTGATAGGATTTTGTGGGTAGTATCCGCTGAAAACCCTCAGGAGACAACACTCCTCCTACTAGGGACACCTAGAGGTTTAACGGCTTGTTGCACGTGCTCAGTGCAATCGCGTTTCCCTGCGAAAGTGCGGTTAGGTTTTTTATAGTGAATAAAAAAATAAGTTTGCTCGAGGACGAGCAAAACATAAGTTTGGGGGTATTTGTTCATACCATAATATTGCATTTTCTATTCCCCATTCTTATGCATTTTACAATGAAAACAGGTGCTTTTGACGCATGTCTGCTACATGTTACAGGTTACAGGTTCTTAGACAGAAAACAGTGAAAACGATGTAAAGACGATGAAAAAGTGGACTTTGACCAACAAATAGAAGACTCTTGATCAAGCCTACATCAAAGATAAAATTCACAAAGTACAAGGTAATGCAAGGTCCAAGATTACAAAGCGAACGGTTAAAAGCCCACCGCAATTATTCACTGGAGATCTGGAAGAAACATAGAAGCTATGTTAATAAAGAACCAAATAATAAGGAAGCCCAAAGATCCAAGGCCCAATACTTTCTTTTAAAGAGACATAAAATTTTACCAAAGCTTGAAGTCTACTTTGACTAGGTCTTCCTAAGGATATTTTGGTAAATGTAGACATGCAAATCAATTGTAACCTAGGGTTTCTATCTCCTATAAATAGAAGCCCAAATCATTGTATTCTTTTCATGCCTCCCTTCATTAATAAATTTTTAGAATTCTTTTGGAGAGCATCGGTGTTTCTTTTCAATTCATGAATTCAGATCTGACAAACCTGCATTGATGATTGGAGAGATGCATCAGTAAGTAGGTTATTTTCCTTGCAGTAGTTGTAGTTTTTCATATCTGCTCTAGGTAAATTATTTTCTCGCCTTAGTTTAATTTAGTTTAGCTTTTATTAACATGCAATCGATGTTTTCTCTCTTTAATAAAATCATGTCTTTTTTCATCCCCTCAATGAGCGAGTAGTTTTCTCGCTTGTTAGGGTTAGGAATAAGGAAGGATTTGAGAGATGAAGATCTCTCATCTCTTTTCGTTGCCAAACTTTTATGAAAATTAGAACTCCATGCATACCTTCTTATTCTGCTCCCTACGGCACTCTACCCTCGAGGTAGCGGTGATACCGTAGTATAAAGGCCCGGATTTTAAGGTTTTCCATGGAGGTTAGGGTAAAAATTAAGAAAGGAAGGACAATGATCTAGAGGGAGAATCAATCTTCCCAATCATCCTAATCCCCTTTGTTAAGATTTACCATAACACTAATATGATATATTTAATTAAAGGCAATGGAAAGAGATGTAGATCTTTGTTTACCAAATTTTCCCTAAACCTAATCCTAGCAAGTTTCTAATCCTAGTATCATACAACTTCAATTTTTAGATTTAATAATTAATCCGAACACCCTTCGGAATTAACTCGTAAGCGCGAATCGGAAACTCACAAAATCCCTGTGGACCGACCCGTACTCACCGGCTAGCTGCAAAGCGACGCCGTTCTTGATTGCGGTTACAAATATTTTTGATCTATTTTTTAGAAAGCGCAAGCACGCTAAAATCATTCCAATCAAATGACACCTCAGTTTGCTACATCGGCTTGCCCATTGCACTAGGGATGAGCGACCGCGGAAAACTTCCTTAGTATATGGTAGTCGCAGCAGAATTCTCTGACTTTGTCGTTCTCGAAGTTGGTTCCATGGTCAGTGATGATGCACCTAGAAATTCCAAATTGTGCAATTACGTTGTTCTGCAGGAACTTCACTGTGGAGGCAGCATCCGGTTTTCTTATCGGCGTGGCTTCGATCTATTTTGTAAAGTAGTCCACAGTGACGATGATATATTTGTGTCCCTAGCCCGTGGGGAGCTGGCCAACCATATCCATTCTCTACTGGGTGAATGGCCAAGGGGAGCTCAATGGCGTTAGCTTTGTGGCTGGTAACCAAGAAATACTTCCGAAAAGTTGACATACCTTGCACCTCTGTACGAGCTTTTCTGCATCGGTGTGGATAGTCGGCCAATAATAGCCCTGTAGCAGCGTCTTTTGGATCAGATTGCAGGCCCCCTGATGTGCGTTTCTGACTCTTTCGTGTATCTCTTGGAGAACGTACTCATCTTCATTGGAATCGACGCATATGAGTAGGGGATAGGTGTATGATTTTTTATACAAGTTACTTTTGCTCCATACGAAGTGACGAGCTTTCATGCGGAGCCGTCTACATAGAGTACCCAGTCCGAAATCGGACCGAGCCTTTCTTTGACTGAGGGCTGTGGGTTTGGATCCCTTGTTAGTGCTTCTTCTCTATTGGGAATGGTGCATTCGACCACAAAATCGGTTAGGGTTTGGGCTTTAATAGCTTGACTTGGTCGGTACTGCATGTCGAATTGAGACAACTCCCATCTCCACTTCTCCAAGAGGCCCGACGACTCGGGGGAACTGAGGATATTCCCTAAGGGTTGGTCGGTGAGAACGATGATTGTATGAGCTTGAAAATAGTGCCGAAACATCATGGAGGTGACGACGAGCGCCAGGACTATCTTTTCGATGGCCGGGTACCTTGTCTTCGTGTCTTTGAAAACATGGTTGATGTAGTAAACCGGTCTCTGTATTCCCTAAGATTTTTTGATGAGTACGGAGCTAGCTGCCTGGCTGGAGATGGCTACGTATAGCAGTAGCTCGTCTCCTTCGGTAGGTCGGGTGAGTAGCAGTGGTGTCGACAGATGCGCCTTGAGCTGCTCGAACGCAACTTGACACTTCTCGGACCACTCGAACCCTGGGATCTTAAGGCTTTGAAGAAAGGTAGGCATTTTTCCCCGGATCGGGACATAAACCGCTTAGAGCGGCCACCCTGCCTGCGAGTCCATGATTTCTACGTTGCTCTTGGGCGTCGTCATGTTAATGATGGCTTTGATTTTCTCCGGGTTTGCCTCAATTCCTCGGTGGATAACCATGAATCCGAGGAACATTCCGCCCGTGATGCCGAAAGCACACTTGGCTGGATTTAGCTTCATTTTGTACTTTCGCAGGATCTTGAAGGTTTCGCCAAGGTCCATGGTATGCCCGGCTGACTGGGCGGACTTCACAAGTATGTCCTCGACGTAGACTTCCATATTCCGCCCGATCCGTAGCTTGAGCAGTTTGTTGACCAGCCATTGATAAGTTGCTCCAGCATTTTTGAGGCCAAAGGGCATTACTTTGTAGCAGCAGACCCCTCAATCAATGGTTAAAGCGGTGGGATCTTCATCGGTAGGTTCCATCCGGATTTGATTATAACCGAAGAAGGCATATACGAAACTCAGCAGCTCATGACCGGCCGAGCTATCCACCAGCCGATCTATCTGAGGGAGCGGATAGTTGTCTTTCGTGTAGGCCTTGTTCAGATCGGTAAAGTCGACGCACATACGCCACTTCCCATTCGCTTTCTTGACCATGACTACATTGGATAACCAAGCCGAGTAGTCCAGGATTCTGATGATGTTCGCCACGAGTAGTCGGTCCACTTCCTCCTCAATTGCCTTCTTTTTGACAGGCGCGAAGCTTCTTTTCTTTTATTGGATTGGCCAGGCTTTTGAGTCAACTTCAATCTTTTGGGAGACTCGGCATGTCCACGGGAGTCCAAGCGAACACGTCGAAATTGTCTCGGAGGAACTGGATATGGTTGTCCCGAGTTTCCCTGGTCAAGAAGGAGCCGATCTGGATAGTTCAGCTGCTATTCCCCTTTTTGAGGGGAACTTCGGACAACGCTTCTACCGGGGAACTCTGGATCTCCTTCTTGTCATCACGTGTATCCAGTGATTCCCGAGGATCATATAGTCCATAGGTCAGATCAACTTCTTTGTCCTCGGGAACTGTCGTAGCGAGACACACCCTAGCAATTTGCTAATCTTCATAGGCCCGGCCTATCCCACTATTGCTCAGAGAAAACTTGAGCGCGAGATGGTAGGTCGAGATATGAGCTTGAAGGGCGTTTAAAGCGGGGTAACCCAAGAAGATGTTATAAGACGAAGGAACCCGAGCGACAAGGAAACTCACCGACATTGTTCCGGTTCTTTCGGCCTCCCTAATATTGAAAGGGAGAGTGATCATTCCTTTAGCTTGGAAGGAGTGGTTAGTAAACCCGGAGAGAATGTGTGAGGTAGGCTGAAGATCAGACGGGTTTAATCCCATACGCTGGAAGCAGTCGTAAAATAGGATGTCCGCCGAGCTTCCCGAGTCAACGAGCATTCTCCTGACTTCGTACCGATTTACCCGGGTCATGATCACTAGGGGACCATTCTACGGGACAGATATGCCATGCAGGTCCTCATCGGTGAAGGTGATGGGAGCAACCTTCTTATACTTCTTAGGGGGGAACAAGGTCATGACCGGTTGGATACGATGGGTGTTTTCGTTGCTTGGAGTTAAGCCAACGGTGACGACCATGATCTGTCCGACCATCAACTCTCCGGTGGGAGGTTGGTCTGCTTGCCCCCTCTCTGCTTGACGTTTCTATTGTAGGTACTTTTCTAAGTGACCGGAGTGGATCAGCTCCTTGATGTAGTCGCGCAGCTATTTGCAGTTCTCGATCGGGTGTCCCTATGATCGATGAAAGACACAATATAGGCCGCAGAGTCGCATGCCCGATCTTTGAATCATTGGCGGTAGCTTAAAGAATCTCTCGCTCTTCACCTCCTCTAGTAGCTTGGCCTGAGAGACTTTCAAGGGAGTGTACTCGTGAAACCTCAGAGAATGGGGTTTTGAACAATCGAACTTCTTCTTTTCTCGGTCCCGTTTCTTTCGGTCTGTCCGGGAAGATTGGTGTTCACCTCAGATTGGAGTTGGATTTCCTGTTCGGTCCAGACATTTACCTCGGCCATGGTCTTAGGTTGCGCCAATGCAAAAGAGAGGAGCCACTCTTTGTGTCTAAGACCGGATCTCAGGGCAGTGATGACCGTCTCATCCCGGCGCTCGGGTACTTCTAAGAGAGCATTGTAGAACCGGGTGATATGGCCCTTGAAAGATTCCATGTCTTCACTCTTGATGGTGAATAGGTAGTTGACCGACCTCTTCTGTCATTGTTTTTCGACGAAGTGGCTAAGGAACTGAGTAGCCAACTCATTGAAAGTTGAGATTGAGTGCAGAGTCAAGTCGCGGACCAGTCTCGCCCGTCCCGTATGAAAGTGGTGGGGAAGGCTCGGCACTGAGCCGTGTCCGAGTTATTTTGAAAGCTCATACCCGCAGTGAATGCGTCCAAGTGGTCATTCGGGTTAGACTTCCCATCGAAGAGAGCCACTTTGGGCGGTTTGTTCTGGGATGGGACCCTCTCCTTTAGTAATTGCTCAGTGAAGAGCTTTGTGGGAGAGTCCATAGAGTATTTTGCCGATCCGCTGGGCGAACGGGTGGCGAGTCGCATGTCCTTGATCTTCTTCTCGAGAACCTCGATTCGCTGCTGGTACCCCGAGGATTCTCCGTATCGGAGTGCCTGCTGTCTCTGCTTCGGGCTTGGGCGATTGAGAGGTTTCAGCTTCGCTCTATTATGTTCCTCAGATTCTCGGGATGAACCCTTCGTGGCTCCCCCCGACGTGCGTCATGGGCATGGCCTTGATGATTATGGTGACGTCGGTCTTCCCTGAAATACGGCGACCTGACCAACGTCGCCTCGGAGGGCGAGGGATTGTAGCAAACGTTGAAACAATAGTTCGGTTGGTCCTGAGACCTCTGTAACAACCTTGAACTTTCTGTACAGAATTTTTCAAAATACAGTAAGGAATACCTAAACTTGAGCACAAGTTATAAAATTAATTTGCTTTAGAACAGCAAGAAAGCACTTGTAGCTTATTGGTAAAGCCCCGCACTGCTGTTGATATAGCCCCTGTGTTCGAATCCCCCCAGCCACATATTATTTTTATTGATTTTTCTTTTAAACTTTTAGAAGCTCAAAAGTTTGCACGTGCACTATATGTAAAATGAAAAGTCACATAGAAAACAAACATGTGCACTGAGCCATATGAATTGACTAGGACACGTGTCTTCAATCCAGAGCCCCTACCCCCTAAACGACCGGCGAGATATTGCCAGGGGCCGGTGCCACCGGGCCCCCCGTCCCTATTTCCTCCAAATTTTTATCCTGCACCACTTGGACTCCCCCCACTAACCCTAGTTTGTTTGTTTTCCCTGCACATTTCCAGAGAATTAAATGAGGCGTTAATCTAAATTTTAATGCATATTTTTAATTCATTCTTCATTACCCTAAACCCTAATTTATCCTATAAATACAAACATCACACCCTAGCCTCCTCATTCAGAAATCCATTGCCAAAACTCTTTAAATTTTCTAAGTCCAAAAGTTGTACAAGAGGAGTTAGCTCAAGGAAAAGTTCCGGCGACGTTTCGGGAAAAATCATGCGTTGAAACGACTCCACGACGCTTATAAAAGTTCCCTTTACCTCTTCCCATTTCTTTCAATCAGTAAGTCCCCTCTTCCCTCTTCTCTCTCTAATAAATAGAATCCTATTTTCAAAACTCGTCGGAAGCGGAGTTATTCCGACTTTCGATTCTAATTTCATCAAAAACGCAATTTTTCTTAATAACAAATTACCATCGTTTTATATATTGTTTATTAACTATTAAATAACATTTGGAACAAGTTTCAATTCAAAATATAATGTTAAACAACTTTTATTTAACTTTTACGGTAAAATACCATCTAGTTTACATACGCCATTACTTTATCGTTTTGCTCATTTTACCTTTAGAAAACTCACGAGGTAATGACCTATCTCATCACAACACTCATCTTGATATAGCACGATGGCTTTTGTAACAATTTTTGTGGGACAAAACACAATTTACATTAAAATAGCTTAAACTATCAAAACTCGTATTCTTTAAATTGTTTTAATTAATTCCTTGCAAATAAGCCTCTACAAACCATTTTGGGGTACCCGATCGGGATGGTGCGGGTTATCGCACGTCCTCGGGACTAGTAGAACGAGATGCAGACCTCCTCACTGAGCATTCGATCTCGATAGAATATTTATTACAATTTTTAAGAAAACGTGATTTCTATTTAACAAATAAATTCTATTTTTATAATTATATATATAAATATTATCAAAATATCTATTTTAAATATATAATATATTCCATGTTTTCTAATCAAAAGAAAAGAATCACAAAAGATCATGAAAATACCATCACATTCAATACAAGTCAAATTTCAAGAAAATACCATATACTATTCAAAATTAGGTTTATATCCACTAAAATATTTCATTTTATAAAAATTACAACTAAGAAAACCTAAAGACGATAAATAAATACCTGAGCTTTATTTTGAAAATATATCAAAACTATTTTTCATAAAACCCCCTCAAGTTATATTAATTTACAATAAGGACCCTAGTAAATATAGGTTTAAGCGGGACCAGTTCTCTTGAGCCTCAGGGAGCCGGAGAATATGGGTTCTTGCCTATCTAAGGTAGACAACCTAAAAACGGTATTATCAATACGGTAATTGTGTTGGAAAAAGACACAAATCCTGCCGTTCATGTGCCACAGTTACCGATAATATCAAAACTAATTCAGGACTTCAATTCGTTTTAAAGTGTCTGACTCAGACAGAGTCTCAGTCTAATCTGAAATCAATCAATCAATCCATTCTTGAATATGATTTAAGTATAACTCTTATTCAACATGAATCCATTTATACCAGAATTCAATCTATATCAACATGAACATGATTAAACCGAACCATTGGTATACTTTGATTACATGACTATCCATTTATATCCATTCTGTTTACATGATATCATGGTTTCGGTAAGTCGTACATCTATTAAACAAAACAATACAAATCAATACAAAATACATTACGGGGTTTTAAAGGGGTAGGCTGACACATAATGTGTTAAAAGTGGCACGAGATGGTCATTAAAAGACGTAACTATACATCCATTGCCGTTGTTCCGTGGTTTTATCGACAGAGCCTTGTACTACGGGTTACCATAGTCCACGGTGTAAGTTGGATTCCTCTCGTATACACTGGCATATTCTGTACCAAGTTACAAACTACTGCGTTAGCATAACAATCAAACATTATACCAGTTATATTCTCTTATCTGTCTATTCTATTTCTATCTCTTTAGGACTTACCGAGCGATTGTTCGCTGAAGACATTCCTATTTCTCTTCTTTTTTTGGAATGTTGTCAGGAGGACCCGACTTTGAGAAGTTCGAGACCAGCCAAAAGCACTTGGAGTAGACCACTGAGCAGCACGACCTTTAGGCTTTACTTGTACTTACTTTTCTTTCAGTTCATGCCATTGTTTAGACATTGCTTTCCATTCTTGTATTTACTTTTCAGTTGTATTGTGAAGAAATGTTCAATAAATAAAAGTTGTTGTTCAATTATATCTCTTGTCATTTTTTGTGTACTTTATTATATTGCTTATTACGCTTAGCGTGTTTACTTCTGAGTAAATACGTAGCGGGCCTCACCATGCCTCCTTACCCGTATACAGGGAAGCGGGACGTGACAGGTTTTGTTGGCGGTCCATGCAGGCCAGTTCTGCATGGATATGCAGATCAATTTGCATGAAGTCCTAAGCAATATAACACAAGAATCAGCAACTAAAAATATATTTTACATTTTATATTTTTTGAACTTTACAATTTCATATTCTTTGAATCTATCCCAACCCTATTTTTTTTCAAGGTTATGGATTCTCCAAACAATACCAGCACAAACGTCAACAACACACCACCACCACCTCTTCCACTTACGCGTACCGTTGCAGCTCCGATCAACGAACAAACGGTATTGCTTGAGACAATCCGAAACCTCCTGAAAGGACAGCAGTAGCAAGCTGCTACTATTGAACCGTCCAGAAGCGGAAGCACCCTATGTGAAGAAATTTCGGGCATTACACCCGAAGCAATTTTCTGGGAAAGAGAGCCCTTTGGAAGCTGAAGAATGGGCTCAGAGCATTGAGGACGATCTGACAGCAGCATAAGTGCCAGAAATCGCTTGGGCACGGGTTGCGAAGCTGCAACTCACCGACAACGCGCGAGTATGGTGGAAGGCGGAAGAAAGCTATCTTGCCCAGCCTATTGAATAGAAAACTTTTTGCGACATGTTCGACGCGAAATATTTCCCCGAAACTGCCCGATTTGACATGGAGCAATAATTCATCCACCTGCAGCAAGGTTCGATGTGGACCAAATCTGTGGATTAGTATGATGCTGATTTTACCATGCTCAGTAGGTAAGATATGTCTCAATATTCGATTTTTAAATATCACATACTACACAATTAACACAAGACCGTAACAGGTTCGCGGCACACCTCATTCCGACTGCTGAGATTAGGTCCAGAAAATTTCAGCAAGGGTTAGACCCGGAGATCCAAGCTGCCTTAGCTACAGGGGATTTTTCAACCCATGACCAAGCTCTAAAAGCCGCCCGTCGATATGAGGCAGTAGTAAAGAAGGAGGGCAGACCTCAATCTGCCGGTGTGAAGAACCCTGCCACCCAGATGGCAGGAGGAGCCTCTTCAATACCAACTTTTGAATCTAGGAGAAGTAACAAATAACCTACCAAGTCCAGATTTTTGCTTCTACTACAAGCGGGATGGACACCTGTGGAAGGACTGTAGGCGTGCAAAAGGCCCGTGCTTAGTTTGTGGCGCATCCACTCATGGAGTTGGAACATGTCCTTAAAGATGCAACCCAGTTCCAACTCACATCACTTATCCGCAGCGGCCAACTATCCAGGCTCCTGCACCTCGTCTTCCTCTCCCAGCTCCACCTCCACGAGGACCTCCTGCACAGCCTCCACACCAATTCCATCAAGCACTGAGGAACATAACTCGAAGGCAGGGAAACATGCCCCAAGGACAAAGGAATGTGCCTCCAACTAGGAGGAATGTACCCCGGCGTCAGGCGTTCACATTAGCGGCCGTAGAAGCCGAAACTGTAGACCAAGGTAACCCTGGTAATTTCCATACATCATTTTCAATCTTTCCAAAACTTTTGCATTCTTTCATTCTTCCAAATATTTTTCATGCACCATCAATAGTTCTATCACCATCACTATCATCAAACTTTTCTTGAATCTGTTACACTTTCCTTTTATAAATTTCGAGGACGAAATTTTTATAAGGAGGCTAGAATGTAACAACCCTGAATTTTCTGTACAGAATTTTTCAAAATACAGAAAAGAATACCTAAGCCTGAGCACAAGTTATAAAATTAATTTTCTTTAGAACAGTAAAAAATCACTTGTAGTTTATTGGTAAAGCCTTACACTGCTGTGACATAACCCCTGCATTCGAATCCCCCCAGTCACATATTATTTTTATTGATTTTTCTTTTAAAATTTTAAAAGCTCAAAATTCTGCACGTGCACTACACGTAAAATGAAAAGTCACACAGAAAACAAACATGTGCACTGAGCCATATGAAGCGACTAGGACACGTGTCTTCAATCTAGAGCCCCCACCCCCTAAACGACCGGCGAGATGTTGCCAGGGGCCGGCGTCGCCGGGCCCCCCTTCACTATTGGCTCTAAATTTTTACCCTGCACCCCTTGGACTCCTCCTACTGACCCCAGTCTGTTTGTTTTCCCTGCTCATTTCCAGAGAATTAAAATGAGCCATTAATCCAAATTTTAATGCATATTTTTAATTCATTCTTCATTACCCTAAACCCTGATTTCTTCTATAAATACAAACATCACATCCTAGCCTCCTCATTCAGAAATCCATTGCCAAAACTCTCTAAATTTTCTAAGTCCAAAAATTGTACAAGTGGAGTTAGCTTAAGGCAAAGTTCCGACGACGTTTCAGGACAAATCCGGCGACGAAACGAGTCCACGACGCTTTCAAAAGTTCCCTCTACCTCTTCCCTCTTTTTTCAATCAGTAAGTCCCCTCTTCCCTCTTCTCTCTCTAGTAAATAGAATCCTATTTTCAAAACTCGTTGGAAGCGGAGTTATTCCGACTTTCGATTCTAATTTCATTAAAAACACAATTTTTCTTAATAACAAATTAGCATCTTTTATATTGTGTTTATTAACCATTAAATAACATTTGGAACAAGTTTCAATTCAAAATATAATACTAAACAACTTTTATTTAACTTTTACGGTAAAATACTATCTAGTTTACATACAACATTAATTTATCGTTTTGCTCATTTTACCTTTAGAAAACTCACGAGATAATGACCTACCTCATCACAACACTCATCTTGACATAGCACGATGGCTTTTGTAACAATTTTTGTTGGACAAAACACAATTTACATTAAAATACCTTAAACTATCAAAACCCGTATTCTTTAAATTGTTTTAATTAATTCCTTGCAAATAAGCCTCTACAACCCATTTTGGAGAACCCGATCGGGATGGTGTGGGTTATCGCACGTTCTCGGGGCTAGTAGAGCGAGATGCAGACCTTCTCACGGAGCATTCGATCTCGATGGAATATTTATCATAATTTTTAAGAAAACGTGATTTCTATTTAATAAATAAATTCTATTTTTATAATTATATATATAAATATTATCAAAATATTTATTTTAAATATATAATATATTCCATGTTTTCTAATCAATAGAAAAGAATCACAAAAGATCATGAAAATACCATTATATTCAATACAAGTCAAATTTCAAGAAAATACCATATACTATTCAAAATTAGCTTTATATCTACTAGAATATTTCATTTTATAAAAATTACAACCATGAAAAAGTAAAGATAATAAATAAATACTTGAGATTTATTTTGAAAATATATCAAAACTATTTTTCATAAAACCCCTCAAGCTATATTAATTTACAATAAGGACCCTAGTAAATATAGGATTAAGCGGGACCAGTTCTCTTGAGCCTCAGGAAGCCGGAGAATATGAGTGCTTACCTATCTAAGGTAGACAACCTAAAAGCGGTGTTATCAATACGGTAATTGTCTTGGAAAAAGACATAAATCCTGCCGTCCATGTGCAGCAGTTACCGATAACATCAAAACTAATTCAGGACTTCAATTCGTTTTAAAGTGTCTGACTCAGACAGAGTCTCAGTCTAATCTGAAATAAATCAATCTATCTATCCTTGAATATGATTCAAGTATAACTCCTATTCAATATGAATCCATTTATACCAGAATTCAATCTATATCAAAATGAACATGATTAAACCGAATCATGGATATACCCTGATTACATGACTATCCATTTATATCTATTCTGTTTACATGATATCATGGTTTCGGCAAGTCGTACATCCATTAAACAACACAATAAAAATCAATACAAAATACATTACGGGGTTTTAAAGGGGTAGACTGGCACATAATGTGTTAAAAGTGGCACGAGATGGTTATTAAAAGACGTAACTATACATCTATCGCCGTTGTTCCATGGTTTTATCGACGGAGCCTTGTACTACGGGTTACTATAGTCCACGGTATAAGTTGGACTCCTCTCGTATATACTAGCATATTCTGTACCAAGCTACAAACAACCGCGTTAGCATAACAATCAAACATTATACCAGTTATATTCTCTTATCTGTCTATTCTATTTCTATCTCTTTGGGACTTACAGAGCGATTGTTCACTGACGACATTCCTATTTCTCTTCTTTCTTTGGAATGTTGTCAGGAGGACCCGACTCTTAGGAGTTCGAGACCAGCCAGGAGCACTTGGAGCAGACCACTGAGCAGCACGACCTTTAGGCTTTACTTGTACCTACCTTTCTTTCAGTTCATGCCATTGTTTAGGCATTGCTTTCCATTCTTCTATTTACTTTTCAGTTGTATTGTAAAGAAATGTTCAATAAATAAAAGTTGATATTCAATTATATCTCTTATCATTTTTCTTGTGTACTTTATTATATTACTTATTATGCTTAGCATGTTTACTTCTGAGTAAATACGTAGCGGGCCCCGTCGCGCCTCTTTACCCGTACACTGGGAAGCGGGGCGTAACAACCTCGGCGTTGGACTGTATGGCACCCAACGAGTCATAGAATCATTACTTGAATGGGGGTTGCGATTATCGGAATCGGCACTCCATTGTCAGTATTGGCCCGAGCGAGGCCGATGACCTGAACGCATCCATCCGTCGCTTCGTGCATGCCACCGTTCCAGGGAGCAAGGGTGGCAGTTTTGCCCGGCATGGCTAGTAGTTTGGACAACAGCGAGCGCGTACACCATCTTTGTTAGTCGATCGATTTGTGCCGTAAGGCTTCGACGATATTGGGAGGAGGAGTGGAACCGCCTCCACCTCTATTGCGGAGGAAGAGATGGCTCGTGCTAGGATCTTCATTGCGATGATTGCTGACCATCAAATCGAAGGCGAGAGATCAACTTTTTGGGTGGAAAAGCTTCTTGTTCCCACAGATGGTGCCAACTGATGGAAGTTGGAATCTTCCTCAGATATTGTCCTCCGTCGATCTTATGGCCAGTGAGGCTGAACAGTTGAGATTTGTAATGGGAGGTTGGGCGTGGATCTCAATGGGTTGTTGATTGTTGTTGACGCCGAGCTACCTGCAAAGTAAGTCCCGGGATGGAAAACCATCATAGGATCTTCTGACGATCAAGTAAATTCCAAGGAATAATTGGGCAGAGTAGCGACGTATGGGGTTCAGATCGAGTTACCTGAATCGAATGGAGGAGGGGTTTATATAAGGGTCGCCTGAGGGCGAGCCGATGTGAAATTCTCGCCATCCATTTCGCCCCTACGTAACGTCCGCATTGTTAGTGAGATATGCTCATTAATGGCGAGATACGCTGGTGTGGGATGCGGGACGTATTACGGCGGAGATCTCGTCGTGGCGAGATACACGGGGCCGTTACGAGGACGTCCGTGCTCCATGCCCGCGCCCAAATAGGGACGCTGAGGGTTCTCAGCTATAAGATAGCTTGAAGATAAGTAAGAAAACTGAGAAAGGTCAGCCTTTGTGATTGCTCGGAGACGAGCTATTGACTGATGGTCAGGCGAAGAAGGAACATACTTAGGGAAAGCCTCCTAGGGTTCGGGGTATATTCCTCGGACTGATTTTTAGAGACAAGTTATTGAGCAGTGTTCCTTTCGCATCATCATTATTTGCGTTCGGCAGCCTCCCAGGAATTTAGGCGGCATGCATGGAGGAGACGTCATCGGCTATGTGTCAAGATCCGAGAAATCCCCAACTGTGAGTATTATCATTGATTGAAACGATTTTCCGTTGTGTATGTTAGAAAATTTTATAGAAATCACAACCAAAAATATTTGACCGCAATCAATAACGGTGTCGGATGTAGCGCGTTAGTAAGTGCGGATCGTCCACAGGGATTGTGCGATTCGTTCGTATTTTGTTTTGTTTGAATCGAAAATTTAATAGAAAAGAAAAGCAAAAACGATTCAAGATTTATATCGATGAATTTCAAGAATCGACTATTCTAATCAAGAAAGCGATAAACATTAAGAATCAAGAATTGATAGAATTCCAATCGATTTAGGTTTCAAGATTTGAAGTAAGGCTCGTAGGAATCGATTAGATCATAGATGTGAAGAAGACTAGAAGTTACCGTTTCTTATCCATTAACAAATTGATGCTAAATCGATGCCGATTTAGTGAGGATTAAGGATCTTGCGAAGAATTAGGGTTTCTTCATCCTATCCTTTGTCCTTTCGATGAATCACATTCACAAGATAGCTTCTAAGAAATCGAATGATTGATCGTTGATCTCTAGATCGTGCGAAAAGAATCAAGAACGCATTTCACATCGATCTAGATCATCGATCATTCAATTTTCAAGAATTTACAATTGTTATAGGACTTAAGAAAACGTTTAAAGATTCATCAACATCATCATTCTACAAACATCTCGATTCCTCCACGAGCGGAGTTTTATTCAAGCATCATCACAAGAATACATTCAAGAATTGAAGATGAATCATAATGCTCGAATTGAAATATAAGCAAGTTTAATGAATCTTCACCTTTATTTATTCCACAAATTGTTACCCATTGCTCAAGGCTACAAGAATTTGAGAAGGAACAAGATTGTCGAATCTAGCGTTGCATCGGCTCCTTGAGTCGTGGACTGGCTTGGATCTCGTGCTCCGTTGAAGTCCGGCTTCGCTTCTAAAGGATCGCGAAGACTTACTTTGCTAGAACTCAAAGGATCTTGAATTTGGTTTCTTGATTGGATTAAGATTGGGGTTTGGAGGTGGCAAGTTTTGTCACTAAACTTGTGGGAGGATAAAGAACTAAAGAGTGATTAGCTTTCAACAATCTAATTTTTGAACAACCTTTTTCAAGTGAGCCTTGGGTCCTTTTTATAGGTTTCCAAAACCCTAGGTCTAGGATTTTGAATTTTGAATTTCCCTTCAAAAGTTTGTTATAGGGAGAGACTTCTAGAAGTAGTTAGTTAGGAGCTTAGCTTCTACCTTAAGCTAGGAAGTTAGGGAGAAGGTTCTAGGCTCTTAATGGAGTTAGGGTGAAGCTTGTTGAGGAAGCTAGGAGATCATTAGTTTAGAACCCAAGAGATTGCTGATCTGGCAGAATGTTCAGGATCTTTCTGGAATTTACTGTGGCTTGAAGAGCTGTAGGAACTGAGGGAAGAGTACTGGTGCAGAGAAGAAGAGGTGACGTGGCCAAGCCGCCGCGGAACCGCGGCGCAAGGCGGTTCCGGCCGCGGTTCCGCGGCCAAGTGGCTGAGCTAGGGCTTCAGTCTTCACATGTTGACTTCTTATGTCTTCAAGTGTACTTTCTGATATGTTGAATCTCTGAATGCCTTTTAGATCATTTCCATATTTCAAATCCTTGAGTTGGCGTCTTTTTAACAGTCTTTGTTTTGTAATTTTGACCGTTCTCTTGAAATTTCCTGCACAGACTTCGAGACACAAGTTGCGCAATATAGGAATGATGCCATGCTATGAAATACAATCAATTTCCCTTATAATGTCGGTTTTAAAGACTAACACATGCAAACTGATATTTTACGACTGTTTTGCTAATATGTGCTATATGAATGCCGAACACTTCTAGATGAGTGCAAATGATAGGGAAATTGCCGGTTTAAAGATGCAGTATTTTCAACTGATCAATCATCAAGAGTGTAAACTCCTGATTTTTACACCTTCCGAAAAGGACCTTAGGGGTTGTTTTCTTGCAAATCAAAGAATTAAGGAAATCGATGTTGTCATGGAAAGCCTTTTACATTGCAATCGAAAAAATGTCTTTTTATTTTATATTTTTATATTTGTCTATAAAGAAATTAAATGATGAAAAGGACAAGGAATTGTTTTTCTTTCTGCTGTACTAGGATGGGGTCTCTTGTAATCAGTGGTGTTAGTGGTGTTAGTTTCCTATGAAATATGCAACGTATTTTATGAAACGTTACAAACATGGATAATTCGATACAAATCATAAGTCTGTATTAGGCTACCAATTTATCGGTCGATATAAATTTTGTATCGTATGAAACAAAACACAAAATACACAATACGCTATTTAACCATTAAAATGCATAGCAGATCGGATATTCGGATGTAAAACCCGCTCGGTCATATCAAATTATTAACCCGGAGGCTATTTAACAATTAAAATGCATATTAATGAAAAAGAGAAGTTCGTTGAGAATGAAAATGATGAAGATAAGAAGAATGAAGTTATATTTTGTTATTATAGTGATAGTGATCATTAATCAACTGGAGAAGATTGATTTTCTGTAACGTCGACTTTGTTAGGTGGTGATATTTTGACAACTTGGATGTGATATTTTAGTTATGAATTATAAAACTTATTATGCTTATGATTATGAGTTATGACATATGGATAATTATTTTGGATTGTTTTGGTATTATTTGATTAACAGATACACGAGTTTATGTGTTTTATATGTCTGAATTTGTGCGGATGCAATTCCAAAATTTACTTTAGCATGCATGTGGTTCTATGTTGCTAATTTGATAAAATTATAAATGGTTATATATATAATTACTTCACTATTGCAACGGGAAATTTTGTCTCTTACGATACTAAACATGAAACTATACATGATATCATAAATAAGAAAACGAAACACGAAACATATCACATTTGACAACTTTGCATGTAATGTATGGGTACGAAGTCCAAAGTCAAGAAATATCATATTAATTTCAAAGTTTAATGTTATATGATTTATAAGATGTAATATCTTATATTTATAAACTTCATATGCAAAATATATAAAGAATTAACTTGCAAATATTTTGGTATTTTTGCAGCGTTTAAATATTTTTTTTGTTATAGCATACGAAAATCATGAAATTTTCATTTATTTCGTTTTTCAATATTTTGCTTGTTATAGCACATGAGAACCATGAAATGTATTGTTTTCTTTAAATTTTTCAACATTTTGTATGTGAATATGGGAAAATTTTAAAAATCTCAAAAAATTGTTTACTTTTCCAATATTTTATTTGCTATAGCACAAGAATTAGGAAAATTTCAATAATAAATCATTTTTTGTTTTCTTCGATTCTTCAATATTTTCCATGTTATGGCATACGATGTCGGGCCTCGGTCCTTACTCATGGAATAAAGTGCTATACGGAACAAAGTGCCATGCCAAAGGGCGGGGGCCACCTCTTGAATCCATATGGGCCACCTCTTGAGTCCGTGGGACCCATTGTTGAAAAATGACGAATTTTCGGAATACATTTCGAAAGAGGGAAGATCTGTACTATAAATGGAATGATACCACTTTTCAATGTAGAGATGCCTTTTCAGTGAACCGACACTACAGGAGCTTGAGAACTCTGTAGTTAAGCGTGCTCAAACCACGAAAATTCGGGGATGAGTGACCTTCTGGGAAGCGGCCCCTGGTAGCATTCGGTTCGTTCGGAAGGACAAAATCATGCGGTTTAGGTCAGAACGGACAACACCGTCTGTGTTGGGGGTGGGACGTGACAGAATGGTATCAGAGCTGGTCCCTTAGTAGTAGGTTTGTGATTTAAGGACAAACCACTGTTCAGAACGGACAACACCGTCTGTGTTGGGGGTATGACGTGACAGAATGGTATCAGAGCTGGTTCCTTAGTAGTAGGTCTGTGGTTTAAGGACAAACCACTGTTCAAAGGTCGGGAGGATGTCAGGCCCTGGTCCTTGCTCAAATTCTGGGATGGGTGACCTTCTAGGAAGTGGCTCTTGGTTGGGTCCGGTTTGCTCTGAAGGACAAAATCATGCGGCTTCGGTCAGAGCGAACACTATTGTCTGTGTTTGGTGGTGGGACATGACATGCAACAAAAGCGGCCATTGAACTTTCAAAGTTTTTCAAATAGCACCATTGAACTTTAAAGAAGCCATGAACCTTTCTTAGAGGGAATTTTTGTTAAAGAAAAGCTATAATCACTTCATTTTGGGTCATTTGGGTTTATAAAACTGGTGTTTTAAATGAGACGAAACTCACATTTTCATACAACATTGCAAACTCAAGGGGATTTGTGTCATTTTCAAACCTCAATGGTACTGTTTCAAAATCCTTTAAAAGTTGAGTGATGATTTATAAAGTTTATCCTAAAGAAAATAAAAAAATTTCAAATTTCCTTCTTGGTTTGATTACACAGTGGAGACAAGGACATGCTTATTCCATATATTGAAACACAAGCATGGATAAGATCTCTCAATTACCCCATTGTTGAAGAGTGGAGATCATGGCGTGTGAATGCCCAAGTTGCAAGGTAATTTCATTTAGCCTATTTCTTTTGATAAAATGATACAATATGAGAGAATTTTTGGGCTAACCATTTCTTCCTTTCTTTCTTTCTTTTTTCCCCTTTTGGAATTTGTTAGATATACAACAAAGTACTCCAACTATCTCATATTTACGATGGTGAAGGTAAGGAAATTCAAGAGGAAAGATACATGATAAATTTTATAAATTAAGCACCATCAGATTATCAGGGTTTTTGAAATAGCACCATTGAACTTTAAAAATGTTACGAACCCTCCTTGAATGGAATTTGATGATGCTCGATATCGGTGATCTCCCAGATCATGACACGTGGCAGATGACGTGTCCCAAAGCATGCAAGAAATGACTTACAGCAGGCCTCCCACGGCCCCTCCAGTGCTAAGGGTCTAAGCCCTCACTAAGAGGCAGCCGAGCGGCTATCCTGCTCGGCTATCCCTGGCGGATAGACCCCTACCCCACAACGCCAGGGATCAAAGCCTTCACCAAGAGGCAGCCGAGCGGCTACCTGCTCGGCTATCCCTGGCCGGTAGACCCCTACCCTACAACGCCAGGGATCGAAGCCCTCGCCAAGAGGCACCGAGCAGCAACCCTGCTCGGCCGTCCTTAAGGATCAAAAGCCCTCGCCAAGAGGCACCGGGCAGTAACCCTGCTCGACCCATCCTTAGTAGGACACTTACGTTCGCTCCCGCGCTAATGATCAAAAGCCCTCTCAAGAGGCAACCGGGTCCGCCCATGCTCAGTTATCCCTGGCAGGTAGCTCCCTACCCCAACACACCAGGGATCAAAGCCCCCGCCAAGAGGCACCGAGCAGCAACCCTGCCCGGCCCGTCCTTAAGGATCAAAAGCCCTCGCAAGAGGCAACCGAGCCCGCCCTTACTCGGTTATCCCTGGCCGGTAGCTCCCTACCCCAACACACCAGGGATCAAGACCTCGCTAAGAGGCACCGGGGAGCAACCCTGCTCGGCCCCATCCTTAGTAGGCCCCTTATGGCTCCTCCCGCGCTAAGGATCAAAAGCCCTCTCAAGAGGCAACCGGGCCTGTCCTTGCTCGGTTATCCCTGGCTGGTAGCTCCCTACCCAAACAACACCAGGGATCAAAGCCCTCGCCAAGAGGCAACTGAGCATCTTCACTGCTCGGTCCATCCTTAGCAGGCCTCTCACGGCCCCTCCAGCGCTAAGGATCGAAGCCCTCACCAAGAGGCAGCCGGGCGGCTACCCCGCTCGGCTATCCCCGGCTGGTAATTCATTACCCCAAAACGTCATGGATCTAAGCCCTCGCCAAGAGGCAACTGAGCAGCTTCACTGCTCAGTCCATCCTTAACAGGCCTCGTAAGGCCCTTACAACGCCAGAGATCGAAGCCCTCGCCTAGAGGCACCGGGCAACTACCCTGCTCGGTCCATCCTTAGCATGCCTCTCCGAGCCTTCCACGCTAAGGAACATGACCTCACCAAGAGGAATCCAGTCTATCTACGTCTGAGCGATCTCTACCTCGACTTCGGGGCCATGGAGATACCGTCTTCCCACCGGTCTTTGCACACTTAGCAAGTGAACAGATTCAACTCGATGCATAATCGCTAGACGAAGAACCGACACTACACAAAGGCAGTACTGTGAAAATACAAGTGTTTCTGTCACGCCCCGCTTCCCAAAATACGGAATACGAGGGGCTGACAAGGCCATCCATGCTCCTACGGTCAAGGAAGTGTCCTGCCGTAGTCACACTTCGGCTTCTAGTTTTTCATGGTAAACAGTAAATGAAGCGCAGGTAATGAGAAATGCAGTAACTGAATGAAACAATGTAAAGAACTGACCTAAGGGGAAAACAAACGAATATAACTCTGGATAGCAAGTCGAGGTGTCTGTGATATACGTCTAGTCCTGGTCCAGGCTAAATCTTCTCCTCACACTGAGCATGCATACTCAGGTCGTCAGAGCGACACAATAGCAATATAATATATAAAATCATGTGACAATTCTAACAGTGATAATAGGTATATATAGCAGTAGCACAATGACGGTATAGGTATGAGCATGCAGTAATCAATGCAGCGGAACAGTAAAAGCAGTAGAATGATATGTCACGTATGTCAACACAGTAAGTAAGGTATATCAATGCCATTATCCCTATCAGTTTCTAAGTCTCACTGTACAAGTCACTAAACCTATCGTCAGTCTAAGTGTGAGAGTCAACCATTCGCGAGTGTCCTCCACCCAAGGGTAGAACACAAGGGCAAGGGACCACGGGCCCAACATGTAACTCACGGTAATAATCATGTACCCTGTAAATATCCATATATCTCTCTATATATATAAGCCGGCAAGGGACTTCCGAGATTCTGTTGAATTCACACTCAAACTACCCCACATCCCGTGGTCTACATCAAACGCTAACCATAACCCTAAATACCAGTCGGTCTGTGACAAGTCTGCGCGAGAATTGGAGGCAGGACCTCCATCAAGCACGTCCCGACTAATACCTAAGATAAATGGTAGAGTCTGATGTCTTATCTGTGACACCCATGCAAGAGCTTCCATAAGTTTCCCATACCACATATAGTCATACGTACACGCGTTCCACAGACGTCGACAATGCAATAGAATAATAAGGTTCACTGATTGTGTACAAGTACGTATCACTTTCACTTATTCACTGATACACGAACACTAACGTACTTGCCACAATCATCACTAATACCTAACACTGGGTAATGCACGTTATCACTAGGTTATCAATGCAGTGACATGTGTATGATATGATGCGTAAACAGTATGTAAAGCATGATTAGGGTGTCATGAATTATTAATCTACCACCTGCATAATTTATCATAAATCATACGGTTACAATTTAGTGAAATGATGAACGGGGAATAAATAGTATGTTCAGTTATCTATCCAGCGAATTTAGTTTCAAGCCAATCGGGTTTCAGGATCACTAATTATAGCCATTTCATTTTCAGCGTTCACGGCTGGAATTCCGGTTTCAGAATCGGAAGTCCGTTTCGCAACGCATTTTAATCCCAATTGGGATCAGATTTTAGTGACACTACAGTTGAATGAAATCTAGGGTTTTCAGTAAGGTTTTCAACGCAATAGACTGATCTTCAATCGCGTCTGTACGTCAGGGGATATACACTGTTCAATACTAGTATGGAAATTCTGATTCTGTTGGGACTGTTATACGTCCACATCTATTAAATTACAGATTAAATATCAAACGATAACAAAACAAGATGAAACCACTTGTGTTGTCTAGCTAACAGATTCGCCTATAATAAACAGCGGAGTTCCGCAACCTATGAGTTAAGGAAACAGTGTGGTACCTATTACGGGACAGCACACAGTAAACAGAGTCACTCTGGACTGCAGTCTAGAGTCGCACTCCGATCCAAATATTGTCACAGTTTAAGTACAGAAACAATTAGAAATTTACATAGGGTTATATTTCATCGAGTCGGCTTCGATTTAAGCTCTCGAACGCATCATTCCAGTGTGTATACAATTTATGACGATTTTAACGGTTTTCAGGTATAAGAAAATTCCAGTTTTATGAGTAAACTTGGGGGTAGTCGTTTTAGTCGTTAACGGTCATATTTTCCAGCGAAACTTGCACAAGATATCCATCACTACAAGGGCCAATATAAACCATCCAGTTCCTTCAAATTTGATAAGTATTCTCATTGGGAACGCACATCGAACAGGTATGGCACTTAATTGATCTAAAATTGTAACTTTATGGTCTATGTAATCTAAGATTGTAACTTGAGTATATAGCATGTAAGCAAGTAAAATACTTGCCTGGAGACGTCTCGGGGTTGTTCGGCAGCAGTGGCATGGAACACAACAAGGTTTGGCCTCGGCTCGATCTTGGCTCGGTCTCGGAGCTTGGACTAGGCTAGGAGCTCGAGTATGGGCAGCGAAGGTTGGCTGAAAGTGAAGCATGTGGTTGCTACTGGGTTGTGAGGAGCTGGTAGGGTGTCATTGGAGGTGGCGGTCGTGGCGGTTGGCGGTACTCCGACGGTCGAAGGAGGCAGCGAAGATGCTCTGGTGGTGTCTCGGCCAAGGAGGAGTTGCCATGGGCCTCGAGTTCGGCCATGGAGTCGTGGGTTGCATGAGGAGGAGCTCGGTGGATGGTTGGAACGACGGTGAGGAGATGAGGGGAGAGGGGGTCGTCGTTGATGGAGGAGGGTGGTCTCAGTGGGATGCCGGCGAGTGGGAAGAGGGAGCTGGGGCCGTTAACGGTGAGGATAGAAAGTGACGAGAGTGAATTTGAAGAAGTAGATGGGGATGGGTTGAGCTGGAGGAAGAATGAGAGGGAGGTGCTCGGGTCGACGAGGCTTGGTTGCCGACGAGGGTGATGGTGGTGGTGTCGATGAAATGGAGGAGAGCGACGTGAGGGGACGGCGGCGAGCGTGACGTGCTGGCGAGTGCGCGGGTTCGAGCGAGGAGCGGAAAGGGAAAGAAGAGGGAGGGAGAGGAGACGTGGGGGAGAGAGAAGGAATTATGAGGGGGGAGAGAGGCGTGTCAACGAGGAGGGGTCGAAAGCGCGCGTCGTGGGTAATGCTCACGAGCGAGGCACGGCGCGTGTCGGGCGGCGACGGGGGCGCAATGGCAGAAAACGCGCGGGAAATTATGGGGACGTGGGGAGAAGAAAGGTTAGAGTAGTGGGCCGGGTCGGGTAGGAGCGGCAGCTGAGGGTGAAGCGGGCTGGTGAGGTGAAGTGGGCTGCGAGCAGAAGGGCTTGGGCCGCAGAAGAGAAATTATTAGGGAAGAGGGAAAGAAGGGCCGGGCTCGGGTTTAATATGAAAGAAAAATTTTGTTTATAAGGAAATGGGCTGCTGGGGATTTGGCCGGAATGGGTTTTAATTAATTTGAATAAGAGGGATGGGCTGGGTTTAGATATAAAAAAAAATGGGTTTTGGGTTTTAATAAGATGGATTAAGTTTATAAAAAGAATGGGCTTGAGATTGGTTTGGGAAAAAGTAATTAGAATTAGGGTTTGGGTTCAATGGGATTTTGAAAATAATTTAATAATTATAAATAACTTTTATATGTTAAAGAGATATACGGATATAGGTGTATATAAAAGAACCGGGTATTATATCATACCACCCTAACAAAAATTTCGTCCTCGAAATTTAAAATAAATGATAAGTTATACAAATGTAATCGAAAGCTATTATATTGCAATTAACACGGAAGGATTTACCAGAAATTCGTGGATGAAGAAATTTGAAGATAGATATAAGTAAGGACAAGATACAGAAAGGTAGGTCTAAATACGTATAAGGCAGAAATAACTATAAGGGTAACTACAAGTATACGAGAATATAGATAACAATAATAATGAACAATATTATTCGAGGTGTACTCGATAAAATCGAAATTCAACTATGTGCACGTATAAGTCTATCAAAGGTAGCACGGCAAACATAATAAGTATAAGGCACAATCATTTATAATAGTAAACGTAGGCACAATACCCAAAAAATAAAGTAACGACAATAAAATAGTGAAAGATTCGTCGGTAGGTTAAAACATTTTAGGATAATGTATCGAACAAATAATTCTAAAAATAACTTAGAAAATTCACATAGTGAAAATAAGGAACATGGAACACAAATATGCGCGGTGTAAGGTTGCGCTACTGAAAAATAAGGATAATAGTAGTGTGCCTTGAAATACATAAAGCTAAGTAGCCAATAATACGCACTCTTCGATAAATACAAAATAGTGAAAACCAAATTTTCGAATAATAAATTCCCTAAATATACATAGGGAAAAAGGAAAACACAAAAATATATATAGGGCTAGCTAGGGTCAGGATTACAAAGAAGTGTGGCTCATTCAGAAAGTCGGAGTGTGACGGCTTTAGACTGAAGGTCAAAGAGATTGGGGTCGGGTCAGCACAGGAAGTAATGGTGAGCAGTAAAGGACTACAAAGGGGAAAAATGTATGGGGAGAATAACGGTCGACACATCATATGAAACAAACAATTTGAAGGGTTAGCGAACTCGAAGATTTCACTATGAACTTCTCCTCCCAGAAGGATTTCAAACGATGCACGGACGATGGATGGAGGGTGGACCTCTAAAAGATCGGGTGTGGTACTTGTTAATCTCTGTGAGGGTTAAAACAATGTGAGGAGTGGGGGTGGACAGATCTCAGTAGGAAAATAATTGTATAGAAGAAATAATCAAGTATCAAGTGAACTAAGAAGATCGAAAGATTAGCGAACTCAGCAATTTATTTTATTCCAGAAGATTTTAAACAAAGCATTCTCGAAGACGAAAGGTGGCCCTAAACTATACACAGATTTATTTGGCCAGATAAGACAACATCTAAAAGGAATCCCGTCAGTCGCGGTTGTGGAGATTCAGCAGGTTGCGGTAGGCTCGCGCGCTCAGGTAGGGGCGTCCATTTCCATAGCGCCTCGCGGGTATCACCATTGGGAGTTCTTCTACGGCAGGGTCTTGATCTTCTGGTCCTTCTTCCTCGGATGGAGCTTCTTCATCGAGGTCCGATTCCATGTGATTCTCTTCTTCTGGATTCTCTTCCATGGGATTTTCCTCCACTGGATTTTCTTCTATCGGTTCTTCCTCGGGGTCTTCCTCTATCGGGTTCTCTTCAGGGTCTCCTTCCTCTTCTTTGGAATCGCCTACCATGTCAAACTCTGGGGCAGCTGCTCCTTCGTCCTCTGAATCGCTGTTTCCGAAATTGACCTGGGGACTGTTGATCTCATCGTCAAAACTCATTAGCGTGTGGTCTAAGGAAACGCATGACTGTGCATCCTCATCTAGATGCGGCGCTGCTCCAAGGTGGGCCATGGCCTGAAAAGAAAGAGTCATGATTAGACAGTGGAATACATCAAGAAAATAGCTAAGTGTACGAAGTATATAAAGATATGCGGTGGCAGGAACTGAAAAATCAGGATTAAAATGCTGTGATAATGAATAATATAAATAAGAAGAAAGCAAGAGAATGATACATATATTACAATTCAAGTTTTATTGTATTCAACTAAAAGTTCAACGGATACAAGATTTCAAACGGAAAGAAATATTCATAAGAAGATGACAACATTATTACTGAAAGTAGAAAACATGAAAATTCTTCTTTGACTACTAGAACGTTGCATCCTCGTCACGTGAGTTGAATCCTGCACTGGGTCCGCCTTATCCTTGATGTTTGAACTACGCAATAATCGTCACTTGGCAGAAGTGTAGAGTGTGGATGAGTCTCCTCCTTGTAGCTCCTTCCTTTTTGGGCAACCGTTGATAAGATGTCCGCTGGATCCGCAAATCAGACATTTCCCTTAGGCGCGGCGACAATCCCTCTGAAGGTGTCCTGGCCTCTTACAGTACCCACAACATGGGGTCTTCTGCTGCTTCTGTCGCGGGGAAACAAATTGGCGCTTCATCTTCCTTTCTTTTCCTCGTCTAACAGGGATCCCTTTATGATTGGAGACTCCCGCTGGTGCCTGATTCACCTGCCTTCTCAGTCCTTCAGCTAACAAGTCGTTTGTTCGCTCCTGGGCTTCCTTCAGACCTTGCAGTACACTCAGAATCTCAATGGTCTAATTCTGGGGAGCGGAGATAGAGGAAGAGTCGTTGGAAGACATGATTCTGAAACAGTAATTTTGAGAACGATATAAGATTCAAAATATAATGTGGATTGGCAAAGATTCAAGAATATCAGATGTGATGAAATTCATTATAAGTGGAAAATCAACTGTATGACTCCAAGTCACTTAAACAGAGTATGGTAGTGTAATCGTGATGTATTTCTCAATTACAACCACGAAACTTTGCCAAGTCACCTAAAACCCTAGCGAATGGATAGCAGAACACTCAATATGAATATGGATCAAGGATATCAAGTTTACAATCTAGACTGAAGGATGTCTTAGATTGTCAAGCTCTACACGGAAAACTGCAATCCCAATCGAAGCAAAACCTGGCTTTGATACCAACTAAACCATGTCACGCTCCGCTTCCTAAAATACGGAATACGAGGGGTTGACAAGGCCAGCCATGCTCCTACGGCCAAGGAAATGTCCTGCCGTAGTCACACTTCGGCTTCTAGCTTTTCATGGTAAACAGTAAATGAAGCGCAGGTAATGAGAAATGCAGTAACTGAATGAAACAATGTAAAGAACTGACCTGAGGGGAAAACAAATGAATATAACTCTGGATAGCAAGTCGAGGTGTCTGTGATATACGTCTAGTCCTGGTCCAGGCTAAATCTTCTCCTCACACTGAGCATGCATACTCAGGTCGTCATAGCGACACAATAGCAATATAATATATAAAATCATGTGACAATTCTAAAAGTGATAATAGGTATATATAACAGTAGCACAATGACGGTATAGGTATGAGCATGCAGTAATCAATGCAGCGGAACAGTAAAAGCAGTAGGATGATTGTCACGTATGTCAACACAGTAAGTAAGGTATATCAATGCCATTATCCCTATCAGTCTCTAAGTCTCACTGTACAGGTCACTAAACCTATCGTCAATCTAAGTGTGAGAGTCAACCACTCACGAGTGTCCTCCACCCAAGGGTAGAACCCAAGGGCAAGGGACCACGGGCCCAACATGTAACTCACGGTAATAATCATGTACCCTGTAAATATCCATATATCTCCATATATATATATAAGCCGGCAAGGGACTCCCGAGATTCTGTTGAACTCACACTCAAACTACCCCACACCCTGTGGTCTACATCAAACGCTAACCATAACCCTAAATACCAGTCGGTCTGTGACAAGTCTGCGCGAGAATTGAAGGCATGACCTCCATCAAGCACGTCCCGACTAATACCTAAGATAAATGGTAGTGTCTGATTTCTTATCTGTGACACCCATGCAAGAGCTTCCATAAGTGTCCCATACCACTTATAGTCACACGTACACACATTCCACAGACGTCGACAATGCAATAGAATAATAAGGTTCACTGATTGTGTATAAGTACGTATCACTTTCACTTATTCACTGATACACGAATACTAACGTACTTGCCACAATCATCAATAATACCTAACACTGGGTAATGCACGTTATCACTAGGTTATCAATGCAGTGACATGTGTATGATATGATGCGTAAACAGTATGTAAAGCATGATTAGGGTGTCATGAATTATTAATCTACCACCTGCATAATTTATCATAAATCATACGGTTACAATTTAGTGAAACAATGAATGGGGAATAAATAGTATGTTCAGTTATCTATCCAGCGAATTTAGTTTCAAGCCAATCGGGTTTCAGGATCACTAATTATAGCCATTTCATTTTCAGCGTTCACGGCTGGAAATCCGGTTTCAGAATCGGAAGTCCATTTCTTAACGCATTTTAATCCCAATTGGGATCAGATTTTAGCGACACTACAGTTGAATGAAATATAGGGTTTTCAGTAAGGTTTTTAACGCAATAGACGGATCTTCTATCGCGTCTGTACGTCAGGGGATATACACTGTTCAATACTATTATGGAAATTCTGATTCTGTTGGGACTGTTATACGTCCACATCTATTAAATTACAGATTAAATATCAAACGATAACGAAACAAGATGAAACCACTTTTGTTGTCTATCTAACAGATTCACCTATAATCAACAGCGGAGTTCCGCAACCTATGAGTTAAGGAAACAGTGTGGTACCCATTACGGGACAGCACACAGTAAAAAGAGTCGCTCTGGACTGCAGTCTAGAGTCGCACTCAGATCCAAATATTGTCATAGTTTAAGTACAAAAACAATTAAAAATTTACATAGGGTTATAGTTCGTTGAGTCGGCTTCGATTTAAGCCCTCGAACTCATCATTCCAGTGTGTATACAATTTATGGCGATTTTAACGGTTTTCAGGTACAAGAAAATTCCAGTTTTATGAGTAAACTTGGGGGTAGTCGTTTTAGTCGTTAACCGTCATATTTTCCAGCGAAACTTGCACAAGATATCCATCACTACAAGGGCCAATATAAACCATCCAGTTCCATCAAATTTGATAAGTATTCTCATTGGGAACGCACATCGAACAGGTATGACACTTAATTGATCTAAAATTGTAATTTTATGATCTATGTAATCTAAGATTGTAACTTGAGTATATAGCATGTAAGCAAGTAAAATACTTTCCTGGAGACGTCTCGGGGTTGTACGGCAGCAGTGGCATGGAACACAGCAAGGTTTGGCCTCGGCTCGATCTTGGCTCGACCTCGGAGCTTGGACTAGGCTAGGAGCTCGAGTATGGGCAGCGAAGGTTGGCTGGAGGTGAAGCATGTGGTTGCTACTGGGTTGTGAGGAGCTGGTAGGGTGTCATTGGAGGTGGCGGTCATGGTGGTTGGCGGTACTCCGACGGTCGAAGGAGGCAGCGAGGATGCTCTGGTGGTATCTCGGCAAGGGAGGAGTTGCCATGGGCCTCGAGTTCGGCCATGGAGTCGTGGGTTGCATGAGGAGGAGCTCGGTGGATGGTTGGAATGACGGTGAGGAGATGAGGGGAGAGGGGGTCGTCGTTGATGGAGGAGGGTGGTCTCAGTGGGATGCCGGCGAGTGGGAAGAGGGAGCTGGGGCCGTTAACGGTGAGGATAGAAGGTGACGAGAGTGAAGTCGAAGAAGTAGATGGGGATGGGGATGGTGATGGGTTGAGCTGGAGGAAGAATGAGAGGGAGGTGCTCGGGTCGACGAGGCTTGGTTGCCGACGAGGGTGATGGTGGTGGTGTCGATGAGATGGAGGCGGGCGACGTGAGGGGACGGCGGTGAGCGCGACGTGCTGGCGAGTGCGCGGGTTCGAGCGAGGAGCGGAAAGGGAAAGAAGAGGGAGGGAGAGGAGACATGGGGAAGAGAGAAGGAATTATGAAGGGAGAGAGAGAGAGGCGTGTCAACGAGGAGGGGTCGAAGGCGCGCGTCATGGGTAACGCTAGGCTTGGTTGCCGACGAGGGTGATGGTGGTGGTGTCGATGAGATGGAGGCGGGCGACGTGAGGGGACGGCGGTGAGCGCGACGTGCTGGCGAGTGCGCGGGTTCGAGCGAGGAGCGGAAAGGGAAAGAAGAGGGAGGGAGAGGAGACATGGGGAAGAGAGAAGGAATTATGAAGGGAGAGAGAGAGAGGCGTGTCAACGAGGAGGGGTCGAAGGCGCGCGTCATGGGTAACGCTCGCGAGCGAGGCACAGAAAAAGCGCGGGAAATTATGGGGACGTGGGTAGAAGAAAGGTTAGAGTAGTGGGCCGGGTCGGGTAGGAGCGGCAGCTGAGGGTGAAGCGGGCTGGTGAGGTGAAGCAGGCTGCGGGCAGAAGGGCTTGGGTCGCAGAAGAGAAATTAATAGGGAAGAGGGAAAGAAGGGCTGGGCTCGGGTTTAGTATGAAAGAAAAATTTTGTTTATAAGGAAATGGGTTGCTGGGGATTTGGCCGGAATGGGTTTTAATTAATTTGAATAAGAGGGATGGGCTGGGTTTAGATATAAAAGAAAAATGGGTTTTGGGTTTTAATAAGATGGATTAAGTTTATAAAAAGAATGGTCTTGGGATTGGTTTGGGAAAAAGTAATTAGAATTAGGGTTTGGGTTCAATGGGATTTTGAAAATAATTTAATAATTATAAATAACTTTTTTATGTTAAAGAAATATACGGATATAGGTGGGGTATTACAGTTTCCGACAAAAGGAAAATATGCGTGCAAACATGACCGCAAAAAAATATTTATTCACAAAGTCAAAGCTTTTACAAGGGTATTGTGGGCTCCCCGGCCTTACAAAATGCCCGGAGGCCTACAAAATTCCCGATACAACAAAAGAAATAAAACAAGAAGACGAGGGGCTTCAGGCCTCAGGGCCAGGCGCAACCTCGGGAAGCTCAGCGCCCATCACAGGAGCCTTGGCGTCGCCATCACCGGGAATCTCTTCCCCAACCTCGCTCCCGGGGTCATCCCCTTGCTCGTCATCCCCGCGGGGATATTCGGCTCAGAGCTCTTCATCAACGAACTTCGGCATCCGAGCCTTGACGGCGTCGAGGGCCTCATGCCAGATGGCGGTAGTGGCCGAAGCTAGGACGGTGTAAAAATGTTTTGACTTCTTGAAGTTCTCCACCGCATTCGCCGCTCTGAGGTTGGCCCGCTTTGCCCCCTCTAATGCCGCCTCCATCTCCTTCCGGAGGGTGCTCGCCGACTTCTACATGGTTCCGACGAGCACCTTGGAGTCCTGAAGCTTGGTCTCGGCGGCCTGGGCGGACTCGCGGTACCGGGAAACCTCCTGCTTCATGGCCGCCACCTCCTACTTCCCGGCCGCCACCTCGCCCTCCAGGGCAGCGACCCTCGCCATCGGCGTCTCCAGCTCCAGCTTTGAGCTTTTCTCCAGCGAGGAGAGCTCGGCCGGGGCAATTTCCTCTTCTTCCATGTGGACATGAGAGCGACGTGCTGGAGGACCTTAAGAAATCAGAAGGGGGTCAGAAAGGAAAGGGGGGGGCACCAAATCTCGCGAATAATAAGACGCTGAGTGAAAAATCAAAGCCAGGTGTGAGCACTAACCTGCATGGCCTCTTGGGCGATGGCCGCCATTTGCGCCTTGAGAGTCCCCTAAGGGACCTTGCCCCCGGCCGACCTCTCCATGTCGGACAGCAAGCAGTCAGCGACGGAGAGCCCTGAAGGCACCTCAAAGCGGAGATCCCCCTCATCCACCAAGATCGGGGAGGCCGGGATCCATGGAACCGTTCGGGGGAACCTCTTGAGAGACGACGGCGGAGAGCCGGTCCCCACCTCCGAAGCCTGGGCCTCCTGTCCCCGAACCCATTTTCGGCTCAGCGCCTGGCTGGGCTCTGGGGCACGGCCCGCACTTGAACGCTAGGGTGGGACGGCTGCCAGGGGAACCGGGACAGATGTCGGACGAGAAGAGCTGGCACCTCCAGCCTTCAGTCCTTTCTTCGGCTTGCGCATGGCTGCTCGGAGGTGGCTCAAGTCCATGGGTTCTGCACAAGACAAGATACGATGGAATCAACAACACAAACAAAAATGAAAACAAACGCAAGCTCCTAACTTACCGACGAACTGGGCGGGGCTGAGCCCAGCCCAACTAAGGGCCCGCTCAGAAAGCAGCACGTCAGCCCGGGGAATGGGCTCCTACTCCGCCACTCTCACAGCGTCGGGATCATTGGACGTACTTCTCCGCCAGCACCTATCCCTAGACCACTGGGTGGGCACGGGCCGGTCCTCACCCTCTGGCGGCCCAACAAAGAAAAACTTCTTCTTCCAATCGTGGATGGAAGAAGGAAAGATGACGACTCCTGACTCGGCTGCACTCCCCCGTTGTTTTCTAAAGGAGAAGTAAACCCACCTCGGGTCTCCCGTGCGGGTGCCGGGGCGACCTTTGTAAATGAGAGAGGAGACAAGGATGGACAGACTGAAAGGGATCATCTGAAACTTCAAACGGACCAGGAACCCAAGGAGAATCCTCCATGAGTTCGGCACTAGCTGGCCCGGGGCTAGCCCAAAGTAATTTAGTGCTCTAACGACCTCGGGAGGGAAGGGCAGGCGCATTCCGGCCCAAAAGGATTCCAGGTACAAGGCAATCTCTTTACCCCGTACCCGATCCGCCCTCTCTCCTTCCTCGACCAAATGTAGAGTATAGCCGGAAGGGATATGGAAACGGGCCCGAGCAGTAGCAAGCTCGTCCTCGAACCTCACCAAGGATGACACACCAGGGGCGTCCGCCACCTCGCTCCGGGATCCGCCCCTGATGCGTGACCCCGGGGAGAGGATCTGACCCTAACTTCCCGGGAAGACCCCGACTCAGTGGAGGAATCCTTAGAATCTACCCCGACGACATCTGCAGACTCCTCAAAGGAAGACATCTAACCTGATGGAGAAGTCCTCGGGAGAGAAAACGCAGAGATTCGACCTAAAGAGGAGAGCGCCGAGCTTACAAGATTAAGAACGAGGAAAATATGAAGAGATATGGGCCCCGAAGCGGACCCCACCTCCATTTATACCCACCGACGTCCTCATTCAAGGCGACAATCTTCTCATGCCAAAACGGTTCAGTGCACTCGACGGCCATGATCGCTCCACCTGCCGCACGCGCATTGGCCGTATCCCATCAGACGCCAGAGGTCTGCGGCCCGTCGCGTCAGCCAACCAGCGCCCGACACGTGAGCCGTCGCTTCAGCGAAAGTACGAGCGATCCGGTGCATCCTTTTTAATGCAAAGATCTTACCCTGATTCGCTGGCACCATCCAGAAAATACAACAGATTACCCGGGGACACGCCCGACGATATCTTCGGAAAGGAGCTCAACTCGGGTGACCCGACAGACCACTTTCGACCCGACCCGTCAGCTGGTCGGGACGAGAGTGGGGGGCTAATGATGATGCTCGATATCGGTGATCTCCCAGATCATGACACGTGGCAGATGACGTGTCCTATAGCATGCAAGAAAGGACCTACAGTGGCCGACCCGACCACTCCTTGCCCGTCCTACAAACAAATGCTGGCTCACCTCCGAGCCCCCTGCATAATTGGCCTCCTCAGCCTCATAGATCGTCTCCAGGCTACCGCAGAACCAAGATACCTCGGCTTTCCCGCTCGTCCGCGAGCTCTCCCGCCGAGGTCATCTTCCTCGGTCTCATCGACCGACTAACGGCATCGCTTACAGGTGCAACCACCATCCCGCGAATCTCGTCATATGCGAGATATCCGCCGGCCACATCCCACGTTCCACGCCATCATGATCCCCCATTAACGAGCCTGTCTCGCCATTAATGGGAGATCCCGCTCTTCACGCGGGCGTGACGTCGGGAGCGTAACGGCCGGTGTGATTCTCGCGCCTGCCCTGCTTGCTGCCAGCGCTATATAAACCCCTTCTTCAGATGGTTCAAGTAAGCCATTTTTACTCCACTAAGCCGTTACTCTGTTCGGATTTCCTCTCTAACTTGACCGTCGGAGGGTCCTCGGTGGTACAACCACCCCGGAACTTCCTTGCAAGTAGCTCGGCTCAAAAAACCTCAAACCCATTGAGATCCACACGCTTCAGGAGCCAGCCTCCAGATCCAATATCAGCAGTCTATTGCCGCCATCAGCAGATCAATGGAAGGTAACATCTTGGCGTGATCCAGGTCGTGTTATTTTTGTGGAGTATTTTCGTCAAAATCGCCATATTCAGTCCATGTACAAGGTCATTTTGGGGTTATTTAGCCCATGCATGCCTTAAACCGGAAATTAATATTCTGATACGGCATTGTGAATTCAAGGGGAGGTTCGAGGTAGTTTTTGAAGTTTCATGGTGCTGTCTCAAAACTCTTGGAAATTTGTCGGTGCTTTGTATGGAACTTCTTCTTACTCTTAATAACCTGCATTTTATCCTCAACCCTGTTTAACTTGTTTTAAATTTTGTTTATGCGGCACACGATTTGTTCTCAAACTAATCTGATCTTATGTGTCATTTTTTCTTTCATATTACATTTGATACTTTTATAGATAAAAAGCATGACGCATAGATTCTTACAATTGATATTGCATTTTGTTCCAAGGCAATATGGGCACAAAAAAATTACTATAAAAGAGAAAAATTGAAGGGTTAAACTAGAATGATTCACGTGTATTACACTATGAAACGGTGGATAATCCGTTTCAATCTTTTTGAATTAAATATGATTCTACTGGAATTTTACTCATAATAAAGAGCAGTTTTCTCTTGACGAATGCTGGTCACACTGCACCAAAATACAAGCCTGAAAATTGCTTGGCAATGCTTTGATGGATGGATTTCTCAAAAACCTTTGTAAAATAAATAATGTGAAAGAATGTATCATCATTGTAATACCCAGTTCTTTTGCGTACCAATATCCGTATTTTTATAAAATGCTACTTACAAAATTTAATTATATATATTTATAATTGTTTTGTTTTATTTTTAAAAACCTAACCCTATTTTCTAATCTCCATTTCCTTTATAATTTCCTAACCCAAACCCTAACCATACCTCCTTTTTCCTTTCATTATTTTCCCTTTTACCCAAAACAAAACCAAAACTATATATATATTAAACCCCCGGCCCAAACGAGAATATTAATTAAACAAATGCCCTCATTCACCCAGCCCAACAGAATTAATTAAACATTAATTCCTCGGACCACTCCATTTCTTTCCCTTTGAAAAATAAATGAATTAATCCCCCCCAAGCCGGCCCAGCCCAGCTGCCCGCGCCCACAACCCCAAACCCGACCCACTCCAACCCTTCTCCTCCCCCACTCTCTTCTAATTTTCCCGCTCTCTTTTTCTGCGGCTCCACTTCGTGCCCACGCCTGCGCCGCCGACCCACGTTCTCGCTCCTCACGACCCACGATCGCGCGCGCCCGCGCACCCTCCTCAAACCCCTCCTCGTCTCTCCAACTCCCTCCCTGCTCACTCTCGATCTCTCTCAAACTCCTACTCTTCTCTCTCCCAACTCCCAACTTCGAGCCCCTCATCCCGACGACGACGACGACTAAACCACCTCGTCTTTCCTCCCTCATTTCTCTCCTACCAACACCACTACCACTGCAGCCCTCCTCCTCCATCAACCGAGCTCCATTTTCCAACCCTAACCCTCACTGCACCACCTCGGCCACCACCTGCATGCCTTCTCGTCGCCGACGAACACCCCTCTGGGCCCCACGACGACGACGGAGACGACCAAATCCCTCGCTCCTCTCTCACAAACCCGAGCCCCCACTGCTCCCTTTCTTTCACTCTCCAAAACCACCAAGCTCCGAACCCTACACACGACCACTGCTGCACCATCGCCGGAGCGACCACCGCCGACCATCGCTGACCCCAGAATGCCCCAGGAGATCCACAGCATCACACTCCGCTTCCAGTGATCGCGAGCCATTCCCGGGCGACTCCGACGACGAACCCGAACGCGAGCCAAGGTCGTGAACCCAAACCGTACCGTTCGTTGCGCGTTCGTGCTATTTCCGCTGCCGTGCATCGCCAAAGCGTCTCCAGGCAAGTACCCTACTTGCTACATGCTAGATTATACTGTTATAATTCAAAATACTATTAATTCCATGTTTACGATTCGTGAAAACTTATATGACACAAGTGCTTGATGCAAAACCCGAGCGAAAACCGTCCATTAAACTGACGAAAATTGATTATATGTGTTGGCCCGTGTGGCAATGAACATTGTGGTGAAATTTGACTGGAAAATTTAATTGTTACTGACTTGAACGATCACCCCCAATTACACCCAGTAAAAACTGAAAATTCCCGCATCTGAAACTTGTAAAAATCATAATTAATTATCTAAAAATAGGAATGATGTGTTCAAGGGCTCAAATCAAATACGACCCGACGATCTGGAACCCCATAAAAGTTTTTAATTGTTTCTGAACTTAAAATATGACGAGAACTGGTTCGGAGAGCGGCTCTGGACTGCAGTCCAGAGCAGCTCTGGCTGTTGATTTCTATCTCGTAAGGCTTACCCCTTTGCTGTTTGAACTTGTACATTGCGGAACCCTATACTTTATTGAAGATTAAACTGTTAGATAAATAATGCAAGTGATTTCACCCCTTTTTACCATCGGTTACTATTTAAACTGTAATTTAAACGGACAGGACGTATGGCAGTCCCAAATAGAAACAGAACTGATACACTATCATGGAACAGTTCATAACTTCTGACTTAGAGACGCGATTGAGAATACATCTTATGCGTTGGAAACCCTATTGAAAAACCTAAATTTCATTCAACTGTAGTATCGCTAAATTCTGATCCCAAGAGGGTGATAATTGTGTCGCGAAACGGACGTTCAGTTCAGAAACTGAAATTCCTGCAGCGAACGCTTGAAATGAAATGACCATATCTAGGGATCCTGAAACCCGATTAACGTGAAACAAAATTTGATGGATAGGTAATCAAACATACTGCTTACCCTCTTTTTATTGTTTCGCTAAATTTTGCATGTATGATTTATGATAAATTATGCACGTGGTAGGACACCGACTGATGATATCTTATTCATGCCTTGATTACTGTATTCTCAGCACATTATATATATGTCATTGCATTGGTAACCTAGCGATCATATGCTTTACCCAGTGTTAGGTTTTAGTGTTTGATTGTGGTAAGTATGTTAGTGTTTAAGAATGAACGGATAAGTGACAGTGATACGTACTTGTACACAATCAGTAGACCCTATTGATTTATTGCATTGTCGACGTCTGTGGGATGTGTATAAGTGTGACTGTAATTGGTATGGGACAATTATGGAAGCACTTGTATGGGTGTCACAGGTAAGGCACCAAACACTGTCTATTTATCTTGGGTATCAGTCGAGACATGCTTGATGAAGACCCTGTCTTCAGTTCTCGCATAGAATCGTCATGGACCGACTGGTATTTAAGTTTATGATTGGCGTTTGATGTAGACCACGGGGTGTGGGGTAGTTTGAGTGTGAGTTCAACAGGATCTCGGGAGTCCCATGCCGGTACATACAATGATTCTGGAGATATATGAGGATATTACTGATTATTAGCGAGCGACTCGGGCCCGTGCTCCCTTGCCCTTGGGTTCTACCCTTGGGTGGGGGATACTTACGAGTGGTTGACTCTCACACTTGGACTGACGATAAGCTTAGTGACCTGTAAAGTGAGACTTAGAGACTGATAGGGTTAGTGACATTGACATGCATTGCTTACTGATTCAACATACCTGCCATACTGGTTACTGCTTTACTGTTTACCTGCTCTATTAGCTACCTGCATTGGCTACTTTATATTCACGCCATTATTCTATGATTACTGTTTCATATTCATTATTATTGCACGAGTTCCTATTTGTGTCTATATATATATTTCTATCGTGTCGCTCTGATGACCTGAGTATGCATGCTCAGAGTGAGAAGTGGATCTAGCTTGGACCAGGACCTGACGTACCTCGAGGACATCGCGGATATCTCGATCAGTGACCCAGAGCTATATTCTCTTGATCTCCATTTGGTTAGTTCTTTTGTATTCGTTTTGATTTAGTTACTGCATTTCTCATTACCTGTGCATTGATTACTGATTACCACGTAGTGCTAGAAGCCGAAGTGTGACTACGGAGGTATATTTCCTCGACCGCAGGAGCATGGCTGACCTTGTCAACCCCTCGTATTTCGTATTTTGGGAAGCGGGGTGTGGCATGGTTTTGTTGGTATCAGAGCCAGGTTTTGCTTCATTTGTGATTGCAGTTTCCGTGTAGTGCTTGACAATCCAAGACATCTTTCGGTCTGGATTCTAAACTTGTTATTCTTGATCTTGATCCATATAGTGTGTTCTGCTATACATTTTGATCCATCCGCTAGAGTTTTGGGTGACTTAGTAGAGTTACATGGTTGTAATTGTGAACTGCAGCATAGTTACAATACTGTACTCTGTTTGAGTGAGTTGGAGTTCTACAGTTGATTTCCACTTGTTTGAATTTCACCTCACCCGATATTCTTGATTCCTTGCCTAATCCATATTGTATTTTAATTCTTATATCATGTGCCTTATATCGTCATCAAAATTGTTGTTTCAGGACCATGTCTTACAATGACTCTTCTTCTATCTCCACTCCCCAGAATCAGACCGTAGAGATTCTGAATGCACTGCAAGGTCTGAAGGAAGGCCAAGAGCGAACAAACAACCTGTTAGCTGAAGGATTAAGAAGGCAGGTGACTCAGACACCAGCGGAAGTCTCCAAGCGTAAAGGGATCCCTGTTAGACGAGGAAAAGGGGTGAAGATGAAGCGCCCACTTGTTCCCCAGCAACGGAAGCAGCAGAAGACCCAACGTTGTGGGTACTGTAAGAAGCCAGGACACCTTCAGAGAGATTGTCGCAGCACCAAAGGGCAATGCCTGATTTGTGGATCCAGCGAACACCTTATCAATGGTTGCCCTAAAAGGAAAGAGCTACAAGGAGGCGGTTCGTCCACACTCTCCACTCCTGCTAAGTGATGGTTATTTCGTAGTTCGAGCTTCGAGGAATAGTACGGACCCAGCGCAGGATTCAACTCACGTGACGAGAATGCAGCGATCTAGAAATCAAAGGAAGAGTTATCACGTTTTCTGCTTTTAATAAAAATGTTGTTACTCCTTTGTACATATTTTCTTTTCGTTTGAGATCTTGTATCCGTTGAACTTTTAGTTGAATGTAATTAAATTCTGAGTTGTGATGTATGTATCGTCCCCTTCCCACTCACTTTACTTATACTATTCATTGCATCAGTATTCTAAATTTTGTTTTTCAGTCCTTGCCTACCGCATATTTTCTTTGTGCTACCGCATCCTTAGTTATTTTATTAGTGTGTTCCACTATCTAATCATAACTCTTTCTTTTCAGGCCATGGCCCACCCTGGAGCAGCACCGCCTCTAGATGAGGACACACGGTCGTGCGTTTCCTTGGACTGCATGCTGGTAAGCTCAGATCACGAGATCAACGGCCCACAGGTTATTTTCGGAAACAGTGATTCCGAGGACGAGGGATTCGCAGCCCCAGAAGTTGACATGATCAGCGACTCAGACGACGAAGAAGAGGACCCCAAAGAGGACCCAATAGAGGAAGGTCCCGAGGAGGAAGACCTTGAGGAGAATCCAATGGAAGGAAATCCCGTGGAAGAAGATCCAGAAGAGGCGAATCACGTGGAAGTATACCATGATGAAGAAGCTCCAGTCGAGACAGAAAGACCAGAAGAACAAGACCTCGCGGCAGAAGAACCTCCAGTGGCGATCCCTGCGAGGCGATATGGAAATGGACGCCCCTATCTGAGCGCACGAGCCTACCGTAACCTGCTGAACTCCCATAACCGCGACTGACGTGATCCAATTTTTGTCTCCTCTGGCCAAATAAATCTATGTATAGCTTAGGGCCACCCTTTATCTTTTGTGAGTACCTTGTTGGAAATTGTCTGGAATGAAATAAAATTTCTGAGTTCGCTAATCTTTTAATTTTTGGTTCACATGATGCTTGGACTGTTTCCCCTATACATTTCTTTCCTCTTGAGATTCATTACTGTCCTTCACTCCTGCATCTTGTACTGTTTTGACTCTCGCTTAGATTAGAAAGTACCGCACCCCGATCTTTTGAATATGCCATACTCTATTGTGACCCCTACCCTGACTAGCCCTTATACATCAGTAGTGTTTCTTTTTGATTACATTTAGGGACATCGTTATTCGAAAATTTAGTTTTCATTATTTTGTATTTATCGAAAAGTGCGTGTTATTGACTACTTCCGCTTTACCCGTTTTGAATGCTTTACTACTCCTCACATTTTCAATAGCGTAAACATATACCGCGCATATTATTTTGTTCCAGGTCCCTTATTTTCACCATGTGAGTTTTCTAAGTTATTTTAAAATCATTTGATCGATACAGTTATTCTAAAATACTTTGGCCTATCGACAAATCTTCCACTATTTTATGATTGTTACTTTATTTTTCCCGGGTATTGTTCTTATAGTTGCTATCATAAATGGTTATGCCTGATGCCATTATTTTAGCTGCGCTATTTTGACATACGTATGTATGCATATATTTAGGATTTCGATTTTATCTAGCATGCCTCGAATGTTATTGTTCGTTATTGCAATTTTATTCTCTTGTACATATAGTTTGCCCTTATAGTTGATTCTGCCTTATACTTACTTAGACCTTCGATTTTTTTTTCTTTTCTTTTTAACTGCTTTAAGTAAACCACTATATGTGAGTGTTCGAGGTCATAGCTTTTCGCATGTTATTTTATATAGCTTATCGCTTGTTTTAAATTTCGAGGACGAAATTTTTGTAAGGGTGGTATGATGTAATCCCCAGTTCTTTTGCGCACCAATATCCGTATTTTTATAAAATGCTACTTACAAAATTTAATTATTTATATTTATAATTATTTTGTTTTATTTTTAAAAACCTAACCCTATTTTCTAATCTCCATTTCCTTTATAATTTTCTAACCCAAACCCTAACCATACCCCCTTTTTCCTTTCATTATTTTTCCTTTTACCCAAAAAAAAACCAAAACTATATATATATATTACACCTCTGGCCCAAACGAGAATATTAATTAAACAAATCCCCCCATTCACCCAGCCCAACAGGATTAATTAAAAACAAATTAATTAAACATTAATTCCTCGGCCCACTCCATTTCTTTCCCTTTGAAAAATAAATGAATTAATCCCCCCCAAGCCGGTCCAGCCCAGGTGCCCGTGCCCACAACCCCAAACCCGACCCGATCCAACCCTTCTTCCCCCCACTCTCTTCTAATTTTCCTGCTCCCTTTTTCTGCGTCCCCACTTTGTGCCCACGTCGCCCATGCCCGCGCCGCCGACCCACGTTCTCGCTCCTCACGACCTACGATCGCGTGCGCCCACGCACCCTCCTCAAACCCCTCCTCGTCTCTCCAACTCCCTCCCTGCTCACTCGCAATCTCTCTTAAACTCCTACTCTCCTCTCTCCCAACTCCCAACTTCGAGCCCCTCACCCCGACGACGACTAAACCACCTTGTCTTTCCTCCCTCGTTTCTCTCCTACCAACACCACTACCACTGCAGCCCTCCTCCTCCATCAACCGAACTCCATTTTCCAACCCTAACCCTCACTGCACCACCTCGGCCATCACCTGCACGCCTTCTCATCGCCGACAAACACCCCTCTGGGCCCCACGACGACGACGGAGACGACCAAATCCCTCGCTCCTCTCTCACAAACCCGAGCCCCCACTGCTCCCTCTCTCTCTCTCTCCAAAACCACCAAGCTGCGAACCTAACACACGACCACTGCTGCACCATCGCCGGAGCGACCACCGCCGACGATCGCTGACCCTAGAACGCCCCAGGAGATCCACAGCATCACACTCCGCTTCCAGTGATCGTGAGCCATTCCCGGGCGACTCCGACGACGAACCCGAACACGAGCCAAGGCCGTGAACCCAAACCGTACCGTTCGTTGCGTGTTCGTGCCGTTGCCGCTGCCGTGCGTCGCCAAAGCGTCTCCAGGAAAGTACCCTACTTGCTATATGCTAGATTATACTGTTATAATTCAAAAGACTATTAATTCCATGTTTACGATTCGTGAAAACCTATATGACACAAGTGCTTGATGCAAAACCCGAGCGAAAACCGTCCATTAAACTGACGGAACTTGATTATATGTGCTGTCCCGTGTGGCAATGAACATTTTGGTGAAATTTGACTGGAAAATTTAATCGTTACCGACTTGAACAATCACCCCCAATTACACCCGGTAAAAACTGAAAATTCCCGCGCCTGAAACTCGTAAAAATCATAATTAATTATCTACAAATCGGAATGATGTGTTAGAGGGCTCAAATCAAAGACGACCCGACGATATGGAACCCCATAAAAGTTTTTAATTGTTTCTGTATTGAAAATATGACGAGAACTGGTTCGGAGAGCGGCTCTGGACTGCAGTCCAGAGCAGCTCTGGCTGTTGATTTCTATCTTGTAAGGCTTACCCCTTTGCTGTTTGAACTTGTACATTGCGGAACCCTATACTTTATTGAATATTAAACTGTTAGATAAATAACGCAAGTGATTTCACCCCTTTTTACCGTCGGTTACTATTTAAACTGTAATTTAAACGGACATGACGTATGGCAGTCCCAAATAGAAACAGAACTGATACCCTATCATGGAACAGTGCATAACTTCTGACGTAGAGACGCGATTGAGAATCCGTATGGTGCTTTGGAAACCCTATTAAAAAACCTAAATTTCATTCAACTGTAGTGTCGCTAAATTCTGATCCCAACAGGGTGATAATTGTGTCGCGAAACGGACGTTCAGTTCAGAAACTGAAATTCCTGCAGCGAACGCTTGAAATGAAATGACCATATCTAGGGATCTTGAAACCCGATTAACATGAAACCAATTTTTATGGATAGGTAATCAAACATACTGCTTACCCCCTTTTTATTGTTTCTCTAAATTTTGCATGTATGATTTATGATAAATTATGCACGTGGTAGGACACCGACTGATGATATCTTATTCATGCCTTGATTACTGTATTATCAACACATTATATATATGTCATTGCATTGGTAACCTAGCAATCATATGAATTACCCAGTGTTAGGTTTTAGTGTTTGATTGTGGCAAGTACGTTAGTGTTTAAGCATGAATGGATAAGTGACAGTGACACGTACTTGTACACTATCAGTGGACCCTATTGATTTATTGCATTGTCGACGTCTGTGTGACGTGTATAAGTGTGAATATAGTTGGTATGGGACAATTATGGAAGCACTTGTATGGGTGTCACAGGTAAGGCACCAAACTCTGTCCATTTATCTTGGGTATCAGTCGAGACATGCTTGATGAAGACCCCGTCTTCAGTTCTCGCATAGACTCGTCATGGACCGACTGGTATTTGAGTTTATGATTGGCGTTTGATGTAGACCACGGGGTGTGGGGTAGTTTGAGTGTGAGTTCAACAGGATCTCGGGAGTCCCATGCCGGCACATACAACGATTTTGGAGATATATGGGGATATTACTGATTATCAGCGAGCGACTCGGGCCCGTGTTCTCTTGCCCTTGGGTTCTACCCTTGGATGGGGGATACTCACGAGTGGTTGACTCTCACACTTGGACTGACGATAGGCTTAGTGACCTGTAAAGTGAGACTTAGAGACTGATAGGGTTAGTGATATTGACATGCATTGCTTACTGATTCAACATACCTGCCATACTGGTTACTGCTTTACTGTTTACCTGCTCTATTAGCTACCTGCATTGGCTACTTCATATTCACGCCATTATTCTATGATTACCGTTTCATATTCATTATTATTGCACGAGTTCCCATTTGTGTCTATATATATATTGCTATCGTGTCGCTCTGACGACTTGGGTATGCATGCTCAGAGTGAGAAGTTGATCTAGCTTAGACCAGGACCTGACGTACCTCGAGGACATCACGGATATCTCGATCAGCGACCCAGAGCTATATTCTCTTGATCTCCATTTGGTTAGTTCTTTTGTATTCCTTTTTATTTAGTTATTGCATTTCTCATTACCTGTGCATTGATTACTGATTACCACGTAGTGCTAGAAGCCGAAGTGTGACTACGGAGGGATATTTCCTCGACCGTAGGAGCATGGCTGGCCTTGTCAACTCCTCGTATTCCGTATTTTGGGAAGCGGGACATGACAATCATATATCTTATATCCCTATTAAAATTGATAAGAGATGTAATAAATGGATTTGTTACTTTTGAAATCTAAATATATCAATTTTATTATTATTTTAGTTTGTTACTAATTTACTATTAATAGATTTGAGAAGTTAGTTATGAATTTTTAAGGGTAAATTGATAAAACCCCTTTGGCAGGTTTTACCGGCAACAAAAAACCCCTGACCTCGAAGCGGTTGTCAAAAAACCCTTGGAAAATTTCCCTGCGGTATCTGTATAGTTACATGCTGTTAAATTTGATTTAAATTTGGATTAGTAAGGGAATGGTTAGAATTTAAATCTAATCTCTTTAGTTTAGATTCAGATCTAATCTTTATATTAAATTCATATTTATCTCTATTTTAAATATGGATTTATCTCTTAGCATTTATATACCCTATATATATGAGGCTTTCTCTATGTCTAAGCGCGATCGCAGATATAAGAGAGAGATTTTGTAAGAGAAGGTGTTTCTTTGTAAAGGAGGGTGAGAAGTCGGTGTAATCTTTTATAATTCTTTCTCATAGTGGAAGTTTTCATCGCGGTTTGCAGGATTAAATCTTGTGTGTTTTTGTTGGTGTTCTTTTTGTATGATTTGGTATCCGTCGGATGGTCTTTTTCAATTTACCCTAAAGAAAAGTTCTTGAATTTCCGCTGCGTATAAATACGTAATCCTTACAACACCTACTATATCTAATTAGCTCATACATATTGCATGCAATTACAAAGATATCACCAACTGGGCTTAACTTGGTTGGTATCAATTTCATCTTGAATGAAAGAGATCGCAAGTTCGATCCTCAAAGATGGTTAATTTCCAAAAGAACAAAACTCCATAGATATCGCGAGCAACCACATACATATCGCATGAAAATTAGATATAGCAGGCAATTATATAGATACCGCTGGAAGGATTTTTTTCTAGCAACTGAAAACTTTTTCAAGGGGTTTTTGACAACCGCTTGATGGCCAAGGGGTTTTCTGTCAGCGAGAAAACTTGCCTGTGGGGTTTTGACAAGTTACCCTTTTTTTTAATAACGAAGGAGAATTTTCTTGGGGCATGTTATTTTTGGAATCATTTTGTTGCTGTTTGTGAAACTTGTCATCATCCATTGCTGCTACATTTTTTTTAAAGTTGGTTGATGGATATAGATTTAAGATTTGTTACAACTATTACAGTTTTTTGTTTCCATAATAATCACTTTAATTTTTTTTAATTAAAACTATTCTTTTATGTTCTAAGGTTATTAATTCTAGATTTAAGGATGCAGTCATGCAACAATCAAGGAGGGTAAAACCGTCATCTTAAATACTTAACGGTCCTTTTTAACTGTGTTAAGGATGGAAGTTAACATAAGGCTAATTTAGTTTAATTGCAGGCTGTGAGGGTTTTATTTACAATATCCGAGTTTTGAGGGTTGTTTAAAATACCAATATTTTGGGGTCCTATATCAAAAAAACCCTTTTTTGTATTGGTGCAGTACAAACTAAACTAAAACACCGGATACTAGTGTATTTAAAAAAAATTGGAAGTATATCGCTATGACCAATCGAGCTATGCTTGTGATTATAAATGCGAACAAAATCATTATTGTTTATATCAAATAAAGCTAATAGTTGTAATGAACTAATGATATGTTTGAAAGATATATCAATTTTTTTGACCAATCAACTAGAAAATATTTAATTGTTTCTAAAACGTTTGCATGACCAAAAACTATTTTATTGCTTTAATTATAGAAAATGAGATTTCTGTAAACAGATAAAACATAATTAAACATGTCTTTCTTTTAGTTTGATCAAATTAAGGCATAGATACGTATTTAAATAATTTGTGTATTTTCTGACTATTTTATTTTCTGTATTTTCATATTAGTTTTGGGTATCTTTAAATTAATTGAATTTAAAAGAGATCGATAAATTTTGTATTGAATCAATTGGATTTGATCGATAAAAGAGAAGGACAAAAGAGTGAAAGCTTGCAGAAAGAAAATTAGGGGGATAGAGAGGGAGAGAGAAGAGCAGGATTTGTAGTTTTGATTTTTAATTTTTGTTTCGTCTAAATAGATGAGATATTTTTAACGGTGGAATACTCAATTTATATATAAAAAAGTTCTGATTGGATTTTTTTTATTTTAGTTCCAATTCTAATTCTATACATGAGTAACACTAAATTTAAAACTATAAAGTCTAGTTCTAATCGACTAACATTATATATTGTCCCAGTATGTTCCATTTCTAACTCTTTGTTCTAATTGACTAACCACCTTACAAAGTTGATAACGTAGACCGTTTTAGAATTAATGATTTTTCTCTATTTTTAATATTTTATTTCAATAAATATGAGACCGCCAAATTCCACCCTTCTCTTCTGGTTATCATAGTGAAGATTATATTGTTTTTGTTGTTGTTGTTAGTGTGATGAACCTCTTTAATAAAATAAATAAAGATTTGATATGGATATTTTCATTATGCTAACAATACCATCTTTGAAAGCCTATTATCTTATCTAAATATCATTAAGAATCTTTTCAAATATTTTATTATAACATTTTGGAAAATTATAAATATTAATTTATAATTTAAAATATGGATATAATGAGTTTACAAAAATGATTTCACATATGAATTTTGGTATCAGATGGATATCCGTAAAAATATAATTATTTTGGAGAAAATGAGATATATGTGATATCTTATAAAATGACAAGTGTTTTGTTTTAATATGATATGAGATTTTATTATAAGATAATTGTATTTAAGTATTATACTAAATGTTTTATTTCTTTTAAAATCAAGATTTTAGATTTTTAGTAATATAAATGTATTTATATGTAGGGGTAATTATTTGCAAAATGTATTGGGTTTTAAAATGGGAGTGATTGGTATATGTTTAGGCTAGTTAACTCTCACAATCAACACACCCTCACACACTCTCTTCACTCCACCTCATCCTTACAACCTTTACACCACCATCTTGCTGTTGGGGTTTCTAGCGCCCTAGCCATCGACCGCGGTCGTTGTGGAACGAAAAATTGTGGTGTTTAAAAACTTGGCGTTAGAAACAACTACCTAGAATCGAAACCAAATATAAAACTATCAAGCTACAAAGATATTAATTACTGAGATAGAAGTGTTATACCAAACGATCTGTGTCCTTCGGTCTTCTACCCACTTCCTTAACTTCTTGAGATCTCCATGATTGAGCTTGACCGCCGGTCTTCTTCCGTCGAAGATGATCCACCCGAGAGATGTGGATCATGGCTCTATGTCACGACCCAAAAATTTGGTCCGTAACCGGCCTTTAAACCATGTAACGTCTACAGGCGTACGTTAAGTAAGCCGAAACCCAGAAATCTAAACCACCCAAAAGGGATAATGGAGAAAAATATAGTTTAAAACATTCGGAAAAATCACATGTAAAATCTCTTACTCTAGTTTTTTTTCCTTGAAAATTTCGGCAGCATCTCATTTGTAAAAACTAGCCCCGAAAACGGGTACAACATAGATAATATATAAAGTATCCCAAACGAGAGCAAATCACGCCCAACGGCGGAGACAACCACCACAACATATATACGACGCCGAAACGAAAAAATATAAAAGAAAACTGCAATAAGAAGTAAAATTTTTCAACAAAACCGACTCCCATGAGCACGACACCCAAACTCACCAAAATAATAATACAACACCGAATCCTTATAACTCGTCTCTAAGTCAAATACAAGAAGTGGTAGATGGAGAATACTAGATCCAACAAAAAGATATATAATGTACAAACAGATAACCGCAACCCACCTAAAAGCAAAGGCTTCATAGCCAACCGTAGCGCTATCCGCAAAAGTAGAGATGATAAGATGCCCTGCCGCGACTACTCAGAGGGTAAGTCCTGCAAAACACTGTGGCACAATAGGGGTGAGTTGCCAACTCGTGAATAATAATTAACATCATACTGTAATCGCAAGTATGCACGAATAGCGATTAATATATCACATGTATTCCGATAGCATAAGTATGACAATATGAATATGCAAAAATCATGTAAAGGTACATCATCAGGGTACTACGACTACATGAAGTAATGCATATAAAAAATAATCCTGAGTGTGGGATGATATAATAAAATCTCATGCAAAAATCATCAGCATGGAAAAACCCCAGTGTCCCTCACTGACACATCAAATCCCAACATCCTCGGGGACCGCATCCACAGATCGGCCCTCACATCCTGTAAGTCTCATGGAACCTGGGTGTCTAACATTGACACCCAAAACCTCATGAAAAACATATACCTGTGTGTGTGTGTGTGTGTGTGAGGATATCAACCGCGTATGTCCGCCGACGATACGTAAAAATCATGGAAACAAAAGTGTCAAACACCGACACTCGAAACATCATGAAACCCGTGTCTAGAATCGACACGTAAATCCTCATAACTCAGGAGATGTCACTATGACTGGCCCTGACGATATGTCGTACATCACTCTGGTCGGTATCCCTACGATAACCATCGAGTCCAAATACAATCACCAGCAGGTACTTGCCCGCCTTCCAGGCTCATCGCCTATCATCTGCGATCATCTTGCCGAGGGGAACCGTACCGGGCTCCACCATGTACCCGCACATGGCCCACTACACTCCTCGCATCGGGTATATATCACAAATCTCAGAACCGAGAAATCTCATGGTGGACGCATCAAAATATCATATCAAGAGAAACCGGGTTTTCAAACAATACATAGTTTCTTGAAAATACCCCCACGGTTCTCAAATCCATAAATCATATGAAATTCATATCTCAATGCGAAAAATCTATGAAAACTGATATATGCAACATAAAACAACAATATGAGCATATCAAGGGAAAGCCGCTCTTTTAAATGAATCTAGCTTTAAAATATATCATGTGGTTCCCAAAATCCTCTGAAAAAAGTGCAGTATCATATGAGGTGTACATGTAATTGTAGCAAGGTTTAAGTATCTACATGTAAGCAAATATGTATGATGTATTTCATAAGCACAATAGTCAACGTCTCAATATCACATGTCAAAACAATACCACTTAGGGTATGTGCAACTATAGAAAAATATGTGGGTGTACATGTCAGTATGTATGCATGATGTACGAGTAGCTGTAATCGAGTATGTGGGTGTACATGTCAACATATATGCATGATAAACAAGTAGCTATACCAAGGTATACGTGAAATGGAATAAGGGTCACTACCTTACTATCCCTGCCCAATGTAATATCATGTATGTATGTGTCCACAATATTTCATATGCACAATGGAATAAGAGTTACTACCTCAACTATTCCTATCCACTCCCATATCACGTATGTAGGTGGTTTGTGCGTGTCATGGCAATTACTGACGGTGTGGGTGTAGCATACAATTTAGTGCTCGTGCAACATGAACTGTCAGTAATATGCTATATCTAAAGGTACAACAGATAATACTATGCAATGACGTTCATATGAAATCAACTAATATGCAATAACATGCAGATATTATATCATATCATCCCCGACGCATAACGCCATACAGGCGATTTCCCCATAGATGTTAAATCTACCCACCGATGGTCTCGAGCTATGAAAATCCGACTACCTGCTTCCATTTGTTCGCAGCGTCCGAAGTCCCCGCTTGCGATGCTATAATTTCACAAACACATAAACAGTGCAAAATCTCAGAAATCGACCAATATAACGTAAAACTACGTTTAAAAAGACGCACCAGCCCCAAACTAACCCACAAGTGTCCGTCTAGTGGCTAACGTGCGTAGCGACACTATGAAACCAACCCAAGTACAGCAGCTGCACAAGATCACGATCCGTGTCGGATAACGTAACACGCGGACTCAAAACACTAGATTATAGGAAAACGATCCCAGATTTTGCATACTGTAAATACTCAAAAATTAAACAGTACCAAACACCCCTAAACCACAGCAGACAACTACCCAACAAAACCTAACCCCAACACCCCCTTCCAAATCCGAGGTCGCCGGATTTTCTCGTCGGGTCACCGGCTAAAACCGGTGGGGTGGGTCTCGTGTCTCAGGTGGAACTCTAGGGTCACTAGTACAACACTACTATCTTGTTTGGTCAATCAGCAAAAATCTCAGGTCACAGCAGATCACAGAGGCTCTAAAAAGACACTAAAAATACGATATTGCACTAATCGATAACTTAAAGTGTTCTACACAACAACCCACAAGCTATACATAAAAAAAAACTCCTATTTAACAATTTAGGGATTATACCTATCAACACTTGCTCACAAGATCCTAGCTTTTCAAGCTCCAAGTGATCATAGAGGCAAAAGCAAGACTTGAAGTGTTTTGGTGAGATTATTTAGGAAATTTGGAGATAAAATAAGCTTGGAATAAAGAAGTTGAGCAAAGAAAAGCAAGAGAGCAGAACTAGAAGGGATCTCGGCCAAGTGGGGAAGGGGTTTTGTAAAGAGTGTGGAGTTTTCTAGCTAAGTCTTGTAATAAATGCACATAAATGCATGGATGCCACCTTTCCATTGTTTTTCTTCTTTTCTTTAAAACATTAATCCCTTGCACAAGAATATCTAGATATTATATGGAAGGTTTTGTTTTACTCAAACTTGATTAATTTGAAATGATACAATTTAAGAGTAATTATCTAAACCCAATACGTAAATACCACATTAAAATAATATTTAAATAGGGAAAAATTCTACTTGAACCAAAACTTCCCATATACCCCAAAGCTCACGCTCTAGCTTTATTTTAGCTAAACTAGATGCCGACAAGTTTACGGATGTTTGATCACAGTCGAGTTAAAATGAAAATACCGACTATTTTACCCTAAAACGGAAAAATTCGCATAACGATTTTCTAAAACGTTACAATCTTCCCCCTTATAGAAATTCGGTCCCCGAATTAAAATTTCATACTAAGCGTACCTTCAAAGAGATGAGGGAATTTCTTCCGCATCTCGCTCTCGGCCTCCCAAGTGATCTCCTCACTATTAGGGCTACACCAGAGAACCTTCACAGATGGCAAGACCTTTGACCGAAGTTTCTTCACTTGCCGATCCAAAATAACTACCGGCTGCTCGGTGAATGAAAGATCGCGCTCAAGCTGAACGGTCTCATGCTGAATCATGTGAGAAGGATCATGAAGGTATCTACGAAGCATCGACATATGGAAAATAGGGTGAACATCCGGAAAACTAGGCGGGAGCACCAAACGATAAGCAACAGGACCCACTCGCTCAAGGATCTTAAAAGGACCTACAAATCTGGGACTGAGCTTCCCCTTCCTCCCAAATCGCATAACGCCTTTCATCGGAGAAATCCTCAGGAATACATGATCCCCCACTGCGAACTCAAGTCTGCGACGACGACGGTCGGCATAAGACTTCTGCCTGCACTGGGCTGCTCTCATCCTGTCCTGAATCAGCTGGATCTTCTCCGTAGTCTCCTGAACTAGCTGGGGTCCCAAAGCTCTACTCTCGCTGAGTTCGGTCCAACAGACTGGTGATCGACACTTCCTACCATATAAAGTCTCAAAAGGTGCCATCTGAATAGTCTCCTGAAAGCTGTTGTTGTAGGAGAGCTCAATCAACGACAAGTGACGATCCCAACTGCCACCAAAATCAAGCACACATGCACGGAGCATATCCTCCAGAGTCTGTATAGTCCGCTCCGACTGACCATCGGTCTGTGGATGAAAAGCGGTGCTAAAACTCAACCGGGTACCCAAAGCTTCCTGAAGCTTCTGCCAAAGACGGCTAGTAAATTGGGTGCCTCTGTCGGATATGATGCATGTGGGAACACCGTGCAAACGCACAATCTCATCTATGTACAACTGAGCATACTGAGCATAACCGAAAGTGGTCTTCACTGGAAGGAAATGAGCCACTTTCGTCAACCAGTCAACAATCACCCAAATGGAGCCATACCCTCTACTGGTCCTGTGTAGACCCACAATGAAGTTCATGGAAATTTGCTCTCATTTCCACTACGGAACGGGTAAAGGATGGAACTCTCCAGCCGGTCTCTGATGCTCAGCCTTGACTTGCTGACAAGTCAGGTACCTCGAAACGAAGTCCGAAATATCGTGCTTCATCCGTTCCCACCAGTAAAAGTCTCTCAAGTCACGGTACATCTTGGTGGAATCTGGATGAACGCTAAAGGCCGACTGATGTGCCTGCTCTAGGATCTCGCGTCTCAACCCATCAGTATCTGGTACACATAAGCGAGTCCAGCATCGTAGCACACCCTGATCATCAATCATGAACTCCGAAACTGTACCCTGTCGAACAAGCTCAAGAATCTCGGACAAACGGGCATCACTGGGCTGCGCCTCACGGATACGATTAAGTAGTAGTGGACGAGTGCGGGCATGAGCAAGCTGTCCCCCAGCGGAAGTGAACTCAAACTGCACTCTACCATCACACAAGAGCTGCTAATCTGCAGAAGACTGACGCTGAACTGCGCTCAACTGGGACAAGCTACCCCCGGGCCTACGACTCAAAGCATTAGCTACTACATTCTCCTTGCCCGGGTGATAAAGGATCTCACAATCATAATCCTTCACAAGCTCCATCCAACGACGCTGTCGCAAATGCAGATCTCGCTGCTAGAAGATGTACTTCAAGCTCTTGTGATCCGTGAAGATCTGATACGACTCCCCGTACAAGTAATGTCTCCAAATCATCACGCAAAAACCACCGCGGCCATCTCAAGATCGTGAGTGGGGTAATTTTGCTCGTGCTTCTTCAGCTGCCTAGAAGCATAAGCAATCACTCTATTATGCTGCATCAAAACAAAACCGATCCCCTCTCGAGAAGCATCACAGTAAACAACATAGCCGCCCGATCCAGAAGGCAAAGATAGAACTGGTGTTGTCGTCAACCGAGCCTTCAACTGCTAAAAACTATGCTCGCACGCATTAGTCCAAAGAAAAAGAACTCCCTTCCGGGCCAGTCCAGTCAGCGGTGCAGCAATACTCGAGAAATCCTGCACAAAACGGTGATAATAACCAGCTAAGCCCAAAAAGCTGCGGACCTCGGTCACCGATACAGGTCTGGGCCAAAGCTGTACAGTCTCGATCTTCTTCGGGTCCACAAGAATACCATCACTAGTCACCACATGACCCTGGAAGTCAACTCTATCAAGCCAAAATGCGCACTTTGAGAATTTAGCATACAACTGGTGCTCTCTCAATATCTGCAAAGCAATCCTCAAGTGCTGCTCATGCTCCTCACGACTCCTAGAGCAGACCAGTATGTCATCAATAAACACAATAATAAACTGGTCAAGGAACGGCCTGAAAATCCGGTTCATTAGATCCATAAACGCTGCCGGCGCATTGGTGAGTCCGAAGGACATCACCAAAAACTCATAATGCCCAGAGCGCGTACGAAAAGCAGTCTTCGGAATGTCATCATTCCGAACCCGCAACTGATGATAATCCGAACGCAAATGAATCTTAGAAAAATGTTTCGCACCTTAGAACCGATCAAATAAATCGTCAATGCGAGATAAAGGATACCTATTCTGCACCGTAACTCGGTTCAATTGACGATAATCTACACACAGCCTCAAACTGCCGTCCTTCTTCTTGACGAATAGAACAGGAGCTCCCCACGACGAAACACTCGGACGCACAAGTCCCCTATCAAGCAACTCTTGCAATTGATCTTTAAGTTCTCTAAGCTCTGCCGGAGCCATCCGATAAGGCAGTATAGAAATAGGCTCCGTGCCAGGAATCAGATCAATGCAGAACTCAATATCGCGCTTTGGCGGCATCCCAGGTAACTCATCGGGAAAGACGTGGGGAAACTCTCGCACGGTAGGAACCCCGTCCAACTACTCCACTGTGGCTCCAGTATCATGAATGAAAGCCAAGAATCCACGACATCCCCTCCTCAAAAGCCGACTAGCGCAAAGGACAGATATCAAACCGTGAGGGGCGGCACCACGGTCCCCCTGCACAATAAACACTGACTCGCCGGGAAAACAAAACCTAATAGTCTTCTCGCGGTAGTCCACGGACGCGTAGCAAGTAGCTAACCAGTCCATGCCCAGCAGAACGTCGAAGTCCAACATCTCAAGAAGGATCAAGTCGACGGACAGATCTCTATCTCCTATACGGACAACACACGACCGGAACACGTGTCGTGCAACAAACGACTCTCCAACAGGAGTAGTCACGACAAGCGGCTGATCTAGCAAACACGACTCTCGTCCTAACTTCGGCACAAAGTGCGTAGAAACATACGAATGTGTAGATCCCGGATCAAAAAGAATATGTGCATCATAAGAACATACATAAAGGGTACCTGAAACCACGGCATTGGATGCCTACGCGTCCTGGTGAGTCAATGCAAAAACCCGAGCCTGCCCTCTACCGGCTACTGGCTGTCCTCTGCCTCCGCCACCTCGTCCTCTCGGCACAAAACCACCGCGACCACGACCTCTCTGAGCAGGAGTCTGACGCGGCACAACCATAGGAATAAGATGCAACGCTCTCTGAGGCGGAGAAGGTGGTAAGGTAACCTGGGGTACGGCTGGCCCTCTCTGACGTATCACGGTAAAATCCCTCACGAGGTGCTGTAAACTGCCACATCCAAAACATACACGTGTCGACGGCTGACCCTCCTGGGAAAAAGTGCTGAACAACTGGCCACGTCCCACGTCTCTGCTACTCCCAGTGTCTGAACAAACTCTGTCTCGGAATCTAAACCTCTGCCTCCTGGCTGCTATACCAGTACGAGCCCTCTTCGGTTCTGGAACAACCGATGACTCAGATAGACGCTCCTCCACCAATAGGGCTGCATCCACAGCTGCCGCATATGTGTCGCAATGCTGAATGCAGATGGCTAGGAACAACTAGGTAACCAGGCCTCGAACAAACCTCTTCACCTTCATCTACTCAGTCGCCACCAAGTACGGAGCATACACAGACAGCTCGGTAAAAAGTACATCATACTCAGACACCGTCATCCCTAGAGTCTGGCATAACGACTTAAATCTGCGCGCTCACGCATCCCTGACGCTCAGCGGAAGAAAACGGGCGAGAAATGCCGTCACAAACTCAGCCCAGGTCATAGGAGTAAGACCCGCGGCTCTGCCCCTCTCCAAGGACTCACACCACTTCTGGGCCAGACCCTCCAGACGGAAGCTCGCGAACTCCACCCATCTCTCTTCGGAGCATCGGAGCGAACGACAAATCCTGGCCATTCGGTCGATAAACGACTGCGGATCCTCAGCAGCATCGGTGCCAGTGAACACCGGAGGCCTTAGCCTCATGAACTCTGTTAGTGACACGGTAATAACCTCCGGAGCTGTAACTGCGACTGCCGGAACTGTAGGTACCATCATGGTCCCTGCAACAGGTGGAACAACTGCCTGCCCCTGCGCTCGAATGGCCTCTACTAAAGTCCCCATCATCTGGCGTAGGTCCTGCATTCCAGCCCCAAACATATCATGTGCTCTGGTACAACAGGCATACCGCCCTGGTCAGTCCTCGCCTCAGACGAGTCAACTCTGACATCGGCCCTCGCGGCCGCTCTCTATGCCCTCGTAGTCTTCGGCGGCATATAGGCTGGAAATTGAAACAAGATTCGATAAGGAGACAGGAATCGAATTACAAGGATGTATATAATCACGGAAGAAATTTCAATCAATAAGTCTTAAGGTCACTTAGGCAGAGTACCGTGTCGTAAGTGTGCCGTGGAACATACACACGCTATGTTACTCTGCTTAAGCTACCTACTCCATCATACCAAGGTCATCCTACACTCCGAAAGGTAAAACCTAGCGCTCTGATACCAACTTTGTCACGACCCAAAAATTTGGCCCGTAACCGGCCCTTAAACCACGTAACGTCTACAAGCGTACGTAATTTAAGTAAGCCGAAACCCAGAAATTTAAACCACCCCAAAAGGGATAATAGAGAAAAACATAGTTTAAAACATTCAGAAAAATCACAAGTAAAATCTCTAACTCTAGTTTTTTTTCTTGAAAATTTCGGCAGCACCTCCTTTGTAAAAACTAGCCCCGAAAAAGGGTACAACATAGATAATATATAAAGCATCCCAAATGGGAGCAAATCATGCCCAACGGCGGAGACAACCACCACAACATATATACGACGCCGAAGCGAAGAAATATAAAAGAAAACTGCAATAAGAAGTAAAACTTTTCAACAAAACCGGCTCCCACGAGCATGACACCCAAAGTCACAAAAATAATAATACAACACCGAATCCTCACAACTCGTCTCTAAGTCAAATACAAGAAGTGTTAGATGGAGAATACTAGATCCAACAAAAAGATATACAATGTACAAACAGATAACCGCAACCCACCTAAAAGCAAAGACCTCACAGCCAACAGTAGCGGTATCCGCAAAAGTAGAGATGATAAGACGCCCTGCCACGACTACTCAGAGGGTAAGTCCTGCAAAACACTATGGCACAACGGGGGTGGGTTGCCAACTCGTGAATAGTAATTAACATCATACTGTAATCGCAAGTATGCACGAATAGCGATTAATCTATCACATGTAATCCGATAGCATAAGTATGGCAATATGAATATGCAAAAATCATGTAAAGGTGCATCATCAGGGTACTACGACTATATGAAGCAATGCATATCAAAAATAATCCTGAGTGTGGGATGATATAATAAAATCTCATGCAAAAATCATCAGCATGGAAAATCCCCAGTGTCCCTCACTGACACATCAAATCCCAACATCCTCAGGCACCGCATCCACAGATCGGCCCTCACATCCTGTAAGTCTCATGGAACCTGAGTGTCTAATATCGACACCCAAAACCTCATGAAAAACATATACCACGTATGTCCATCGACGATACGTAAAAATCATGGAAACCAGAGTGTCAAACACCGACACTCGAAACATCATGAAACCCGTGTCTAGCATAGACACATAAATCCTCATAACTCAGGAGCTGTCACCACGACTGGTCCTGACGATATGTCGTACATCACTCCGGTCGGTATCCTCAGGATAACCGCCGAGTCCAAATACAATCACCGGTAGGTACTTACCCGCCTTCCAGGTTCATCGCCTATCATCTGCGATCATCTTGCCGAGGGGAACCGTACCGGGCTCCACCATGTACCCGCACACGGCCCACCACACTCCTCGCATCGGGTATATATCACAAATCTCAGAACCGAGAAATCTCATGGTGGACGCATCAAAATATCATATCAAGAGAAACCGGGTTTTCAAACAATACATAGTTTCTTGAAAATACCCCCACGGTTCTCAAATCCATAAATCATATGAAATTCATATCTCAGTGCGAAAAATCTATGAAAACTGATATATGCAACATAAAACAACATTATGAGCATATCAAGGGAAAGCCGCTCTTTTAAATGAATCCAGCTTTAAAATATATCATGTGGTTCCCAAAATCCTCCAAAAACAAGTGCAGTACCATATGAGGTGTACATGTAATTGTAGTAAGGTTTAAGTATCTACAAGGAAGCAAATATGTATATGTATTTGATAAGCACAATAGTCAACGTCTCAATATCACATGTCAATACAATACCACTTAGGGTATGTGCAACTATAGCAAAATATATGGGTGTACATGTCAGTATGTATGCATGATGTACGAGTAGCTGTAATCGAGTATATGGGTGTACATATTAACATATATGCACGATGTACAAGTAGCTATAGCAAGGTATACGTGAAATGGAATAAGGGTCACTACCTCACTATCCCTGCCCAATGCAATATCATGTATGTATGTGTCCACGGTATTTCATATGCACAATGGAATAAGAGTTACTATCTCAACTATCCCTATCCACTCCCATATCACGTATGTAGGTGGTTTGTGCGTGTCATGGCAATTACTGACGGTGTGGGTGTAGCATACAATTTAGTGCTCGTGCAATATGAACTGTCAGTAATGTGCTATATCTAAAGGTACAACAGATAATACTATGCAATGACGTTCATATGAAATCAACTAATATGCAATAACATGCAACTATCATATCATATCAGTCCCGTCGGATAACGCCATATGGGCGATTTCCCCGTATATGTTAAATCTACCCACCGATGGTCTCGAGCTATGAAAATCCGACCACCTGCTTCCCTTTGTTCGCAGCGTCCGTAGTCCCCGCTTGCGATGCTATAATTTCACAAACACATAGACAATGTAACATCTCAGAAATCGACCAATATAACGTAAAACTACGTTTAAAATGACGCACCATCTCCAAACTAACTCACAAGTGTCCGTCTATTGGCTAACGTGCATGGCGACACTACGAAACCAACCCAAGTGCAGCAGCTGCACAAGATCACGATCCGTGTCGGATAATGTAACACGCAGATTCAAAACATTAGATTATAGGAAAACAATCCCAGATTTTGCATACTGTAAATACTCAAAAATTAAACAGTACCAAACACCCCTAAACCACAGCGGACAACTACCCAAGAAAACCCTACCCCAACACCTCCCTCCAAATTCGAGGTCGCCGGATTTTCTCGTCGGGTCGCCGGCCAAAACCGGTGGGTTGGGTCTCGTGTCTCAGGTGGAACTCTAGGGTCACTAGTACAACACTACTATCTTGTTTGGTCAATCAGCAAAAATCTCAGGTCGCAGCAGATCACAGAGGCTCTAAAAAGACATTAAAAATACGATATTGTACTAATCGATAACTTAAAGTGTTCTACACAACAACCTATGAGCTATACATCATAAAAACTCCTATTTAACAGTTTAGGGATTCTACCTATCAACACTTGCTCACAAGATCCTGACTTTCCAAGCTCACAGCGATCATAGAGGCAAAAGAATGACTTGAAGTGTTTTGGTGAGATTATTTAGGGAATTTGGAGATAAAATGAGCTTGGAATAAAGAAGTTGAGCAAAGAAAAGCAAGAGAGTAGAACTAGAAGGGATCTCGGCCAAGTAGGGAAGGGGTTTTGTGAAGAGTGTGGAGTTTTCTAGCTAAGTCTTGTAATAAATGCACATAAATGCATGGATGCCACCTTTCCATTGTTTTTCTTCTTTTCTTTAAAACATTAATCCCATGCACAAGAATATCTAGATATTATATGGAAGGTTTTGTTTTACTCAAACTTGATTAATTTGAAATGATACAATTTAAGAGTAATTACCCAAACCCAATACGTAAATACCACATTAAAATAATATTTAAATAGGGAAAACTTCTACTTGAACCAAAACTTCCCATATACCCCCAAAGCTCGTGCACTAGCTTTATTTTAGCTAAACTAGGTGCCGGCAAGTTTATACGGATGTTTGATCACAGTCAGGTTAAAACGAAAAATACCGACTATTTTACTCTAAAATGGAAAAATTCGCATAACGATTTTCTAAAACGTTACACTCTAGCTCCATATTAAAAATCTAGTGGAGCAACTAGGGACTCTAGGTTGCTAATCTAGAGTGTCTAGTGATGTAGTGAGTTGTTCTTAGTATATATCTATCTCTCTTCCACCCTTGATTCTCAATTCATGAGATGTTAGGATGGAAGATCAAGAAGAAGGAGGAGGAGCTCAAAAAGGGCTAGTGAGGAGAGATGAGCAAAATGGTGAGAGTGTTTTTCATCCATCCAAAAACCAAGTTTTCATCCAAGTGAGAGAATAATATGAAGATGGTTTTGTAAAACATATTTTCCAATAAATATATAGGAACCGTACTTGAATAGTTTGCACAAATGAATTAATAATTCATTTGTCAACACTATTCAAGTATGGTTCTCACCATTCTCACCTCACTACCTTTACACCTCATTTTCCATTTAAAGAATAAATGAATAAATCTAAAATGAGGTGTTCACCATCTAGAATGTTTTTCATATAAATACGGAATACACTTAACTATATATACATATTCATATTCGTATCAAAATACGAATACCCAATGAGATAGAATAACATAAAGAATATAATACTAGAATATACATATCGAAATATATATATGTAAATTATTAAATCAATACTTGATTTAATAATCCGGCTCAATCCTAAGCCGGCTAGTATTATCTACCGTCCGATCGAAAGTTCGGGTAACAAGTACAATCATTTGATCGGAATCCTGCACGTATCAAAATACGGCTACTACATCATTTCGCCTGAACCAGGGAAACCCTCTGTGTTGGACTCTAAAGACTCGACAGTACGCCGGCAGTGAGTTACTGGATAAATCCATAACCACAAGAACTTCAGCGGCACTAGCTGTACGTAACGGTTACCCGGTACTTGTCAAAAAGGAAGGCTGACGAGCAAACTCATCCAGATCCTTACTGAGCCTATCTGTAACAATCTCCGTACAGTCTGGTCTCTTCGTCTAAGAGTATCGCATATCGGGTCTAGGGTTGGATAAAGTTAGACCCCTAATAACGCGATATTTCGTGTCGGTATGAAGCCCATCACCCATTGAGAAATTACTGATCCAAATCAGTAATTCTTATCCACCTTGGCCAATCGTGCACAGTGCGACATCAACCCACAATACCGGGAGAGACGAATCCCCGACGATCCGCTCACTGCCTCCATATGGCTCGGGACTATAGCCAACTAAAACCTGTTTGCATGATTCCTTTGAGGCATGGTAGGGTAGTAATCAAAGCACAATGGGAACTAACACGAGACAATGACGATCTCAGGTCGAAGGACTAACCTATACTCATATCACCTGAGAATTTACTATCTGACAATAGATATAATACCATCTAGCATGTTCCCGGTGAGTCCGTCCAGTATACTCACCCCCAATGAGCACTTATATACGATCTTAGGTGCGAAAGACCAATGGTTGTGGGACCAACCATCGTCCTTCATCGGGGTCTAGAAACGTATACACCAGTCTACTCCGGAATATCGATGCCCAGTCTCGATACTCCCATGACTAAGGACATTTAAGGATGTGCTTATGTTGTATGATTGCCATCATAACGCTGGTTGTCAAGCAAGAATCCTATAGGCTCTATCAACATGCAATAGTGATATGTAATACCACATAATGCATGTACATGATGATAAAGACAAACCAAATAGCATACTATCATTTTGAGTAAGATTGTTCTACCTATATAGGTCCTCCCTCAATCATCACAATCGCGTGCCTGCGATTACATTAATTGACTTGAGAGTACTATATACAACAATCTTGTACTTGCACTTAAGGCTAATTATTGCGGTGTCGTATACTCACAGCCCGTGTAATACCGAACACCCAACTTCTCTACTAACCAGTCTCGCAAAGCACACTTGTGAAACTATTGCGTTCGAGAAATAGCCTCAGTGAGTGGATCCGCTCCAATGTTTCTATCTTTATCTCTCTATATCTCAATTTCACGGAGAAAGACCATCTCCTGAAATGAGCGATACATGTCTTAGAATTTGTTTGGATATCTGATGGGACCCAGTTCACAAATGAACTCCAAATCCAACAAACTTCTTAGACCGTATCTTACACTGAATTTAATCAGTATCCTACGCCATGCCTTCCTCAGTATCCGCTTGAACCAACTGCCCAACATGACGCCCCTTAAAAGAGAGAAAACTATTAATTCTGACAGCCACTCTGTCATCCAGGTCATCTTGAAAGCCTAAAATGATAACCGCCTCCTAAAGGAGGCTGCCGTTACCATATACCAAGAACATCCACTTATGTTCATAACTGTTTCCCAATGTTTCTCCAGGATTGGATTAATATATATGTTTGTTTCATCTAGTGCAAAAGAAATATCTGGTGTGGTACTTGACATTTCATGATTGACTCAATTGCCTAAGTAAGTGATATATCAATCATGCAAATCCATCTCCTCATCAGTCTAGAAGACATCTCTTTAGAGAGGGTGACTCTAGTCATCTGCGGGTATACCACCACGCCAGGAGTCGTCTATTCTAAAACACTTTAGTATAGTGTCAAAGTACCCAAATTGGGACACTTCCCAAATCTAGATCTAAAACCATAAATCCAGCGACCACAATTCCTGACATTTTATCCAGATCCTATGTTGAGAAATACCTTGTGACAACCACAATATAACCGATTGTAGTATAGGAATTTCAATTCCTATAAGGAGTACGTCATCCAAATACCAGGACATGACTCCCTACTAACTTCTTACCATGTCCATCTATTGTTCTAATGAAGTCAAACTCTATGACTGTCACATTAAAAATAGATGATCTATCTCCGCTATATTTACTTTAGTCTATAAATAGACATAAGCTACTGTCCTACCACGCTTCCGCTGCTCCCACTGACTACAACAACCCTCTGGCAGATTCATATACACGTGCAATTCTAAAGCTAATTTAGAACGACGTTATATTTATCCACCTGCCAGATCTTATAGTCTAGGACAGCAGTAGTGGTAAGCTTGGGTCATCAAAAATCTCCCTGTCACCGTCTTTGAGGAGACCAAAGTACCTCTTGGGTGGCTGAGATTACCCACCATATCTGCAGAGTGGCTACTGGATTGTTGAATCCAATTGAATCTTTAGGTTCTACCAAATTTTCAGTAATCGTTTGTGGTTCTGGAATCACTTCCAGTTCTACCATACTCCCACTTGTGTTTTCTGAAAAGAATTCATTTTACTAAAGAGGCGGCGAGTCAAGAACAATATAACTATTGATCCTCCAAATGGTAGAATGTTAACCCTCGCCAAAACCCGGGATAGCCCACAAACTGCCATTACTGAAACGTGTCTTGAGTTTATCCAGATTCTGGTTTTAAGCATAAGCCGGACTACCCCATATACCTTAACAGTGTTAAGATATGAATCTATTCTATATCCAATATATGAACAAAGGCACTAATTTAATTTGAACCAGATTCAAAATACATGCAGTCGTTTCTAGTGCATATCGAGTAAATGGAAGAAGGCCAAGCATTATTACTCATCAAGGAGCGTACTCACGGATGAGTAACCTGAGAGAGAAGCAAGTTCTCAAGTATATTACTGACGACGGAATACCTAGCACAAGTATTTACAATTTCGATCACCTCGAAGAATCCTGATATTTGCAACATATGTTTCTCTACTTTATTCTTATACATATAACTTCTCAAAATTTGGACCTTGTATTTCAACGAAATGCGTGTCTAAAACCAGAAAAGTCATAAGTAAATAGAATATAGTACGAGTACCAACTCTCTTGTCCTAATGGACATCGGACAACATACAATACTTTGTATAAGTCCTCTGAGTTTGATAACTTAAACCCTATGCGTCGTAGGTTGAAAACCGTGTCATGGTTAAAAAGAATTACACCGTTATTGAATGCACCTTACCTAACCATCAACTGGTATAGGTAAATGTCATAAACATAATTTCAAAAAGTTATATCTCACTTTATAAAATAAACGTACAGATATATCGATTTGAAATTGGTGCATAACAACGGATATTCAAAACCAAATATTTGCCGTTGGGTAAAACCCAGGCGATTCTCTCAAATATCACCGATTACAAAGAATTCTGATATATTGAGAATCTAATCACCTAATTCTTAATATTCTACTCTCACTCAGCATCTGTAATGCCATACAGATGTGAGATTAAAGTCTGGTAAATACATATCCTGGAGTCAGAATCTAATTGGAAAATCAGTTTTCAATTAACACCGTACAGTAAGACTGAAACATGAAAAAGTTTCGAGGGGTGGCCGGGTATTCCTAGTAATACCTCTTCCACCATCCAAATTCATGACAGTAGTCACAATTTTCTTGCCCTCACTCCAATCCCTTCATATGTCTTAACTTCTTACCTTATGTACACCATACTTAGGCAAATTGGTTTTCTTCCTTCCCTATCTTTTGATACCTACCTAAGGTTTGGAAGAAGAATATTCAATAAGCGTAATAGGTGTACTCTCCTAATATTAGGAGCCCTTGCAACCTGAGAGAAGGTGAAGAGAAAAGACAACCGAATAATTTATTTAATTTCTCCAGAACCGGAAACTATTCTCGAATAGAAACAAGTTTCTTCGAGTTCGTATGTAACTATATGATGGTATATTCAAGTAATATGGATTTTCGTAGTGATACAAAGTGTTTTGGAGAAATGTAAAGGGGAAGTATGAGTGGCAGGGATATATGCGGCTTCATCGTGAATGATAGTAGTCGCAATTTCCTTTGTCTTCACTCTAACTCCCTTTATATGTCTTTACTTCTTACCTTCTGTACACCATACTCAGGCTAATTGGTTTTCTTCCTTTCCTTCTTTTCGACACCTGCCTATGGTTTGGAAGAAGACTATCCAATAAGCGTAATAGGTTTACTCTCCTAATACCAGGAGCCCTCGCAACCTGTGAGAAGGTAAACAAAAAAGACAACCGAATAATTTATTAAATTTCTCCAGAACCGGAAACCATCCTCGAATTGAAACAAGTTTCTTCGAGTTCGTATGTAACTATACGATGGCATACCTAAGTAATATGGATCTTTGTAGTGATACAGAGTGTTCTGGAAAAAAGCAAAGGGGAAGTAGGAGCGGTAGGGATATATATGACTTTTTCGTGAATCATGAAAATCCAAAAGCCAAAGTGCTTAAGAAGGTTCGGTTAACTTGGTTCATGAGTTTTAGTTTAAGGTCAGATCATGGTCATTGCCAAAGAGAGAGAGAGAAAAGAAACACCAAGCGTGCACTCTAACCTAGATTAGATTGGTTAATTACTTTATCTAATTAGGATGGCTTCCACTATTTTCTCGAATTCCTTTTCAAACCTTAAAAGGAGTCGAGATCATTAACACCTTACAAGTTCGCTAACCGTTCAGCCAGGTCAGTGTTGGTACTCCGAGGGAGGTTCCCCGTGCTCTCGCACGAACCTAATTAAAATAAATTTCGTTTCCGCAGAGGCGTGGCCCCGTTAACACCTTTCTAGACACGTAATAAGTCAACTAATTGTGAAGTGAAAAATATCTCCCAAAAGTAATCCTACTCATCAGTGGGATCAGGATCCAACTATCATTGCGTGATAAACTAGATAGAAGCCACTCAAGTCACCACACTCCAGAAGGTATGCAACGCTAGCAAGTTTCATGTATATTTGAAACTCCCGATGTGGTTTTTGCCTCTAGAATCAAAGTGACATTGACATTGCCAACATATCAAAGGGTCCAAGTCAAGTTCAACCCGTCATTATCTTGATTGCATTAAACCCACCCGTATGAGTCCTTGACAATGCCAACATGACCGTACGACTGTCTTAACCAATCACATCCAATTCTACAAACAAGTAATACTTAGCTACCATACATTATGCCTTGACAATGCCAACATACGCAGCACGAATACTGAGCACTACTTATAGGAAATGACGGAGGGCTACTGCTGGTTTTTGGCGAAAAACCTTTAACGTAATAAACTTGGTATCGTTGAAGGAACCCGAGCAGTTTTGAAAAGGAGTGGTTTAGGCTCCGCATTTGAAAACTCATGGTTTTGAAGAAAACCGAGTAATCTACAGTATCATAAACTTTCGCTCAAGAGGTCACTCCCCATGAAGGGATCCAGGCTCTTTCCTGCTAGAATGAGGTGCTGGATATTCCTGAACGAACACCACTATTCAAAGCAAAAGAATACAACTATAGTTTTTCGAAATTTGTTCTAACAACATCTTTTAGGTTTATTTTCCTTGCATTAATCAAAATCAGTACGGTCCCATCAATTAATCCCTATCACACCAGAAAAGAACGAAAATACAATGTACGTATATGCCATCCGTATTCGCCACGGGGTCCCGTCATGCACCGTTAGGTTAACGGCAGAGCGGGGGTTGGACTAGTGCGGATGCAAAACATATACAATATCTACTAGTATATATAAATATATATATAACATTCGTCCTAGCCATGATATAAGCAACATCACAGAAAAGAGAAAAGCAACAACGAATAACGGATAATCTAGGAGCCCCAGGTTTCATTTGAGCCGCAAATGAGACCCGACGTTCCCCGGTCATGTGGATAGCCTGTGCAATGTATAACCAAGACCCCTACGAGTGCGGCAAGTTATCCGCCAATCCCAGAAGTGAGTCAATGATTAGTCTAAAATATTGCATATTTGATTGAACATTTTCCCGACTATTGTTAAGTACTAAAAGGTGTTTATTGTAAATATAGAACATATGAGGGTTTATTTGTAAAAAGTTTATTATCATATATTTCTACATTATAATTAACATAATAAGGGAAAATATATGCATATAATATTTATATAAAATCTTAGTAATTAAAATATGCATATCATATCAAATATTTCTAATCAATATTCTTAAGATATTATATCATTTAAATGGTTAGGATAATATCTCAAAAATACCAAATGCTTCTAACACTATGACTTGAGATATTGTGCATATATTAGCTCAGGTCTGGAATTCAAGTAAGAGATCCGAGTTAAATCAGGATATCGGAATCGAAACTGCCAAAAATATAGAAGCAAATCAAGAGATCTAGCAACGGCAGAGACTCAGAGCATTATTTTCAGAATCTAGATATCAAAAGGATCTTCACATGGCAATAGATGATACCGGACAAAATCCCAAAACTTGATGCCACCAGGTTGCGGCGGAACCGCGGCCAAACAAGGCTATATGCGGCGGTTCTGCAGCGCAATCTGGGCCATTGGATGTGATATTTCGGGGATTTGATTTTAACAACATATATTCACAGATGGCATCTAGGGTTTCTAGTTTATGAGACTATATAAGGGACCGAGAGCTGCACATTGAAAATGATCATCGAAGAGATCAAGAGATCCACGTATCCGAGTGATCATCAGCTATTCATCTACTTCCAACAAGAGAGAGATCTAGAGAAAACTAGGGGTTCTTGTAATCTACTTTTTAAGGAGTAAAATTGTAAATGCAATAGTTGATTAATAAAGGTATTATTATTATTATTATTTTTGCAATTAATTTCCGTACTTACTTTCTGCACTTACATTTCTACATCTTAATCATGTTTTCATTCAACCTTTCTTCTAAATTTTTAACCATGAGCGAGTAATTCCTAACTTGCTAGGGTTCGTAGGATAGGGTAGAATCATAGATGAGAAAATCTTTTAACTTCTTTTTATACATTTTAAAGTTTATAAATTTTAGCAAACTAAATATTAACATCCTTATAGGACGCGCAACTAATTTATTGATAGTCACGACCACGATTTGAGATTGGTTTAACACTTCTTTTATTAAGGGCTAGACATGAATAGAGATCAATGCAAGGATAAGCGTTAGGAGTAGGAAAACCCTAGTTTCTTCCAAGAACCCTAATCTACATTCATCACTATCGATCTATTTTTAAACTGTTAAAAGATAAAGGAGTCATTTTTAATTATTCATCCATTACTACTAAGCCCTATGAACCTTACAAGCCTTTTCTTTATAAATCTTATATCCGTAATGACAAAACAACCATCCCATCTTCAATCAACTCGTCTAAAGCAAAACAAAGGGTTCACATTTCCTTGCGGACGACCCGTACTCATCGCGGCTAACTACTAGCGACACCGTCTTGATTGCGGTTACTTTACAAAACACTTTTTAACGATCAATCAAATGGCACCGTTGCCGGGGAAACGGTTGTAATTTTTTTCTTATTATTCGGGTTGATTTCTTATAAAATCCAGCAAACATAATATAAAAGAGAACCAAAACCGCATCTTGTGTGTCTAACGATTATTGTGCGAGTTTTGTAAGGGAATCTGGAGTAACTGGAGTAAGGAAACAAAGATTCAGAGACTTTCAACGTAGACCGGAGGAGCATAGGAGAGAGCCCTTAAGAAAAATTGGCAAACTATCCTACCACCTTGCGGTGGAACCGCGGCAGAAATATGAGTTTTGCGGCAGAACCGCGGCGGTTTGGGGGAATTGCGGCCCAAAAATCCTCTGGTATTTTTCTAAGATCTTTCTCTCTCATTTAAGCTCCAATAATCTGATTTTTTTTGTAGGATTCTTTGCAAATATCGCCGCTTAAAAAAAATATTTTTGCGTGTTTTGATATCGGTTTGTTTGTGCATATCTAAACTGGACATTAAGGGGCAATAACCCAAATCCAGATTAGGTGGGGATTTCATCACACTTCCTAGGCCCCACAAATCACAAAACGAGCATACTATTACCCTACATTAATTAAAAAAATATCTAGACCAAGTCTCTAATGACCGTCGCGCTCAATTAGGACAGAGGAGGGTCATGGGTAATCTATCGCTTATCCGTATTTCTCTTATGGTGTCTAAGCAAGTGTGACTAAGGAAACCGGTTACTTAATTATGCTCGCTATTTCGGTGATTTGTATAACGGATACCTCCCACTTACCTGGCACTTACCTGACCACAAGAGTGATTAAGAGGCGGTAGAGGATTGATCCTACGATTTGTCCTTTGGAAGTCTAGAAGCGGTCTAGTGACTTGACCTAGGTGATCCTAGCTATAGGGATTGATTGTGCATTTTGTGATTTGTTGAGTCAAGCCTCACGTCCAACCTTTTTCAAAACAAACCTTCTTACAATCGTTCTCACATATGCTTCCACGTGCACTAAACCCTCTTAGTGCATGATCGGCTGGACATGGAATTCTAGTGCTCGTCTAGTCCGTGTTTTTTCTATCGGTTCCGAAGTCGGTACTTCTTCATCTTCTATCTCTCCTCCACCCACCCCATCTTCCAAGATGGACGGATCTCCATCAGATTTTAACAACACCACCCGTAGGTGCGCAGAATCCACTGCGCATCTCTCTCTAAGAAAGATGCTTCCCCGTACGTGGACCCCTTCCTACTTGTCTGTCTCTTTCACCAGCCAGTGGGGATAATTTAGAAATTAAACCCCACTTTATCAACTTGTTGCCCAAATTTCACGGGCTTGAATCCGATAATGCATACATTTTTATAACCAAATTTGAAAACGTATGTACAATGATGAGCACAACCCAACTTTTAAGGGATGTACTGTGATTACGTCTTCTCCGTTTTACCTTGTGCGATCTAGCAGAAAAATGGCTTTGTAGCACTGCCGCACATTCTATCGCTAAATGGGATGAATTCGTTATAGTATTCCTTAAGAAATTTTATCCTCATCATAAAACCTTCCGTGTTCGAAGCGAGATTAACCAGTTTACCCAACTTCCCAACGAATCATTCTGAAAATGCTTTGAACGGTTTAAGAATCTTCTTATACAATGCCCTCATCACGGAATTGATAGATGAAAATTTTGTCGAATTATATATGAGAGTGTTAATCCTGCGACAAAATAAATGCTTGAAATCATTTGTCAATGCCATTTCATGTCAAAAAACGATGGCGAAGATTGGCAATTTATAGAAGATCTCACAGAACAAACCTTACAATGGGAGAGCACTAGACTAACATCGTCTTCATCTAGGGCAGGTATCCATTAGGTCGACATTTTGTCACACCCCGCTTCCCAGTGTACAGCGAAGTAGACGTGGCGAGGCCCACGAAGTATTTACTCAGAAGTAAACACGTTAAGCCTAAATAAGCAATATAATAAATGTTTACAAGAAATGACAAGAGATATAAATAAACAACAACTTTTTATTGATTAAACATTCTTTACATACAACTGGAAAGTAAATACAATGCTGGATAGTGATGCCTAAACAATGGCAAATGAACTGAAAGTAAAGTAAGTACATGTGAACAAAAACTCCGAATCCTCAGTAAAGTGCTCCAAATCGTCCTGGTTGGGCTCGATCTCCTGAGAGTCGGGTCCTTCTGACAACATTCTAAAGAAAGAAGAGATATGAATGTCGTCAGCGAACAATCGCTCAGTAAGTCCCAAAAGAGAAATATATCAAGTAAAAGGAATAGATCTGATAATTTATCTGTTTTTGTTATTGTTCCCACCAAAATTTTCGGCCAAGAGCTACTTGTTACGTTGCAAAAAAGGGGGAGAATCCTCAAAAAACAGGCATCACGTGCTCACATGTGACCAGGCCTCACATGCAGACACGTGACCATTTACAGGCAAAGTTTGTAGACACAGAATAAAATAAACAAATTGGAAATGCTGTGTTAGTGGGGTCACGTGACCAGGTCTCACGTGCAGACACGTGACCATTTATAGGCAAAGCCTGTAGACACTGAATTAAATTCTAAATGAAATGCATAATCAAGTGGGGTCACGTGCCAACACGTGATAAACTCTTAAACCCTCTGAACAATAGAATTAAATCTAATTAAAAAGGGAAACAAAAATCCTAATTGGAAAAATATTTCTCTAGATCTTTCCAAACAAAAAAAGAATTGCGCTTTGTAAAGTGGAGCACCATTGGATTAAAAATCCAATGGTGATTAAAAATCACCAATTTATTGAAAGATTCTATACAAGGAAATATTTTCCTAAAATCTGCCAGGAACAACAAATAAAATATCTTTTGGATTAAAAATCCAATGGTGAATAAAATTCACCGAGTGATCTAAAAGATCATGTTGGTTACAAAATCAATCAAAATCTTTCAATGAAAGATTGACAAAACAAACCGGTTCTTTTCTTTCTCCTATAAATAGGAGCCAAGAGGAGAGGAGAAAAGGAGAGATACAACAACAGAGAGAGAATACAAAAAAGAAAATAGAATTTAATTCTCCAGAGAAAAAAAAGGTCTTTCAGAAAAGAAAAAAATTCTAGGTAAGAGAGGAAAAGAGATCATCCTATAAGCTCCCACAAAATAAAAAGAGAATTTAATTCTCAAACTAAGAGTTTAACTCGTCTGAATAAGAACTTAGTTCTTCTTTTGGTTGAAGGTCTGCAGAAGAAGATCTCACCATAAGTTGAGAATTTAATTCTCATCGGGGAGATTCTGCCATGCAGATTTAAAACCTAAGAGAAGATCTAAGTTCAGAGAATTTCCCACAAAATACATAGGAATTTAATTCCTCCAATAAAATTAGGGTTTAACTCTATAAAAGAATTTAATTCTTCTAAATGCATAGGAATTTAATTTCTCCAATAAAATTAGGGTTTAACCCTATAAAAGATTTTAATTCTTAAATAAGGGACCTAGACTTTTCATGCACGTAAAAAAATCAAGTACCCAACATGATCACATGGCAACACATGACTCTCCCCCTCAATGATCAAAAGAGAATGAATAAGATTAGGTCACATGTTCCCACGTGACCCTTGAACAAACTTCTCAAAATAAAGGCAGAACAGACTTTGGACGCTCTCACGTGTCCCCACGTGACCCCTAACAAACACTTTAATATCCAAATCATTGATACCCATCACGTGCCCACACGTGATGGTCATAAATTCAAAGTGTTTAACACTTACTTTCATATTCTGAGAATAAAATAAAGGAAGTTTGGGCTCAACACTCAGGCGCCTCACGCGACCCCACGTGAGCGCTTCTTTTTTTAGTGTTTAACACTATTTTGTGCGCTGCATCCTTAGTGTTTAACACTATTTTAAGCGCATCACGTGGAAGCATGTGATAGATGAGTCTACTTTAGTGTTTAACACTATATTCGAGGCAATCTTAGTCCAAATTAGCTAAGTCTTCCAGAGATAGGACCCTCCCTTTTGACTGAACCTCAAATACACTCTTGTCTTCCGAAATTGGTCATCTCATATGACATTCAAAGCAAAACCCAGAGCCTTTCAATCAACTTTGGTTCAAGGGTACATCTCTTCACACCTCTGATACATGTCGTTGTAATTCTTCAATGTCTTCAGAGAGGTGGTGGGTCCCAATGACCAATAACTATCTGGTGCATTTCCAAACCCATGTTTGCATCTGAACTTGGACCGCAATGTCCCTAAACTAAACAACAGAGCCCAAATACTCTTTGTTGGATCTAAATGATCCTGTTAAGTAGATCTTAGTCTAAAATTAGACTAATGTATCCTTAACAAACATTTAAGTTGATCTTAATCCCAAACGAGATTAACGATCCTTAAATCAATCCAACTGCAGATTCCCCCAACCAATATTGGTTCAAGGGTATATCTCTTTACTCTTCTGATATTTGTCGTTGTAATACTTCAACATCTTCAGAGAGGTGACGGGTCGCGATAACCAGACATTCTATGGACTGTGGGTCCTTAAACTCATGGATTATGATGTCCTTAACCTTGGACTGTGGAGTCCTTAAACCCATGGACTATGATGTCCTTAACCTTGGACTGTGGAGTCCTTAAACCCATGGACTATGATGTCCTTAACCTTGAACCGTAATGTCCTTAAACTAATGGACCGCAATGTCCCTGAACTAAACAATAGAGCCCGAACGCTCTTTTGTTGGATCTAAATGATCCTGTTAAGTTGATCTTAGTCTAAAATTAGACTAACGTATTCTTAACAAATGGTTAAGTTGATCTTAGTCTAAAATTAGACTAACGTATCCTTAACAAACGTTTAAGTTAATCTTAGTCTCAAATGAGAGTAACGATCTTTAAACCCAACCCAAACCCAAATCTAAGAAGATACGGATTTGGACTAATCCACGCCCTACGGGCGACAACACAAATTAGTCTCCGTATACAATCCACGGGCAACCAAAAACAAAAAAACACACACGACATGAAGTGACCATCTGGAGAAGGAGAAAGTAGTTACCGCGATACGGTAGAGTAATTAACTGCAGGGGCTTGCGCCAGCAGGGAAGAGCGTCCCCACAATCAAAAACCCCTCAAATGAGGGGGAATATGACGAAGTCTGCTACAACGGACGCATCCGTCTAAACCTTCGATACATGGTGTCATAAATCAACTTGGCATATTCAGAGAGGTGGATGGATAGCACCAATTCGCATCTGCCCTCGAAATTCAGGCCGGACGTCCCAACGTCCCGGTCGCGTCTTTTTAGCGGAGAATAGATTCTGGCACTCCCGGTGGGACCTCTTCTTCTTTCCACTCCACACTTCGTGTGTCGTGTTTCGCGAACAAGTCGCGGTTTGACATGGTTGCCTTTGGATTTTAAGTACTAAGATTTGGTATCTTGCTCCGTGCAGAAAACAGAAGATCAATGGTTTCAAACTGCACTAACTGCAACTGTAGCTCCCGCTTCGTCCCGTCCGGAGGAATGACTTACGGGCCCCAAGCGGCCTCCATCTTCGCTATGCCGGTGGAATAGGTGACTCAGGCCACCACTGGATTGTTCTTCAGGACCATTCTCCCGCCAACGAGCTTCAACGCTCATGTACCATCACAAGAAGCTCCCAAGAAGTCGGTCTTTGATCGTCTTACAACTACTGCGGCCCCTCTCAACGGGTCGCCTAAGTCCACCGCCTCAGTTTTCAACAGCTTGGGCCGAAGCTCCAATGGGCCTGTGAAGAAGCCCGCGATACCGGAAGAAGTTATCTCGAAGAGGATAGCCATTCCTGCTCTTGAAGCCGCCAAAGCGGCTTCCCCTGCTAAGGAGTCGGTCTTTGCAAGACTGACTGTTTCGGCTCCTGCTCCAAACGAAGTCACCAAGGCTGCTTCCCCTGTTTAAAAGTGGGCCTTCGCAAGACTGATAATCCTTTCTCAACGGACGTCAGTCTTCGACAGGCTAGCGCCAATAACAGTCTCCCCTCAAAGTAATGGTCAAGAGGAAGCTCATCCAACAGCGGAGTTGATCCCGGCCGCACGACATGCTCGACGTCGCCACTTGCGCCGAGTGAGGAAAGCTGGGGGCAGTTCACCCTCTGGACTGACTCCGTGTTCAGTTGATAAAACTGCACATCTGTATTACATTTTCCTACCATTTTCATATTAAGAAAGGACTTTATTATAATATATTATACATATGAGGGTTTATGTGTAAAAACACCATTTTCCATGTGTTAATATATTTTAATTAGTATTTGGTAAGAAAATGTATGCAAATAAATCCATTGACCAAATCCTAGTAGAAATAAGCCTACTAAATATTATTTGAGATTATTGTGCAGAATTTTCCAAGTTGTTATGCAGAATTTATCAAACAAATCAATTTATTGAAGGAAACTTGCCAAATAAAGAAGCAAAACTTTGAGACCAAGTCTGGAAGCAACCGAGAGAAGATTTCTGAATTATAAAGGTGCCTAGGATTGCCACATGTCACAAGAAGAGAGCCCAAGAAATTTGATCGAGAGATCCTCACCTTCAAGCGCGGATCCGCGGCCAAACCCCCCCTTGGGCCGCGGATCCGCCGCACTTATATGGAGTTGGGAGCCTAGATTTTCCAGTATCAATATTTGCTGAATTTTACCAAGTTTCCAACTAAAAGATTCTGGCTTTGCACTATAAAAGGTCACCGAGAGCCTCTTGGAAATGTTATCAAGCCGACGCGATCACGATGCTCCAGACGCTCACGCATCCAGGCTGATCATCGACTGTTCGACTACCTCCTTAGGAAAGATCGAGAAGCAACTAGTTGTAATCATTTTCTATGGATTAAAAGTGTAGTTTGTTCAAGTCGATTAATAAAGGTAGTTCTTTTTAATTGTTTTTTTTGCATTATGTTTTCCCTCTTTATCTTTTCATCTTCTTCTCCCAACATGCGCGAGTAATTCTCCGCTTGTTAGGGTTCGTAGGATTAGGGTAGGCTAATGGATGATGAAAATAATTAAACCCTTTTTAAGTCCTATAAAGTTTAGGAACTTTATCAAAAGAATCATTAACATCCTAATCGGGCGCGCTAGCAATTCTTTGCTAGTTCCGACCGCGATTAGAGATTAGATTAATGATTGTTTTGGTAAAGGCTAGATATGAACGGAGTTCCGTGTCGAGATAAGGGTTACGAGTGGGATTCCTTTTCCCTCCAGAAACCCTAATCTACACGCATCACCGTCGTTCTAGTTCTAAATCTATTAATGGATAAAAATGGTAACTTTTAATCAATCGTCCATAACTACTAAATCCTAACGAACCCTACAAGCCTTCTTATTATATTATCTAAGTCTCTAAAATAATCTAGATCTATATTTTACATTCTTGTTTAACGTAGATCTCGAAATCATTTTATAAAATTCTTTATCCCTCCTCTCTTTCTCAACACATCTAAAGTAAAAGTAAAAGGTTCCACGTTTCCCAGAGGACGACCCGTACTCATCTCGGTCTAGCTATACGCGACACCGTTATTGATTGCGGTTAAACTACAAACAACTTTTTCACATCAATCACTCCGCCAGCTCCAACGGTGGATGTTGATGTTGCTGTTCCAACTGGGAACAGCTTTGAACTACTTAACAGGGTGTGCAGGAATTCGCCAACTGCCGTGCTGAAAAAGTCTCCTCCATCTATGGAGAACGTTATAAAGGTGAAGCTGGAGCAGCCCCCTCAGCGGCTGTCCTCTAAAATTTACAAGGTTTGGCGCCAAGTCCAAGACTCGGTTATCGATCAAGATTACTCCCGCTGATCGAAGGAGATAAAGGTTTGGAAAGAGAAGGATCACCCTGTTAAGCCATAGAAGGTGTCATTTGTTTGGGTGCCCGCTGCAACGGCCCCCTCAACGTCACTAGTGCACAAAAAGAGAAGGCCGGAGAAAATCCCTGTGTCTGCGACGAATCTCAAGGACACTGAATCTAAATGCCCCAAGTATGGGGGCATGGTGGTGCACACTGTCTTTATGACATCCGGGAAAGAGGATAGCTGTATCTCTACGGGTCATCAACCACTCACCAGATCTGTAACAAGGGCTCAGAAGCAACAATAGAAGCTCCAGGAGATGCTAACACAGATGACCGCACTCACTGGGCCAAAAGAAAGCCCAAATATATCATCGGAGCAGCGTCGTGAACAGGAAACAAATGCTGAATTCCTTCGGAGAATGCTTGAGAAAAAGGACAAAGAGGCTGCGGAACAAGCGGCCAACATAAAACAAATGACCCTTCTATTCCAAGATATGGTAGGCATGATGATCCAGCCGGATCCTCCAGCTGAAGATCCTCCGATTATCCTCGAAGATGACCGAGGAGAGATGTCAAACCCTCTTCCGGCTTGTTCAGCAGCCAAAGAGGAGACCATCTTAAAAGCAGCCCTGATTGATTATATCGCTTAGCAGATACGAGTTCATCAGGAGAGTGAAGCGGCTGGGCAGATTGTTAAGACTGGACGACCCTATTCGGATTGGTACGACTAAATAAAGTACCCGCCGGGATACATGATCCCCAAATTCCATGTATATAAGGGGACGGGGAATCCACACCAGCACGTTGCTCAATTCAGGGCTTTGTGTGGCAACACTGGAGGGGTTGAAAAACTATTGCTTCGCCAGTTTGTTGGAAGTTTGTCGGAGACAACGTTTGAATGGTACTCCGAGCTCCCGAACGACTCCGTTAAGACATTTGCAGAAATGGAGTTACTGTTCACGCAGAGGTTCGCAAGCGATAGCGAGCGCACCCCAATCACCACATTAATTAACGCCAGAGTGAAGCCAGACGAAACATGGGCCCAATACGCCATTCGATGGCGGAATCTATGGTCGATGTGCGAACAACGCATCGAAGAAGCTCTTGCGGTAGGCATGTTCGTAGGGACCCTTGACCCTCAGGCGACCATTTCACAATTCATGATGTTCTTCAAGCCAACTACTTTCCAGGCCTTGATTGACAAACTGGCCCAAATAGATCAGATGGGTTATGGACCCTCTTCTTCGAAGTTGGAGCTTCGAAACGAAAGGGGTAAAGGGAAATCTTTCTTCGTCGCCAACACTCAACAACAACCGAGTGGCCCGAGACCGGTTGTTCGCCAAAGAACAAGCGGCAATCCCTCGATGAGAAGTTGAGACGTCCTTACTCGTTTCCCCGGGATAAAACAAAGAAACTGTTTGAACTGGCAGTGCGCAATGGGCTTATCACCCTGCCAGATTCCAGACATCCGTCGCAACCTGGTGACGTCAACCATCCTAACTATTGTCCCTACCACCGAATATTAGGTGACCCACTCGAAAATTGCTACGTCTTCAAAAACTGGGTTGAAGACCAATACCAGCAAGACAAATTCGTGTTGTCTGAAAATTGGAAGGTGAACCCGCCACAACTACACACTCCGAAAAAGATGGACATGCCGGGGGCATCGTGCTCATTCATAGAAGAAGCTCCATGGAAGGTCGTTCTTTCAGCCAAGATGAAAAGAATGCTGAAGGATCTTCATACATGCTCGGCAATCAGGTGGAAAAGCCTGCTAGAGCCTGAGATCATTAAGGGAGTGCTAAAACCGCGCCCGACGCCGAGAATTGGTAGCGATGGTCAAAACACTCTGGCCCAGCCGTCAAAGTCTTCAAAGAAGAAGAAGAAGCCCGTGAAGCCTGATGACAAGCGCACAGACTTGCAAAAGCATATTGATGCGCTGGAAGAATACAACCAGAACGCGCGAACCCCAGTCACGCTTCAAGAGTTTCTCAATCACATCCTTGAAAGTGAAAATAACAACAAAGATGAGGGAGACGACTTGTCAGAGGAACCCGAAGGTTATGTGTCAAGTTGCCACATGATCTCTTATTCGTCGCTAGGCAACAAGGAAGCTCACTCAGCGCTAGAAGGTAATGTAGAGGAGCTGGGGGTAGTAGCAGTGCCAAAATCCTTGGATTATGTGACAATGTCTATCAAGGAGGAACCTACTTGTTCATAGAGCATCTGGCGAAACTCCGCCTCAAAGCTACCGCGGACTGAAACGTCCCTAAACTAACGATGGACCGCAATGTCCTAAAACTTTCAACTGACCGAAATGTCCCTAAACTAACAACGGACCGAAACGCCCCTAAACTAACAATGGGCCGCAATGTCCTAAAACTAACAACGGACCGAAACGTCCCTAAACTAATGATGGACCGCAATGTCCTAAAACTTGCAACTGATCGAGACGTCTATATACTACTACGGACCGCAGCATCTCAAGGCTGACAAAAAAAAACGGTATGTCCACAAGCAAAATGGGCACGGATGAAAAACCCGAAAGGGCGCCGTGAGTAAAAACAGCAGGACTACCGGCGATGTTTTTGAAAACCCGAAAGGGCGCAGACTCGTAAAAAAAAGAAAAAAAAATGGTTTGTCCACAAGCAAAATGGGCACGGATGAAAACCCGAAAGGGCTCTGTGAGTAAAAACAGCAGGATTATCGGCGAGTTTGTGAAAACCCGAAAGGGCACAATCTCGTTAAAAGACACTTGCAAGGTCCTCTCGACCTGTAAGGAGAAAATACCTGCGTGAGATCCTTACGACTCACAAGGGAGCAACACACTTAGGAATCCCCACGATTCCTAAGGAGAAAACACACTTACGAGATTCTCATGACTCGTAAGGAGAATTCCACTATAAGACCCTCACGGCTCATAGGATTCAAAAACCTTAAGCTATAAGGATCCGAACCTGTTCTTAAGCCGTCATACACCCTGATTCTGCCCTACAAGCTGTTCAATATTGACTCTTGTATACAATCCACGGGCACGAATAAACATTTCCCTAACAGAGTCCCAACAGCGACTAGGGATATGCTTACATGGTGAACGACCCTTGTAAGTCCTCTCGACTTATAAGAAGAAAACACTCTTGCAAGATCCTTACGACTTACAAGAGAACACACAGTTAGGAATCCTCATGATTCCTAAGGTAAAACGACACCTACGAGATCTTTACGACTCATAGGGAGAAATACCTTTATGAGACCCTTACGGCTCGTAAAGTCAAAAAGCCTTAGTCAACAGGATCCTAACCCTGTTTGCTAAGCCACCTTTGTTCGACATCGACTGAGGCAAATGATGATTCGCTCCTGGCAATGTCCCAGTGGTAGCGATGCTGATGCCTAAATCGGTATCAAATTCCAAGCCCTTTCACGGAAAATGATGATTCGGTCCTGGCAATATTCCAGTCGCAGCGATGCTGATGCTAAGACTGGCATCGGATTCTAAGTTCCATACTCGGTGATAAAAATCAGCGAGCCAAAAATACATATGAAATAGCCGAAATGATGGGGCAATTTGCAACAAAATCAGCAAGTAAAATATATGCATACAAAATAGCCGAAATGGTTGGGCAACTCGCAATAAAAAGCAGCGAGTAAAAAGAAAAATAGCCGAAATGATTGGGCACCACGAAAAATAACCTAAATGATTGGGCAATCGCAACTTTCGCGATATAAAAAGCTGAAATGATAGAGCATGGCGGAAAGAAATAAAAAAAATGAAGCGAAACTTCTTGCTCTACAGGTGAGATCACATCGATCCCTGTATACAATCTAGGGGCACAAACAAAGAGGGAACCATATCATCCCACCAGGCTCCATCAGAAAGAGAGCCAAGTCTCGACGGCCACATCTACAGCCTGGAGACCCACAACAGCGTTCCTCTTCAGTCCAGTAGTATTCGGAAGCGACGATCAATCTCGGAGCCACGACAGAGTCCCTAGTTCCAAGTCTCGACGGCCGCATCTACAGCCTGTAGACCCACGACAGCGTTCCTCCTTATTTCAGCAGGATTCGGACGCGACAATCAAGCGGAGCCATGGCAAAGTCCCTAGTTCCAAGACTCTATGGTCCACAGACAACTTAGAGTCAACCAATGACCTCCCCGCCGGATCAACGCTCCGACTCGGAAACAAGTCAAACAACCCCGAAAAATAAGTGTCCTTGGCAAAAACCTCGATTCAGCGAAATCAGCGTCCTTGACGAGAGCATCTCGATTCGCGTTGACCCGCAAGGAAATCGGTGTCTTTGCAGGAATACCTTGATTCGTCTCAACCCCCAGGGAAATCAGTGTCCTTGGCAAAAACCTCGATTCAGGGAAATCAGCGTCCTTGACGAGAGCATCTCAATTCGCGTCGACCCACAAGGAAATCAGTGTCTTTGCAGGAATACCTCGATTCTTCTCAACTCCGAGGAAATCAGTGTCCTTGGCAAAACCTCGATCCAGGGAAATCAGCGTCCTTAACGAGAGCATCTCGATTCGCGTCGACCCGTAAGGAAATTAGTATCTTTGCAGGAATACCTCGATTCGTCTCAACTCCGAGGAAATCAGTGTCCTTGGCAAAACCTCGATTCAAGGAAATCAGCGTCCTTGGCAAGAGTATCTCGATTCGCGTCGACCCGTAAGGAAATCAACTTCTTTGCAGGAATACCTCGATTCGTCTCAACTCCGAAGAAATCAGTGTCCTTGGCAAAACCTCGATCCAGGGAAAACATCGTCCTTAACGAGAGCATCTTGATTCGCGTCGACCCGCAAGGAAATCAGTGTCTTTGCAGGAATACCTCGATTCGTCTCAAATCCGAGGAAATCAGAGTCCTTGGCAAAACCTCGATTCAGGGAAATCAGCGCCCTTGGAGAGAGCATCTCGATTCGCGTCGACCTGCAAGAAAATCAGTGTCATTACAGGAATCTCTCGATTCGTCTCAACTCCGAGAAAATCAGTGTCCTTGGCAAAAACCTCGATTCAAGGAAATCAGCGTCCTTGACGAGAGCATCTCAATTCACGTCGACCCGCAAGGAAATCAGTGTCTTTAGAGGAATACCTCGATTCGTCTCAACCCCCAGGGAAATCAGTGTCCTTGGCAAATACCTCAATTCAAGGAAATCAGCATCCTTGATGAGAGCATCTCGATTCGCGTCAACCCGCGGAGAAATCAGTGTCTTTGCAGGAATATGTGACACCAACAACGGAGCCACGACAAATTCCCTAGTTCCAGGTCCCGACGGTTCACCAACAACCTAGAGACCACCTCGACGTTCGTCTCGATACAGCAGACGCGATATCACTCCAGCGTTCTTCCTCCAATAGGATGCAGACGCGACACCAACAATGGAGCCATGGCAAAGTCCCTAGTTCCAAGCCTCGACGGTTCACCAACAACTTAGAGACAACCGCGACATTCGTCTCGATACAGCAGACGCAATTCCAGCAAACGAAGCGAAGGCAATATTCCTAGCTTCAGGGTCTTGACGACAACTCATATAAAACCTGAAAGACTATCGGAGATCATCCTACACCAGTGCGGAGTGGTCATGACTCATCGGGGCTCCCAAACCGAGCCTAACCTCAAGTAAAAAGCGACATGGAATATCCCTAACGCTTGCCCTTTCGATGGTAATATTACCTGGAAGATTGCTTGAATACGTCTTGTCCAGCCCCCGAAGGGATCAGAGACACGACAGCCGCGGGGATACTCGAACAACAATATTATGCATCGAGGAATACACCAGCCAACGCGATGGTGCGACGGGTAGAAAACCCTAGTACCACAGACCCTAACGGACTTCTATTAGCAGGAGTTAACTGTGACGTTAGGAAACCCTTGCGAGAACTTCTCGATTCGTCTCGACCCGTGAGGAAATTAGTATCCTTGCAAGAACTTCTCGACTCGTAGGGAAAAGCCTTAGGCAATGGGGATAAAGACCTGTTTCCTAAGCACTGGGGCCCTGCAAGTCGGTCCAAGATGGACTATTGCATACTATTCACGGGCCACACTCTCCAAAGTCGAATCTTGACAAGGCGGGAAACAACCACTTATGAGTCCTCTCGTCTTGTAAGCAGGAAAAATTCTCTTGTGAGATCCATACGACTCTCAAGAGAAAACACACACTTAGGAGTCCTCACGACTCCTATGGAGAAAATACACCTACGAGATCCTCTCGACTCGTAGGGAGAAAAGTCTTTATGAGACCCTCACGGCTCATAAAGTTGAAAAGTCTTAGGAAGCAGATCTGAACCTGTTTCCTAAACCATCGCTGCTCTACAAGAAGGTCAAGATGGACCATCTGCGGGCCACATTTGCTAAAGCCACATTCGCCAATGAAATAAAGAAGCTACTGACGGGTCCTCATGATTCGTAAGGGAAAATACCCGAGTGAGATCCTTACTATTCACGGAGGTGATGAACACTTAGAAATCCTCACGATTTCTAGGGAGAATTTAAACCTACGGGATCCTTTCGACTCATAAGGAGAAAATCCCTCTTGAAACCCTTACGGCTCATGAAGATGGAAAAAGTCTTAGGTTACAAAGACCCTAAACTTGTCTCTTAAGCTATCAATTCTATTGCCATGCGTAACTCTGCACTACTTCACCCACGTACATGCTTACGTGGGCAAAGTAGTGGGGGGCATTTGTTCCCACCAAAATTTTCGGCCAAGAGCTACTTGTTCCCTTGCAAAAAAGGGGGAGAATCCTCAAAAAACAGGCATCACGCGCTCACACGTGACCAGGCTTCATGTGTAGACACGTGACCATTTATAGGCAAAGCTTGTAGACACAGAACAAAATAATCAAATTGGAAATACTGTGTTAGTGGGGACGCGTGCCCACACATGACCAGGTCTCACGTGAAGACACGTGACCATTTACAGGCAAAGTCTGTAGACACTGAAATAAATTCTAAATGAAATGCTTAATCAAGTGGGGTCACGTGCCAACACGTGATAAACTCTTAAACCTTCTGAACAATAGAATTAAATTCTAATAAAAAGGAAAAAAAAACCTAATTGGAAAAATATTTCTTTACTACTTTCCAAAAAAAAAGAATTGCGCTCTGTAAAGTGGAGTACCGTTGGATTAAAAATCCAACGGTGATTAAAAATCACCAATTTATAGAAAGATTCTATACAAGGAAATATTTTCCTAAAATCTGCCAGGAACAACAAATAAAATATCTTTTGGATTAAAAATCCAATGGTGAATAAAATTCACCGAATGATCTAAAAGATCATGTGGTTACAAAATCAATCAAAATCTTTCAATGAAAGATTGACAAAACAAACCGATTCTTTTCTTTCTCCTATAAATAGGAGCCAAGAAGAGAAGATAAAAGGAGAGATACAACAACGGAGAGAGAATACAAAAAAGAAAAGAGAATTTAATTCTCTAGAAAGAAAAGAAGGTCTCTTCAGAAAAGAAAGAAATCCTAGGTAAGAGAGGGAAATAGATCATTCTATAAGCCCCCATAAAATAAAAAGAGAATTTAATTCTCAAACTAAGAGTTTAACTCTTCTGAATAAGAACTTAGTTCTTCCTTTGGTTGAAGGTCTGCAGAAGCAGATCTCTCCATAAGTTGAGAATTTAATTCTCATCGGGGAGATTCTGCCATGTAGATCTAAAATCTAAGAGAAGACCTAAGTTCAGAGAATTATATTCTCCCACAAAATACATAGGAATTTAATTCCTCCAATAAAATTAGGGTTTAACCCTATAAAAGAATTTAATTCTTCCAAATGCATAGGAATTTAATTTCTCCAATAAAATTAGGGTTTAACCCTATAAAAGAATTTAATTCTTAAACAAGAGACCTAGACTTTTCATGCACGTAAAAAGATCAAGTACCCAACATGATCACGTGGCAACACATGACTCTCCCCCTCAATGATCAAAAGAGAATGAATAAGATTAGGTCACGTGCTCCCACGTGATCCTTGAACAAACTTCTCAAAATAAAGGCAGAACAGACTTTGGGTGCTCTCACGTGTCCCTACGTGACCCTTAACAAACACTTTAATATCCAAATCAAGGATACCCATCACGTGTCCACACATGATGGTCATAAAGGCAAAGTGTTTAACACTTACTTGCATATTCTGAGAATAAAATAAAGGAAGTTTGGGCCCAACACTCAGGCACCTCACGTGACCCTATGTGAGCGCTTCTTTTTTTAGTGTTTAACACTATTTTGTGCGCTGCATCCCTAGTGTATAACATTATTTTAAACGCATCACGTGGGAGCACGTGATAGATGAGTCTACTTTAGTGTTTAACACTATATTCGAGGCAATCTTAGCCCAAATTAGCTAAGTCCTCCAGAGGCAGGACCCTCCCTTTTGACTGAACCTCAAATACACTCTTGTCTTCCGAAATTGGTCATCTCATATGACATTCAAAGCAAAAACCAGAGCCTTTCAATCAACTTTGGTTCAAGGGTATATCTCTTCACACCTCTGATACATGTCGTTGTAATTCTTCAACTTCTTCAGAGAGGTGGTGGGTCCCAATGACCAATAACTATCCGGTGCATTTGCAAACCCATGTTTGTATCTGAACTTAGACCGCAATGTCCCTAAACTAAACAACAGAGCCCAAATTCTCTTTTGTTGGATCTAAATGATCCTGTTAAGTAGATCTTAGTATAAAATTAGAGTAACGTATCCTTAACAAACATTTAAGTTGATCTTAATCCCAAACGAGATTAACGATCCTTAAATCAATCCAACTACAGATTCCCCCAACCTATATTGGTTCAAGGGTACATCTCTTTACTCCTTTGATATTTGTCGTTGTAATCCTTCAACGTCTTCAGAGAGGTGACGGGTCCCGAAAACCAGACATTCTATAGACTACAGGGTCCTTAAACTCATGGAATATGATGTCCTTAACCTTGGACTGTGGGGTCCTTAAACCCATGGACTATGATGTCCTTAACCTTGGACTGTGGGGTCTTTAAACCCATGGACTATGATGTCCTTAATCTTGGATTGTGGGGTCCTTAAACCCATGGACTATGATGTCCTTAACCTTGGACCGTAATGTCCTTACACTAATGGACCGCAATATCCCTGAACTAAACAATAGAGCCCAAACGTTCTTTTGTTGGATCTAAATGATCCTGTTAAGTTGATCTTAGTCTAAAATTAGACTAACATATTCTTAACAAATAGTTAAGTTGATCTTAGTCAAAAATTAGACTAACGTATCCTTAACAAACGTTTAAGTTGATCTTAGTCTCAAATGAGAGTAACGATTCTTAAACCCAACCCAAACCCAAATCTAAGAGGATACAAGTTTGGATTAATCCACGCCATACGGGCAACAACATAAGTTAGTCTCCGTATACAATCTACGGGCAACCAAAAACAAAACAAACAAACATGACATGAAGTGACCATCTGGAGAAGGAGAAACTGGTTACCGCGATACGGTAGCGTAATTAACTGCAGGGGCTTGCGCCTGCAGGGAAGAGCGTCCCCACAATCAAAACCCCCTCAAATGAGGTGGAATCTGATGAAGTTTGCTACAACTGCCGCATCCGTCTAAACCTTCGATACATGGTGTCATAAATCAACTTGGCATCTTCGGAGAGGTGGAAGGATAGCACCAATTAGCATCTGTCTTCGAAATTCAGGCCGGACGTCCCAACGTCCCGGTCACGTCTTTTCGGCGGAGAACAGTTATACTGACGTAATTGTTTGTATCTTGGTACAGAATATATCAGTGTATATGAGAGGAGTCCAACTTGCTCCGTGGACTAAGGCATATGGAGTATAAGGCCCCGTCAAAACCCACGGGACAACGACAACGGATATTCAGGTTAGGTGTATTATAGTGACCGTCTCATTCCACTTTTAATACATTCCGTACCAATCTATCCCTTAAAAACCCCGTATATGTATATTGTATTGATTGTAATGATTTGTTGTATAAGACTTGCCGAAACCATGATATAAGTTGTTCATGTAAACGGTTCAGGATATAAACGGTTAGTCATATAGTCAAGTCAAGATATATCCATGGTTCGGTCAATTCAAGTCATGTTGATTTTGTTCTGGTATAGTTCTGGTATTCATGTTCAAGTTCAAGTATAGTTTGGATTCATGTTGTATTTGAGTTAAGATTGGATTGTGTTCATGTTTAGATTATATTCAGATTGGACCGAGACTCAGATTGAGTCAGACACTTAAACAGAATTGGATTTTTGAATTAAGTTTTGGAGTTATCGGTAACTGCTGCACATGGATGGCAGGATTTGTGACTTTTTCCAAGCCAATTACCATTGATAACCCTGTTTTAGTTTTCTATCTTAAATAGGCAAGCATCCACTTTCTCTGGCTACCTAAGGCTCAGGAGAATTGGTCCCGCTTAAACCTATATTTACTAGGGTCCTTATTGTAATTTAATATAACTTATGGGGGTTTTATGAAAAATATTTTACATATACTTCCAAAATAATTCTTAAGTATTTATTTATATTCTTTAGGGTTTTCATGGATGTAATTTTTTTTAAAGTGAGGTATTCTAGTGAATAAGTATCTAGCTTGAATAATACATGGTATTTTAGTGTAAAGTTGACTTGTATGGATTTTTGATGGTATTTTCATGAAACTTGTAATTCTTTTCTTTTTTTTGTAGAAAAAAACATGGAATTTATTATATTTAAAATAGATGGTTTGATAATATTTATATATAATTATTAAAAATAAAATTTATTTATTAAATAGAAAATCACGTTTTTCTTAAAAATTGCATTAAAAATTCCATGGAGATCGTATGCTCCGTGAGGAGGTCTGCATCTCACCCTACTTGTCTGATGGATGTGCGATAACCCGCACCAACCGAATCTGATTCCCCAAAAGTGGGTTGTAGAAGCACAATCATAAGGAATTTAAATAATACAATTTAAAGAATACGATTTATAATAGTTTATGGTATTTTAATGTAAGAGTCGTATTTGTCCTAAAAATATTGTTAAAAGGAAATCGTGCTATGTCATGATGCGTGTTTGTGATAGGTAGGTCATTACCTCGTGAGATTTTCTAAAGGTAATACAAGCAAAAAAAATGATAAAAGATACCATATGTAACTTTATGGTATTTAAACGTAAATGTGTAATAAAAGTTGTTTTATATGGAGTTTTGGAATGAACTTGTTTATAATTATTGTTTAATGTTTAACAAACAAAGTATAATGATTTAGATAATTAGTTCTTAAGAAAAGTTGTTATTTTTAAAAGTTTTAGAAATGATTGTCGGTATAACTTCACTTACCGACATCATTGAAAAGAAGAAGTTTTGAGATGTGAAAAGAGGAGAAAAGAGGGAACTTACTAGTTTAGGGTTAAGAGGAGAGGTTGGAGTCGCGGGGTCGCCGGAATCGTCTCGAATCGTCGTCGGAACTTGACCTAGTGATAACTCCACTTGTACTCTTCTTTGCCCTGAAAATTTTCAGGATTTTTGACAATAGATTTCGGAATAAAGAAGGCTAGGATATGATGTGGTATTTATAGGATGGAATTAGGGTTTTGAGAATTGAAAAGAGAATTAAAATGTATAAAAAATAGGATTTATGAGTGAATTAACACTCTCGAGATAATTGCAGGGAATTCAAATATAATAGGAGTAGTGGGGGTAGGCCAAAAGACTGGTGTGCAGAAAATGGAGGCATTACCGATGGGGGAGCCCGGCGCCGCCGACCCTATAGGCCATCTCGCCGGCTACTTGTATGGGTTTGGGGCTTGGATTCTTGCTACGTGTCTAGGTCGGTTCATATATCATTGTGCACATGTTTGTTTTATCTGACTTTTCATTTTTACGTGTATTGCACGTGTAAAATTTTGGGCTTCCAAAAAGTTTGAAATAAAAATCAGTAAAAATATATATGGTTGATGGGATTCGAACACAGGGGCTACGTCACAGCAGTGCAAGGCTTTACCAATGAGCTACAAGATATTTCTTGCTGTTCTTAAACAATTTTAATTTATAACTTGTGCTCAGGCTTGAAACTCTATTCTGTACATTAATTTGAAAATTTTTGTACAATGAAATTGGAGTTGTTACATTCTACCCTCCTTACAAAAATTTCGTTCTCGAAATTTACAATTATTTGAGGATTAGTTTACAAACAAGTAAGGGTATTTTGCACGCATGTCGTCCTCGTATTCCCACGTTGATTCTCCTGGTGAATCTTTTCTCCACATCACTCGGACCAAGTTTACTTCCTTGTTCCTACGAGAATTTACTTTTCTGTCCAGTATCTCAACGGGTTGTTGCTCACAAGATAGATCTGTCTGTATAGTGAGCTCGTAGTGATCAAGGATGTGGCTAGGGTCACTCACATATCTTTGAAGTTGGGATATGTGGAATACGTTGTGCACTCCTTCTAATAAGGGTGGAAGTGCCAAACGATATGCCACTTCTCCGACTCGTTCGAGTATGTCGAACGGTCCAATGTATCTCGGACTGAGCTTACCCCTCTTGCCAAAGCGAATTACTCTACGGTTCAGAGAGATCTTTAAGAGCACATGATCTCCTGACCGGAACTCCACATGTCAGCGCTTTGCATCAGCCCAGTGCTTCTGTCGGTCTTTGGCTATGCGCATTCTTTCCCTGATCGTGCGAACTACGTCCACAGTCGCCACGATCATCACTGGTCCAAGGAGTTCTCTATCTTCGATGTCGTCCTAATTTAATAGTGATCAACACTTCCTTCCATAGAGAGCTGCAAAGGGTGCCATTCCAATACTCGCCTGGTAACTGTTTTTGTATGAAAACTCCACAAGGTGTATGTGATCTTCCCACGATCCTCCGAAGTCTAATATATACGCTCTTAGCATATCTTCAAGGATCTGAATCGTTCTCTCAGACTGACCATCTGTTTGTGGATGATAAGCTGTGCTGAAGTTCAGACTCGTTCCCAGGCTAGCTTGTAGACTCTGCCAAAACTACGATCAGAATCTGGTATCACGATCAGAGACAATGCAAACCGGTACTCCATGTAATTTCACGATCTCCTGCATGAGTTCATGGGTATCAGAAATAGTACACTATGAAGAGTTAAATCTTACTTAGATTCAAACTTACTTTCATGTACTTCTTTGCTAGTGTCTCGGTAGATTAGCCAACTCGAAATGGGATGAAGTGAGCCAACTTTGTGAGTCGATCCACAATAACCCATACCGCATCATTACCTTTCGTGCTGCGAGGAAGTGCAGTCACGAAGTCCATGGTGATGTGTTGCCATTTCCATTTTGGAATAGGTAGCGGTTGAAGTAAATCAGCAGTCCTGTGATGTTCATCTTTTACTTGCTAACATACCAAGCATTTGGCTACGCTTCTGTCTACTTCACGCTTCGTTCCATGCCACCAGTAATGTTGACATAGATCTTTGTATATATTTATACCACCAGGGTGTACTGAATATGGGGAGCTGTGAGCTTCTTTCATCAACTCTTCCTAAATAGGACCTTGTGGTACACACAATCTGCTTCAGTATCTCAAAGATTCGTCTTCGTGAATGATGAAGTCTGTTCTAAGTCCACTTTCTACTTATTCTCTGATCTTTTGCAACTTGGCATCACTTGCTTGAACTGCTTTGATCTGATTGACAATAGTAGACTGAACTTGTAAGTTCATCAACCTTGAAGTATTACCTGGCATAACCACTTCTATCTCCATCTTGTGTAATTCTTGTTGAAGCTTCCACTGTGCGGTGAGGTTCATTGATAGAGGCTGGCGACTAAGTGCATCAGGAACTACATTCACCTTCCCTGAATGATATGTAGGTTGATGTCGAAATCTGCCATAAGTTCTAGCCATCTTCTTTGCTGCATATTCAACTCTTTCTGAGTAAACACATATTTCAGACTTTTATGGTCTTTGTATATATCTACTCGTTCTCCAAGCAGATAATGACGCCAAATCTTAAGTGCAAAGATAACGGCTGCCAACTCCAAATCATGTGTTGGATAATTACGCTCATGAATCTTCAGCTGTCTTGATGCATAAGCTACAAGTTTTCCCTGTTGGTGTAGAACACATCCTAATCCCATACCGGATGCATCGCAATGCACAACGAAACATCCAGATTGGTCCAGTATTACGAGAATAGGTGCTGATATCAACCTTGACTTGAGTTCCACAAAAGCTTGTTCACATGCTTCTGACCACACGAATGCTTCATTTTTATGTGTGGGCTTGGTCAGGAGTGTTGCAATCTTCGAAAAGCTTTCTATGAATCTTCGGTAGTATCCTGCTAAACCCAAGAAATTTCGAATGTCCTTCACTGTTTTTGGTGTCTGCCATTCGCTTACTGCTGATACTTTAGCTGGATCCACAGAGATTCCTTCGCCTGAAACGATATGTCCGAGAAATCCAACTTGATCTAGCCAAAACTCGTACTTACTGTACTTGACATAGAGTTGATACTGTCGCCAAGTCTCTAGGACAATCCTCAAATATTCAGCGTATTCTTTCCGATTCTTTGAATATACCAGGATGTCGTCGATGAAAATAACAACAAACCTGTCTAGGTACTCTCGGAACACTTGGTTCATTAGATTCATGAATATCGCTGGTGCATTGGTCACTCCAAATGGCATCACGAGAAACTCATAATGACCATAGAAAGTCCTGATTACCGTCTCCGGAATATCAGACTCTTTGACCTTTACCTGATGATAACCCGAATGAAGATCTAACTTTGAGAAAACGCAAGACCCACTTAGCTGATCGACAGATCGTCGATTCGCGGTAATGGATACTTATTCTTTATCGTGACTTCGTTCAGAGCTCGGTAGTCAATGCACATTCTGTATGAACCTTCCTTCTTCTTCACAAGTAAAACTGAAGATCCCCAACTTAAGATACTGGGACGAATCCATCCTTTCTTCAAAAATTCGTCCAATTGAGTACGGATCTCCTTCAATCCTTCAGGACTTAAGTGATATGGTGCTTTGATCACCGGTTGTGCACCAGGTACTAAGTCAATACTGAATTCAAAAGCTCGATCGGGAGGCAAACCTGAGATGTCTTCAGGAAATACATTTTCGAACTCTCGAACTACTTCTAGCTTATCTTCTTCAGCTTGTATTGTTGCATTCACTGCCTTCCTTGGTTTACCTTATAGGTGTTAGCTTCCAGGGTTCGGTCTCCACTTTTGAAATAAAAGACCGGATGATCTAGTATCTCGAACGCTACCCTCCTTTGACGACAGTCGATGGTAGCGTAGAAAGTTCCTAGCCAGCCCATTTCCCAAGACTACATCAAAGTTCGGTATGTCCAGCACCTTGAAGTCAGCATAAAATTCTCTGCTGCAGATGACCACTGGACACAGGTCATATCCAAAAGTTGCCTTTAGAAAACCGTTCCTTAAACTGACATTCTAGCTGGATACGAGCGGTTTTACTGGAATCGCATGAGTTCGGACTAACCGTTACGACATAAAGCAATGTGATGCTACAGTATCGAAGACTGCTAGTGTAGGAAGTGAGGCTACTAAGATTGTACCTAAGTCGTGTGGAATATATTTAGGTATAGGAAAAGATATATGGATGTAAATAAGTATTGAACACCTTTGAAAGATGGGAAGTTATCAGTGGTGACTTGGCCAGTGGCTTCAGCTTTTTCCACAGTCATTGTGAAAGCCTGACGTTTAGGTACGTTCCTCCTTGCTGGGGAGCATTCCTCTGTCCGTTTCTCTTTCCTTGAGGTAGGTTCTTTTATGCTTGATGGAACTGATAAGGAGGAGGTGCAGTATGTCCATAAGGAGGTGGAGCTAGGAGAGCAAGTTGAGGAGCAGGTGCCTGGATAGCTGGCCATTGCGGATAACTGATTGCTGGTATGGGTGCAAGATTTAGATTGAGTCTACGAGGACAAGATCCAATATCGTGTGTGGATGAGCCATAGACTAAGCATAGGCGATTAGCACGCCTTCAATCCTTCACCAGGTGTCCATTCCTTTTGCAATAGAAGCAGAAATCTGGACTGGGCCAGTTAAAAGGTTCTCCCGGTCTTCTGGGTACAAATCGTGGCCTGGAAGAGGCTCCTCCTGCTATCTGAGTAGCAGTGCGCTTCATACCGGCAGATTGAGGTCTGCCCTTCTTCTTCACTACCGCCTCTTATCGACAGGCAACCTTCAGAGTTAGGTCATGAGTTAGGAAATCCCCTATAGCTAGTGCAGGTTGGATCTCTTGGTCTAACCTTTACCGAAATCGTGTAGCCCTGATCTCAGCAGTCGGTATGAGATGTGCCACGAACCTGTTACGGTCTTGTGTTAGCTGTGTAGTATGTGCTATTAGAAAATTGAGTATCTGAGATATATTTACCTGCTCAGCATGGTGAATTCAGCATCATACTCATCCGCAAATTTTCTCCACATAGAGCCTTGTTGCAGGTGGACGAATTGCTGCTCCATGTCAAAACGGGCAGTCTCGGGAAAATATTTCGCGTCGAACATGTCGCGAAACATCTTCCATTCGATTGGCTGGGTAAGTCGGCTTTCTTCAACCTTCCACCATACTCTGGCGTTGTCAGTTAGTTGCAGCTTCGCAACTCTTACCCAAGCAATATTTGGCACTAGTGATGCTGCCAGATCGTCCACAATCGACTTAGCCCATTCTTCTGCTTCCAAAGGGCTCTCTTTCCCAGAGAATTGTTTAGGGTGCAGTGCCCGGAATTGTTTCATACCGGGTGCCTCAGCTTCTGGGTGGTGTAGGAGGATGGCAGTCTGTTGTTACTGTCCCTCCAAGAGGCTCTTGATTGCCTCAAGCAAAATCGTATGCTCGTTGATCGGAGCAGCTACGGTAGGTGTAAGTGGTAGAGGTGGTGGTGGGGTGTTACCGTTGACGTTCGTGCGGGTATTTTTAGGAGAATCCATAACATTGAAAGAAAAAATAGGGTTAGGATAGATTAAAGGAATATGAAATGTAAAGAATGTTTAGTTGTTGATTTTTATAATTCTTGTGATATATATTGCTTAATTTTCCACGCAGAATCGACCTGCATGGTAGGGTTCTATGCAGAACTGACCTGCATGGGCCGCCAACAAAACTTGTCACGTCCTGCTTTCCAGTGTACAGGGAAGTAGACGTGGCGAGACCCACAACGTATTTACTCAGAAGTAAATACATAAAGCGTAAATAAGCAATATAATAAATTTTCACAAGAAATGACAAGAGATATAAATAAACAACAATTTTTTATTGATTAAACATTCTTTACATACAACTGGAAAGTAAATACAATGCTGGAAAGTGATGCCTAAAATGGCAAATGAACTGAAAGTAAAGTAAGTACAAGTGAACTAAAACTCCGAATCCTCAGTAAAGTGCTCTAAATCATCCTAGCTAGGCTCGATCTCCTGAGAGTCGGGTCCTCCTGACAACATTCCTGATTGGTTCGAAAGAGAGTATTTATAGTGTAACCGCAATCAATAACGGTGTCGCGTGTAGCTAGACCGAGATGAGTACGAGTCGTCCTCTGGGAAACGTTGAATCTTTTACTCTTACTTTAGATGTGTTGAGAAAGAGAGGAGGGATAAAGAATTTTGAAGAATGGTTTCTAGATCTACGTTAAGCAAGAATGCAAAAATATAGATCTCGATTATTTTAGGGATGTAGTTAATATAATAAGGGGGCTTGTAGGGTTCGTTAGGATTTAGTAGTCATGGACGATTAATTAAAAGTTACCCTTTTTATCCTTTAATAGATTTAAAACTAGAACGACGGTGATGCGTGTAGATTAGGGTTTCTGAAGGGAAAAGGAATCCCACTCTTAACCCTTATCTCGACACGGAACTCCGTTCATATCTAGCCTTTACCAAAACAATCATTAATCTAATCTCTAATTGCGGTCGGAACTAACAAAGAATTGTTAGCGCACCCGATTAGGATGTTAATGATTTTTTTGATAAAGTTCATAAACTTTATAGGACTTAAAAAGGGTTTAGGGATGTTCATCATCCATTAGCCTACCCTAATCCTACGAACCCTAACAAGCGGAGAATTACTCGCGCATGTTGGGAGAAAAAGAGATGGAGAGAAAATGCATAATTAAACTACGAAGAAATAGAATAAGAAAAAGAACTAACTTTATTAATCAACAATATTCATTACACTTTGATCCTTAGAAAATGATTACAAAGACTAGCTTGCTTCTCGATCTCTTCCAAGAAGGTAGACGAACAGTTGATGATCAGTCTGGATGCGTGAGCCGTCTTGGACTTCGTGATCGCGTTGACTTGATGATTTTTCCAAGAGGCTCTCGGTCTTTATTTATAGTCCCAAAGCCAGAAATATAGCTTCTAAATTTGGAAGCAACTAGTTATGATCCGATAGAAAAAATCCCACCTTCTGAACCCTGTAGAACGCGGCGGATCCGCGGCTAATAGGGGGGTTTGGCCGCGGATCCGCGGCCAAAAAGTGAGATCTCATGTTGATTTTTCTGGCCTTGCATCTTCATGACACGTGGTGATCAATGGAATCTTTGTAAACTGGAAATCCTTTTTTTGTTTCTGCCAGATTTGATTTCTTTAGTTTGCTTTCTTAATTAGGCAGGTTTGCTTTAACAACTTTGATTCCCTTGATTTTAGTGTTAGTTGTATGTATGCCCTAGAGGCCAGTATTGTATAGATGATGTATATTATATTGGATGCTTAGACATATATAGAGATGACTTTCTTGCTCGATATGATAGTATGCTATCTGGTTGCTCTTTATCTTAACATGTACACTTGTCTCTTTAAACTGTCTTATAGTTACATGTTGGTAAAGCCCTTAGGACGTGTACTTGACTACCTGGACTATGATGCAGATCATACTAGTGGGGACATGGTAGTCCATAGGTACATCCTTCAAGGTCCCTAGTCGTGGGTGTATCGAGACGGGGCATCGATATACCAGAGTAGACTAGCGTATACGCTTCTCGACCCATGAGATGGGCGATGGATGATCCCATATCCATTGGTGTTTGAAATCAGAGATAATATACGGGTGCTCAGTGGAGACTGGGTACACTGGACGGACTCGCCGAGAACTCCCAGATGGTATTATACCTCACGTCAGATGGCAGTTCTCAGGTGACACTTGTGCAGGTTAGTCTGTAGACCCGAGATCGTCATAGAGTCTTGTGTGATTCCCACTGTGCTTTGATCTCCACCTTACCACATCCATGAGGGCGTGCAAAACGGTGGTTTTTGGGCACAGTCCCGAGTCACATGGAGGCAATGAGCGATAGGAGGGGTTTCGTCTCTCCCGGTATTGGGGGTTGATGTTGCGCTGTGCTCGACTGGCCGTAACAGGGAAGTCCCGGGCCAGGGCTGATCAGAGATTTGCTGGTAAGTGTTACCAGTAGTTTCTCGACCAGTTATGAGCCTCACATCGGCACGACTTATCGGTTATTGGGGTCTGACGTTTACCACCCCTAGACTTGATATGCGACATATCAGACGAACAGACCGGACTGTACGGTAAGTGTTACTGGTTGGATTCACAGGAGTGTGAGCAGGCTTGCTCGTCGATCTTCTGATCGCTCAATACCTGGGTGGCCATTACGTTTAGCAGACTGCTTGCGGCTTGTGGGTGCTTGATATGATCATCATCTACTGCCGGCGTATTGACGAGTCTTTAGAGTCCTACGCGGAGGTTTCCTGGCTCAAGCAAAACGAAATAGGAGCGCATATGAGATATGTGCGGGAGCAAGAATAATGCATGTATGTGATACCGTATTTCATTCTCGTGATGAATGTATCGAATGGTTATATGCGATATAACCTAGATATCGAATCAAGGATTGATTCGATAAGCCGATACATAGGATACTAGTCGGTTATATGCGATATGACCGGATCGTTAAATCAAGTGTTGACTTAATGATTTAATGTATAATTATATATTTGATATATTACTTTGCATTAACTAGTATTGGTTCATTTTAAAAGGATTTTCTCACTTGATGCACATTGTATATGTGATATATTTTTGTGCACTTGTTTGTATCATGTTTGATGATACTTGCTCACTTGGGTTTTTGTAAAGATTAAACCATGGTTATATGAATGGTTAGGGTTTTGTTTATTTACTTATTTATTTATTTATTTATTCATTTTGGAAAATAAAAGAGAATGGTGGCTTATTTTGTTTGTATGTTGAAGCTTCTTGAAGCTTTGAACAAGTCCACCATTCTTATCTCATCCTTAACCCTAACCATTCCAACTAACCCTAGTTTACTCTCTACACTTGACTATGGTTAGGATATGATAAGTATTCATATTAGTTTCTTTTTTAAATAAGAGACTTATCATATTCTTCACTTTCTCCTTCTTATTCTTCAAGAAAAACCTTGCCTTCATCAATGGCAACTTGAGCAAATGAGTGAGAAATCCAATTCTAAAGTGAACCCACCTCCTATTTCTTCATCCTCTACCTCTTGACAAGTAGTATAGGGTGTTTACTTCACAAGTTTCACAACTTGGTGAAGTTGGAGCTTGATCTTGTATAACCTCGACGTAGATCATCTTCGGCACGAAGCCGACGACCTTGCCTGCCCATTTCTCCGATGAAGCCGATGCTTGAGTCCGGGATCCGAGACGGACAGCGAGAGGACGTCTACGTGGAGCTAAGGAAGTGGAGAACCGGATCTACAAAGGTTGTAGCCTCTTTCTTTTAGTTAAGTAGTTAACTAGTTTCACTTTGTCGCCTAAAATTCTAGTTAACGATCTAGTCTAGGGTTTCTCGGCACCGTAAAGTTTGAAATTGGCATGGTTGATGCCTTGTGAGACCTCTATAGTGTGCCTAGGAACCCTACAGTGGTATCAAAGCCTAGCTAGAGCCTTAGGCGAAGTCTAGACGACGTTTGAAACCCGAATACACATCGAAACCCTAACAAATCATGCTCTCTGGACTTTTTCAAAAAACTGGGATTTTTCCAGATTAAAAATGCTTAAAAAATTCAGCAGGGAATTCTAAGAACTACGGTGCAAAATTTACCTCATGAACAGTCAATGGTGCGGCAGAACCGCGGCAGAAGCTTGGCTTCTGCGGCGGTTCCACGGCCAACTAATGGGATTTTCCTGTAATATTTGCACAGTAATTCATCATTTCAGCAGCTGAGTTTTCTGGGAATTTTTAATATGCATTCAATAGTTGAGTTTTCTGAGGTGTTTTAGAGCTTCGATGATTCGACCGGTAATTTCAAAAGTCGTCTATGTGTTTTCCGGGTATTTGGAATATGTTAAAAAGTTCGACCGGATGTAGATACCCAATCTTTCCCCTGCCGGGAAATTTCCAATTGTTGGACTTTTCCGTAGTTTAATGACGTTCTGAGTAGTGCAAGTAACGCGATGATCCCTCTAGAAGACAACAAACCTTAACTCGATTATGTGACCGTCTTGAACTGCCCTTTGAACCTTCGGGTTTGGGGCAGTACGGCGTGCCACATGTGAGGCGTTAGCTTGACCCTTCTACGGCTGGACTGTTGGTACTGAGGCATGAAATGAATGTCTTTGAACTTATTTCATGTGTTGATCGGTGTCGGGAAAACTTGGGTGTTCGAATGTTCGATCGGAAAGTTTAATATTTTCTATTTATCCGGAATGAGATACAATAATTGGAATTCACAAACAAGTTATGAGATAACTGAATGAATGTTATAAATCTAGCGGTTTAGTTTCACTTGATATTGAAAAGAGTTTTCGATGATGAGACTAAAATACGGGATTTATAATTGTTAGGCATGTGATGTCTAAGTATTTCATTTGATTAGGCATGCGATGTCTAAAGAGGTTGCGGATTCCAACTGTTGTAGTTTTACACTTTCTTTTCTGTGACCGTAAGTGTAATATGTGATATCGCCGGTTTCGTTGCTATACGTCAACGACAATTGGGGTATGCATACTTACTTACGTTGATGACATGTGATGTTATGGTTGCTGGATATGTTATATTGGATTATCGTGTTCGAATAGCCGGGTTTTTTTTATGTGAGATGAGTATTTTTCATTTTCATTCATGTAAAAACTTGTATGTAATATTCTTTTATTTGGGGCACTTCCAGGTTGCGGAAGTTGTCACCTTTTGTATATTATTTACTTTTCCGCATTAGGATAGACCCAAGGAGGGGGGCACAAGTAACCGGGTTCTGGGGTCCAGTGGGAGACCAACTCGAGGAGTCGAGTCCGGGTCTCCTAACCCTAGAATTGGTAGGGTTGCTTGCCGCTCTCGTAGGGGTCTAGGGGTGTGGGATTGGCTATTCATCACGACCGTGGAATCCGTGTTTTATACTGGCTCGTATTGAAAACACGGACGTCCTAGTATATCCAATGTTTCATATGTTTCTTCTGCTGCTTTATCTGTGATGCGATCATGTGATGTTCTGTGATAGATACTGTATATAGTATATATGATATATTATATAGACGTTACTTATGTTTTACACCCGCGCTAGCCCTGCCCCGCTCTGCCGTTAGTTACCTAACCTAACGGTGCACGAGGGGACATCGAGGCGAATGCGGATGGCATAAGTGTATGTCGTATTTATCTGTGATGTTTAGGTACTTAAATGATGGGACTTCATTAATGAGATTAATGAAAGAAAAGAAACCTAAGATGTTGTAGAATCAAATTTTAAATAAAACAGGTAGCTACAGTTCTTGCTTTGCACAGCGGTATATGTGATATATCCTGCACCTTATTCGATGAGGAAAGGACCGAGATCCCTTCACCGGGAGTGACTCCTTTAGCAATAACTGGTAGATGCTACACCCTCGGTTTGTTTTTGATTGCTTCTATAGTTTCTGCTTTACACAGTGATATATATGATATATCCCGCACCTCATTCGACGAGGAAAGGGCCGACGATCCCTTCACCGGGAGTGACCCCTTTAGCAAAACTAGAAAAGCCTCAAAATCACTCCATTTCAAAACTTCATTTGATTCTACGACGATATCAAGTTCATTACGCAATAGGTTTTCAGAAAAACCTGTCGTAGCCCTCCGTCATTTCAGATAAAGACTATTTAGTATTCGTGCTGCGTTTGTTGACCTCTGTCAAGGCGTAGTGTGCGGTAGCTAATTAGTAATTATCTGTAAAGCATGTGATGTGATTGGATTAGGGTAGTCGTACGACCTTGTTGACCTCTGTCAAGGGTCGTGCGAGTGGGTTTGATTCAATCAAGAAATGACGGGTTGAACTTGACTAGTGCACTATGGTTTGTTGACCTCTGTCAAGGTCATGGCACACTAGGGGCAAAATATTATCGGGAATTTCAAGTATTGAAATTTGCAATGAGATTGCATACCTTCTATGAGATAGTTGGATCCCGATACCCACTGCGAATAAGAGTTACTCCTGGGAGAGTTTTACACATTACAATTAGCCGATCAAGTAGGTGCCTAGAAAGGTGTCAACGGGGTTACGCCTCTGGGAAAACGAGGTTTACTTTAATTAGGTCCATGCGAAAGCACGGGGAACCTCCCTCAAAGTACCGATACTGGCCTGGCTGAAAGATCGACGAAGTTGTAGGGTGTAATTAATCCCGGCTAGTCTTTCCTTTTAGGGCTTGAAGGAAGATTTGATAAAAACCAGTGGGAGCCATCCTGATTAGATAAGATAATAACCAATCTGATCTTGCACGAGCATACGCTAAAGTGTTTTCTTCTCTCTCTCTCCAGGTAGCGACCATGTCATGCCCTAATAAAGATAATAATATGGATGTATTGACTGAACCCGCTTATTATATTGAGCAGGGGAACGTTGGACCCGTTCTTTCTTATAAGCGTTATAAGACTGAACAGGAAACAAGAGAATATCTGGATATTCACGCCGCCCAAAAGAACATGCATGTTGATGCATCTTCTTCAGGTGTGTTAGTTATTGAGAACTGTTTCTCAGTTCACCCTACGTCCTGGGTATTGGATACCGGATCAGGATCCCATATATGTAAATTGTTACATGGGCTACGTAAAGGTAGAGAACTGGGAAAAGGTGATCATTCCGTTCAAGTAGGGAACGGTGCAAGTATTGCAGCCAAAGCTGTTGGCGAATATCACCTTGTATTGCCAAGTCGTAATACACTGATTCTAAATGAGTGCTATTATATACCGAACATGATGTGCAACATTATATCAGTTTCTTTATTAAGTAAAGAAGGATATAATTTTGTAGTAAAGGATAATGTTATGAACATATTCCAAGATCAAAAGCTGATTGCATCAGGCTCGTTACATAATGGCATATTCATTCTAAATCAGAATACAGTCCTCAATATATAAAACACACACAAGAGAAAAAGTTCAGAAATGAACGAATCCTACTCGTGGCACTGTAGACTTGGTCATATCAATGCGACATGACTGGCTAAGTTACATAAGGATGGTTATTTGAATTCATTTGAATTATCATCTTATGATACTTGCCATTCATGTCTCAAAGGAACATGACCAAAGCTCCGTTTAGTGGACACGGAGAAAGAGTTAATGAACTCTTAGGACTGATACATAGTGATGTATGCGGTCCCATGTCTACGCATGCCAGGAACGGTTCTTCCTACTTCATTACATTCACTGACGATCTCTCTAGATTCGGACATGTGTTCCTGATGAAACACAAGTCTGAAGCTTTTGAGAAATTCAGAGAATATAAGCACGAAGTAGAAAAACAAACAGGCAAAAGTATTAAGATCCTTCGATCTGATCGAGGAGGAGAATACTTAAGCAATGAGTTCCTAGATTATCTAAAAGAGAATGGGATTCTCTCTCATCTTACTCCTCCTTATACACCACAGCACAACGGTGTATCGGAGCGGAGGAATCGCACCCTATTAGATAAGGTGCGCTCTATGATGAGTACAGCTGAGTTACCTATTTCCTTCTGGGGGTATGCGCTTGAGACAGCATCATACCTATTGAATCAAGTTCCAACTAAATCTGTACCTACCACACCATATGAGATATGGAGTGGGAAGCGACCATGTCTTAAACGAGTTAAGATATGGGGTTGTTTGGCCTATGTCAAAAGGCAAAATCCAGACAAACTCGAGGCACGGTCAGTTCTATGTAAGTTTGTGGGATATCCTAAACATTCAAATGGATATTTTTTCTACCACAGTGAACAACAAAAAGTGTTTATTGCTCAACATGCCACCTTTTTAGAAAAGGAATTTCTTGCAAAAGAGATTAGTGGCTCTGAGGTAGAACTGGAAGAAGTTCCAGAAACACAAACTATAACTGAAGATTTAGTGGAACCAGAAGATTCGGTAGTACCCAACGAACCCCAGCCTCTCCGCCGATCTAGTAGGGTTTCTCGTCCACCTGAGAGATACTACGGTTTTCTCATTGATGGTGGAAGTGAGGATTGCATCATGGAAGATGATGACCCGACTAGTTTCGAGCAGGCCATCACGAGTGGTGACTCTGTGAAATGGCTGGATGCAATGCGGTCCGAGATGGAATCCATGTACACCAACAAAGTATGGACTTTGGAAGTTGCTCCTGAAGGGGTAAAACCCATTGGGAGCAAGTGGATCTTCAAGAAAAAACTTGGTGTAGATGGAAAAGTGGAGACTTTCAAAGCTAGACTTGTTGCAAAAGGTTTTCGTCAAAGACCAGGTGTGGACTATGACGAAACCTTTTCTCCAGTGGCTATGCTTAAATCCATCCGGATCATGCTTGCCATCGCTGCATATCATGACTACGAAATCTGGCAAATGGATGTTAAGACCGCCTTTCTAAATGGTGATTTAGAAGAGTGCGTGTACATGACTCAGCCAGAGGGCTTCGTAGACAGTGGGAGCAGCGGGAAGGTGTGCAAGCTGCTTAAATCCATTTATGGATTAAAGCAAGCATCGCGGAGTTGGAACATCTGCTTTGACGTCGTTATCAAAGAGTTTGATTTCGTCAAAAATCCAGATGAACCTTGTATCTACAAGAAGGTGGCAGAGAGTAAGGTTGTCTTCCTCGTATTGTGCGTGGACGACATACTCTTGATAGGAAATGATATTCCTATGCTGCAATCGGTCAATCTCTTCTTATCACAAAAATTCTCAATGAAAGATCTTGGTGATGCCTCCTGCATATTGGGAATTAGGATCTATAGAGATAGATCCAAACGGATTTTGGGATTGTCCCAATCCAGGTACATTGACACCATACTAAAGAGGTTTAGTATGGAAGAATCCAAGCGTGGGAACTTGCCCACGATCTCTGGAGTCACTCTTTCCAAAGAGATGTCTCCTAAGACTGATTTGGAGAGAGCTCGCATGCAAGGGATACCCTATGCTTCGGCCGTAGGCTCTATCATGTACGCGATGCTATGTACCAGAACCGATGTTGCATACTCACTAAGTGTAGTGAGCAGGTATCAAGCTGATCCTGGAGAGAGTCACTGGATAGCTGTGAAGAGCATTCTCAAGTACTTACGAAGGACAAAAGAGATGCTCTTGGTGTATGGTAACGGAGAACTACAAGTGGAGTCCTTTACCGATTCGAGCTTCCAGAGTGATAAGGACGACTCTAAGTCGCAGTCGGGATTTGTCTTTACCCTTTACGGAGGGGCGGTTAGCTGGAAGAGTTCCAAGCAGGAAACCGTGGCAGACTCGACGATGGAGGCTGAATACATCGCTGCCAACGATGCTGCCAAAGAGGCTGTCTGGATCAAGAAGTTCATTACTGAACTTGGAGTGGTTCCATCCATTGAGCATCCAATACCTTTGTATTGTGATAACAATGGAGCGGTGGCTTTGGCCAAGGAACCCAGGTCCTATCAGCGATCCAGGCATATTCTGAGGTGGTATCACCTGATCCGGGAGATAGTTGATCGCCAGGAGATCGAGGTCAGGAGAGTTGACACGAAGAACAACACGGCGGATCCACTCACGAAGGCCATTCCCCAGATACAGTTTGAGAGACTCTTCGGGATGCTCGGTATGAGATACTACAGCAGCTGGCCCTAGTGCAAGTGGGAGATTGTTAGTTGTATGTATGCCCTAGAGGCCAGTATTATACAGATGATGTATATTATATTGGATGCTTAGACATATATAGAGATGACTTTCTTGCTCGATATGATAGTATGCTATCTGGTTGCTCTTTATCTTAACATGTACACTTGTCTCTTTAAACTGTCTTATAGTTACATGTTGGTAAAGCCCTTAGGACGTGTACTTGACTACCTGGACTATGATGCAGATCATACTAGTGGGGACATGGTAGTCCATAGGTACATCCTAAAAGTTCCCTAGTCATGGGTGTATCGAGACGGGGCATCGATATACCAGAGTAGACTAGCGTATACGCTTCTCGACCTATGAGATGGGCGATGGATGATCCCATATCCATTGGTGTTTGACATCAGAGATGATATACGGGTGCTCAGTAGAGACTGGGTACACTGGACGAACTCGCCGAGAACTTCCAGATGGTATTATACCTCACGTCAGATGGCAGTTCTCAGGTGACACTTGTGCAGGTTAGTCTGTAGACCCGAGATCGTCATAGAGTCTTGTGTGATTCCCACTGTGCTTTGATCTCCACCTTACCACGTCCATGAGGGCGTGCAAAACGGTGGTTTTTGGGCACAGTCCCGAGTCACATGGAGGCAATGAGCGATAGGAGGGGTTTCGTCTCTCCCGGTATTGGGGGTTGATGTTGCGCTGTGCTCGACTGGCCGTAACAGGGAAGTCCCGGGCCAGGGCTGATCAGAGATTTGCTGGTAAGTGTTACCAGTAGTTTCTCGACCAGTTATGAGCCTCACATCGGCACGACTTATCGGTTATTGGGGTCTGACGTTTACCACCCCTAGACTTGATATGCGACATATCAGACGAACAGACCGGACTGTACGGTAAGTGTTACTGGTTGGATTCACAGGAGTGTGAGCAGGCTTGCTCGTCGATCTTCTGATCGCTCAATACCTGGGTGGCCATTACGTTTAGCAGACTGCTTGCGGCTTGTGGGTGCTTGATATGATCATCATCTACTGCCGGCGTATTGACGAGTCTTTAGAGTCCTACGCGGAGGTTTCCTGGCTCAAGCAAAACGAAATAGGAGCGCATATGAGATATGTGCGGGAGCAAGAATAATGCATGTATGTGATACCGTATTTCATTCTCGTGATGAATGTATCGAATGGTTATATGCGATATAACCTAGATATCGAATCAAGGATTGATTCGATAAGCCGATACATAGGATACTAGTCGGTTATATGCGATATGACCGGATCGTTAAATCAAGTGTTGACTTAATGATTTAATGTATAATTATATATTTGATATATTACTTTGCATTAACTAGTATTGGTTCATTTTAAAAGGATTTTCTCACTTGATGCACATTGTATATGTGATATATTTTTGTGCACTTGTTTGTATCATGTTTGATGATACTTGCTCACTTGGGTTTTTGTAAAGATTAAACCATGGTTATATGAATGGTTAGGGTTTTGTTTATTTACTTATTTATTTATTTATTTATTCATTTTGGAAAATAAAAGAGAATGGTGGCTTATTTTGTTTGTATGTTGAAGCTTCTTGAAGCTTTGAACAAGTCCACCATTCTTATCTCATCCTTAACCCTAACCATTCCAACTAACCCTAGTTTACTCTCTACACTTGACTATGGTTAGGATATGATAAGTATTCATATTAGTTTCTTTTTTAAATAAGAGACTTATCATATTCTTCACTTTCTCCTTCTTATTCTTCAAGAAAAACCTTGCCTTCATCAATGGCAACTTGAGCAAATGAGTGAGAAATCCAATTCTAAAGTGAACCCACCTCCTATTTCTTCATCCTCTACCTCTTGACAAGTAGTATAGGGTGTTTACTTCACAAGTTTCACAACTTGGTGAAGTTGGAGCTTGATCTTGTATAACCTCGACGTAGATCATCTTCGGCACGAAGCCGACGACCTTGCCTGCCCATTTCTCCGATGAAGCCGATGCTTGAGTCCGGGATCCGAGACGGACAGCGAGAGGACGTCTACGTGGAGCTAAGGAAGTGGAGAACCGGATCTACAAAGGTTGTAGCCTCTTTCTTTTAGTTAAGTAGTTAACTAGTTTCACTTTGTCGCCTAAAATTCTAGTTAACGATCTAGTCTAGGGTTTCTCGGCACCGTAAAGTTTGAAATTGGCATGGTTGATGCCTTGTGAGACCTCTATAGTGTGCCTAGGAACCCTACATTTAGCTCTGCAAATTCTGCATAATAAGTAAACAAATAATATTTAGTAGAGTTTGTTTTATTGAGATATTAACTTAACCATTAAGACTTTGGTCAAAGGTATTTAATAAAGTAAGCATATTTTAAATGGGCAAAATGTTACATGGATATTATATGCTTACATTTTCCTACCAAATGTTAATTATAATATATAAACACATAGTATTTTTACAGATAAACTCTCATATGTATCATATATTATAATAAACATATTTTCTAATATAGAAATAGTAGGAAAATGTCATATTAAATGTGCAGTTTTATCAACTGAACAAATATCCCCGAACTTATCGTTGATCGTCCCGAGCAAACTAGTTTATTCAAGAGAAGGAGAAAAAGAAAGGAGAAAACTAAGCACACTTTCGTAGGCAAACACGATTGCACTGAGCACGTGCAACAAGCCGTTAAACCTCTAGGTGTCCCTAGTAGGAGTGTTGTCTCCTGAGGGTTTTCAGCGGATTACACCCACAAAATCCTATAATAAAAGAGAGATGGTGAAATTTACATATAAAGATAAGAACCATAAAAGAAATACTTTGAAAATTTAGAGTTTCCAACTATACTAGCTTTTCAGTTGTCATGAGCCCTATCTTAATAGTCATGAAAAGATGTTAGAAATCACATTATCCCTCAATAAAACATTGTCTTTATTCTTCATTCCTACCTTTCGTCCAAACATCGATCATATACCCCTACGTGTGTGAATAGAACATCCCTACACTCGGAGAATTCAATTCAAGCTATCATACTCTTGTCCATCTGCCGTAGTACTTTTTAATTTGATGAATATTTAGATTTGCTCACACATTTTCATGCGACCGTTAATACTTCTTGAGATATTAACCGACCGATTACTCATGTGCTTGCTGATTAGGTGATAGTATTTTCCTCGTCTTGCATTACCTAAGGCTTAGCAGTGATTCCCAGACCAGTTGGCTTTAGGGCACTAGGTGAGGAGGCACCATCGCTATATTTTTTTATTGCTGCCTTGGCGATAACAAAACCAGTGTTCATTTTTCTTTTCACCATTTTTATATTTTCTTCATTTTTTTATTTCCTTTATACTTTGGCTTTTAGACAAGAGCATTTCAAGGTATCCTTTACTATCCCGAGTTTCAAGACGTGTGTAAGTGCATATAGTAGGGTATCAACATTCAAATGTTTGGCTTCCAGAATAGAAACTATTTTTCAGACTTATTTTTATCCTCAGATTAGTGATTTCCTTCATCTTACTAACCCTTGGGACAACAACTCATAACTACTTATTACTAGTTCGTTTAAGAAAACTTCTAATTTTCTTAAACTATTCCTATCTTTTGGATGTAATTTTTCACACTCTACTCTTTTGTTATAAATTTTTTTTTCTAAAAAAGTTGTGCTTATGCAAAATATGATGCAAATTGATGTGTAAATAAGCACAAACCTCCCACAAACTTGTTTTCAACAGTGTCCTCACTGTTGCTATCTGCTGGATCACAAAAACCTGTAAGCTTGGGAGGACATTATTAATGGGGGCAAAAATATATGAAAATGAAAATCCTCCCCCAAACTTATTTTTGGCTCACAAATTTGAGGACAAAAGTTATGTTCAAGAGCCAAAAATATACCCCCCCTCAAACATAAGTTGACAATACGAAGCATTTTAAGAGGGGGTTAGTTATTTGGTCAAACTAAGACTTTACAAAGACCAAAAGTTAACACCAACCATTCAAAGATTTTATCAGTATAGCGTATAAGTTGGTGGAAGAATGTGTTGTACCGAGTCAAGAAAAAATGGGGAAGGGATAAGAGGTGGTCTGGAAAGGGTTTGAAATTAGAGAAAAGAAAGAATGAGGATGAATGTGAATGATTAGGAAGAAGGAATGGTGATGGTTCAACCTCTATAGGTGGAGATTGATCAATCACAAAATCCGTATTGTTTAAAAATTCAAGTTCGTCAGCAAAAAGTTCTTCAAAACTTTTATCAATGGTGTGATTGAACATTCTGCTGTCAAAAAGTTTTGTGCCAGAATTTATCCTACTTGATTCATCAAAAATCATTGAGGTAGAGGACTCGAAAAACTCATCTACCTCATTTTCAAAAATATCCAAATCAAGTTGAATTTATGGTATTACTGAACTTGAATTAACGGATTTTGATTCATCAAAACTCACTGAAACTATAGGAACAGAAGAAGAACCGGAGAAAATAGAAGGTGAAATGGGTAAACAAATTGGTGTGTCGAGTGTTGCTGTACCAAATATGAAAGATGGAGGCTGTATTTCGGTCTGATCTTCGGGTATACCATTATCATCAACTTCAAGATATATTTAGGATTCGGGAAGAATTAAAGGCTCAAGATGATGACCACACGGAAGTGAAAAGATTTGATGAATTGGTGGGACAAAATCATCCAAAATTTTGGGTTCATCAATCAATATATCCCCAACATCAATCACCTCATTCAAGTGAAGGTTAAAATTCTCAAACACCTCATCAAAAGTATGGTTTTCAATCAGTTTTGGTTCAAGAGTGGAGGTGTAGAGATCACAAGGGTTGGGTATGGTTTCACTTGAAATGGACCCTTCACAGTCGGGTAAATCAAACACTACAAAGTCACACAACTAATCAGACATTCTATTTGGTGCACTTGATGAATCTATGAAACTGGAGTTGTGGATTTCAGTTTGGAATGGGGAGGTTTGATTAGGAAGGGTGTACAGTTCTGTCTTACTACCCAAATCCTTCCTAATTTGGTTCGACAGTTCCAGAATTTTTTCTAATGTCTGCTCTAGACTAGTCTTGGGTTGATAAGGGGTTTCAGTATAAGATTGAAATTCCTGTGGATAATTAAAACTCCCAAATGACTGATTAGAAGAACTGTCTAGAGTAGGTGGAAAAGTCGGATTGGATTGATAGGAATAGAATGGTTGCGGAACTTGGGTAGGAGTAGGATCAATATTATGATAAGAAGAATATTGATATGGGTTGGTTGTCTGGCTATTTTCAACAGACATCTTATATGCCACAAACCGCATATCAAACTCTTCTCCGGACAGTGGCGGTGATGGTTGATATTGGTCCGGGTTGAAACTTTGTCCTCTAGACCTAGCTATGTGCTCAGCAATGGACATTCGTCTAGGGGCTTCCTCACTCTGGGTATGAACTGAAACAGGTGTAGGATTAGGATACGGTTGATAAAACCTAGACTGAGGTGGCCAACTGTTTCTTCCTGCTTGTTCTATATGATCTCTTAAGGACATGGAAAAGCCGGACGGTATACCGAAGGGATTACGAAAACAAGAGATATCTGGTTGTGGACAGCAAAGCTCGGCAAGTGTTCTTCTGTTTAGGTCACCCATTATAAGAAGAGAAGAAGGGGGAAGGGGAGAAAATAATTGGTTTGTTTTGAAAAATGACGGATATAGACAAATCACACAAAAATGCACAAACAACCCTAGAACTATGGTTACCTAGGTCCAGTCTCTAGACCGCTCCTAGACTTCCAAAGGAAAAGCCGTAGGATCAATCCTCTACCGCCTCTTTACTACCCTTATAGCCAGGTAAGTGCAAGGTGAGTGGGAGGCTCCCCACTACGAAAGTAGTGGTTCTAATTAAGTAACCACTCGTCTTAGACACACTTGCCTAGGCACTACAAAAGTAATGCGGATAAGCGATAGATTACCCACGACCTTCCTCTGTCCTTATTAAGCGCGACAGTCCTTAGAGTCTGGTCTAGATATTTTTTTAAATTAATGTAGGGTTGATGCAGATGCTCGGTTTGTGATTTGTGGGGCTTAGGAAGGGTGATGAAATCCCCACCTAATCTGGATTTGGTCTTGCCCCTTAAAAATCCGTATTAAAATATGCAAAAACAAACCGCAAAACAAAACTTTGCAAAAAGATTTTTGAGCGGCGATATTTTGCAAAGAATCCTGCAGAAAATAGATTTTATTGGATTTGAGAGGAGAGAGAAAGAGTTAAGAAAGATACCAGAGAAGTGTGAAACCCTAGATCTCATGTTTCCTCAAGTCTGTGACTCCAGATTGCCTCGCAAATTTCACACACAAATCGTTAAATATGCAATATGCAGTTTTGTTTTAATAATGATATGAATCGTCTAAGAATTCAACACAAATAGTAAGAATAAAAAAATTACGCCCGTATCCCCGGCAACATCGCCATTTGATTGGTTCGAAAGAGTGTATTTGTAGTGTAACCGCAATCAATAACGGTGTCGCGTGTAGCTAGACCGAGATGAGTACGGGTCATCCTCTGGAAAATGTTGAATCTTTTACTCTTAGTTTAGATGTGTTGAGAAAGAGAGGAGGGATAAAGAATTTTGAAGAATGGTTTCTAGATCTACGTTAAGTAAGAATGCAAAAATATAGATCTCGATTATTTTAGGGATGCAGTTAATATAATAAGGGGGCTTGTAGGGTTCGTTAGGATTTAGTAGTCATGGACGATTAATTAAAAGTTATCCTTTTTATCCTTTAATAGATTTAAAACTAGAATGACGGTGATGCGTGTAGATTAGGGTTTCTGGAGGGAAAATGAATCCCACTCTTAACCCTTATCTCGACACGGAACTCCGTTCATATCTAACCTTTACCAAAACAATCATTAATCTAATCTCTAATCGCGGTCGGAACTAACAAAGAATTGTTAGCGCGCCCGATTAGGATGTTATTGATTTTTTTGATAAAGTTCATAAACTTTATAGGACTTAAAAAGGGTTTAGGGATGTTCATCATCCATTAGCCTACCCTAATCCTACGAACCCTAACAAACGGAGAATTACTCGCGCATGTTGGGAGAAAAAGAGATGGAGAGAAAATGCATAATTAAACTACGAAGAAATAGAATAAGAAAAAGAACTACCTTTATTAATCAACAATATTCATTACACTTTGATTCTTAGAAAATGATTACAAAGACTAGCTTGCTTCTCGATCTCTTCCAAGGAGGTAGACGAACATTTGATGATCAGTCTGGATGCATGAGCCGTCTTAGACTTCATGATCGCGTCGACTTGATGATTTTTCCAAGAGGCTCTCGGTCTTTATTTATAGTCCCAAAGCCAGAAATCTAGCTTCTAAATTTGGAAGCAACTAGTTATGATCCGACAGAAAAAATCCCACCTTCTGAACCCTGTAGAACGCGGCGGATCCGCGGCCAATATGGGGGTTTGGCCGTGGATCCGCGGCTAAAAAGTTAGATCTCATGTTGATTTTTCTGGCCTTGCATCTTCATGACACGTGGTGATCAATGGAATCTTTGTAAACTGGAAATCCTTTCTTTGTTTCTACCAGATTTGATTTCTTTAGTTTGCTTTCTTAATTAGGCAGGTTTGCTTTAACAACTTTGATTCCCTTGATTTTAGCTCTGCAAATTCTACACAATAACTCAACAAATAATATTTAGTAGAGTTTGTTTTATTGAGATATTAACTTAACCATTAAGACTTTGGTCAAAGGTATTTAATAAAGTAAGCATATTTTAAATGGGCCAAATGTTACATGGATATTATATGCTTACATTTTCCTACCAAATGTTAATTATAATAAATAAACACATGAAAATAGTATTTTTACAGATAAACCCTCATATGTATCATATATTATAATAAACACCTTTTCTAATATAGAAATAGTAAGAAAATGTCATATTAAATGTGCAGTTTTATCAACTGAACAATTCCAAAGAAAGAAGAGATAAGAATGTCGTCAGTGAACAATCGCTCGGTAAGTTCCAAAAGAGAAATATATCAAGTAAAAGGAATAGATCTGGTAATTTATCTGTTTTTGTTATACTAACGTATTTGTTTGTAACTTGGTACAGAATACATCAGTGTATATGAGAGGAGTCCAACTTGCTCCGTGGACTAAGGCATATGGAGTACAAGGCCCCGTCAAAACCCACGGGATAACGACAATGGATATTCAGGTTAAATGTATTATAGTGACCGTCTCATTTTACTTCTAATACATTTTGTACCAACCTACCCCTTAAAAATCCCGTAAATGTATATTGTATTGATTATAATGATTTGTTGTATAAGACTTGCCGAAACCATGATATAAGTTATTCATGTAAACGGTTCAGGATGTAAATGGATATTCATGTAGCCAAATCAAGATATATCCATGGTTTGGTCAATTCAAGTCATGTTGATTTTGTTCTGGTATAGTTCTGGTATTCTTGTACAAGTTCGAGTATAGATTGGATTCATGTTGTATTGGAGTTAAGATTGGATTGTGTTCATGTTAGAATGTATTCGGATTAAACCGAGACTCAGATTGAGTCAGACACTTAAACAGAATTGGATACCTGAATTAGGTTTTGGAGTTATCGGTAACTGCTGCACATGGACGATAGACTTTTTCCAAGCCAATTACCATTGATAACCCTGTTTTAGTTTTCTACCTTTAATAAGCAAGCACCCACTTTCTCCGGCTCTCTGAAGCTCAAGAGAATTGGTCCGTCTTAAACCTATATTTACTAGGGTCCTAATTGTAATTTAATATAACTTGAGGGAGTTTTATGAAAAATATTTTATATACACTTCCAAAATAATCCTCAAGTATTTATTTATATTCTTTAGGGTTTTCATGGATGTAATTTTTTTAAAAGTGAGGTATTCTAGTGAATAAATACCTTGCTTGAATAATACATGGTATTTAGTGTAAAGTTGACTTGTATGGAATCTTGATGGTATTTTCATGAAACTTGTAATTCTTTTCTTTTGTTTAGAAAAAAACATGGAATTTATTATATATTTAAAATAGATGGTTTGACAATATTTATATATAATTATTAAAAATAAAATTTATTTATTAAATAAAAAATCACGCTTTTCTTAAAAACTGCATTAAAAATTCCATCGAGATCGTATGCTGCATGAGGAGGTCTGCGTCTTGCCTTACTAGTCCGATGGATATGCGATAACCCGCACCAACCGAATCGGATTCCCCAAAAGTGGGTTGTAGAGGCACAATCGCAAGGAATTTAAATAATACAATTTAAAGAATACGGTTTTTAATAGTTTATGGTATTTTAATGTAAAAGTCGTATTTGTCCCAAAAATATTATTAAAAGAAAATCGTGCTATGTCATGATGTGTGTTTGTGAGAGGTAGGTCATTATCTCGTGAGATTTTCTAAAGGCAATACAAGAAAAAAAAGGATAAAAGATGCCATATGTAACTTTATGGTATTTAAACGTAAAAGTGTAATAAAAGTTGTTTTATATGGAATTTTGGAATGAACTTGTTTATAATTATTGTTTAATGTTTAACAAACAAAGTATAATGATTTAAATAATTAATTCTTAAGAAAAGTAGTTATTTTAAAAAGTTTTAGAAAAGAATGTCGGTATAACTCCACTTACTGACATAATTGAAAAGAAGAAGTTTTGAGATGTGAAAAGAAGAGAAGAGAGGGAACTTACTAGTTTAGGGTTTAGAGGAGAGGTTGATGAAAGAATTGGGAGTTTCGTGGAGTCACGGGGTCGCCGGAATCGTCTCGAATCGTCGCCAGAACTTGACGTAGTGCTAACTCCACTTGTACTCTTCTTTGCCTTAGAAAATTTTGAGGATTTTTTACAATAGATTTCAGAATGAAGAGGGCTAGGATATGATGTGGTATTTATATGATGGAATTATGGTTTTGAGAATTGAAGAGAGAATTAAAATGTATTAAAAATATGATTTATGAGTGAATTAATATTCTCAGGATAATTGCAGGGAATTCAAACATAATAGGAGTAGTGGGGGTAGGCCAAAAGACTGGTGTGCAGAAAATGGAGGCATTACTGATGGGGGTGCCCGGCGCCGCCGGCTTTATAGGCCACCTCGCCGGCTACTTGTATGGGTTTGGGGCTTGGATTCTTGCCACGTGTCTAGTCGGTCCATATATCATTGTGCACATGTTTGTTTTATTTGACTTTTCATTTTTACGTGTATTGCACGTGTAAACTTTTTGGCTTCCAAAAAGTTTAAAATAAAAATCAGTAAAAATATATATGGCTGATAGGATTCGAACACAGGGGCTACGTCACAGCAGTGCAAGGCTTTACCAATGAGCTACACGTTATTTCTTACCGTTCTTAAACAATTTTAATTTATAACTTGTGCTCAGGCTTGAAACTCTATTCTGTACATTAATTTGAAATTTTTTTTACAATAAAATTAGAGTCGTTACACGTTTTCATCACAGTGAAAGCCGAAATGGCCGCGATGCAAAAGAAACTCGAAGCTATTGAAAACAAATTCTCGTCAACCTCCCTAAACTAAGTTACGCTCCCCAAAACCGTGTGTGGTTGCTGTTTTGACCCATCACATTTAACGGAAGAATGTCCTTTGAATCCTCCGTCTAACGGTCATGAACAAACCAATACTGTTTTTCAGCAACAACCTAGAAATGACCCTTATTCATCCACATATAATCAGGCATGGAGGAATCATCCTAATTTTTCTTGGAACCAAAACCAATCTCAAAATCAAAATCAGTTCCCAAGCCAAAATAACTATCAAAGGCTTCCTTCACAGCGACAACCACCACACCAAATTCAGCAACCCTTTCAACCGCAATCTTTTCAAAATATGGTCAACAACTTTGCTCCATATAATAATATTTCAACGGCCGATACTGATAAAACCTCTGCACTCGAACGAAACCTAGAAATGTTTATTAAACAATCAACACAAACGATGGCCAATTTAACGTCTTCTATCCAAACGTTAGTGCAACACATTGCTTCCCACGGTGAAAGCATAAAATCGATAGAAGCACAACTTGCACAATTAAATTCTGCAATGAGTAAGAGAGAGAAAGGGAGATTCCTATCTCAATCTCTACCAAATCCCGGCCACTCACAAAGCGCAGATCTCATCCTTCAAAATCATAATGTGAGTGTCGTAACTACGTTAAGATCGGAAAGAGTGCTGAAGGTGAACAAGTTGAAGTTGATGATATTGATGAAACCCCGACTATTACTTCTACTCCTACTTTGTCTAATCCAACATCTTCTTCCGAGCATATTCTCTGTTTTCCATTAGGCTCGAATCCTCAGTCCACTTCTTTGAAGGAATTAACATCTACGACCATCCCAAATCCAATTTTGGGATCCATTCTATCCCCACAAATTTCTCCTCAAAAATTGGCCCCGACCCTTATTGATAAAGCTCCTTTTCCACATTGGTTGAGGGCCAACAGATCAAGTCCCCAAATAGAGAAGATTGTGAAATTTTTTAAACAAGTTAAGATAAATATTCCTCTCTTAGATTCTATCCAAAAAGTTCCATCCTATGCGAAAATTCTAAAGGACTTGTGCACTAGGAAAAGAAAAATTCAAGTGCCTAAAAAAGTTTTCTTAGTGAGTAATATGAGCAATTCTCTTACCCAATTGGTGTCCACGAAACGTAAGGACCCCGGTTGTCCTACAATATCTATAACTATTGGGGGTGAAAATATCAAACGTTCTCTACTCGATTTAGGTGCTAGTGTTAACTTGCTTCCGTATTCTGTTTATGAGCAATTAGGCATAGGAGAGTTGAAATCTGCGCACTGCACTCTCCAGATGGCCGACCGATCTATCACCCAACCTAGGGGTGAGCTAAAGGACGTTCTAATCAAAGTCGGGGAATTTATATTCCCTGTGAACTTTATAGTTATAGATACACAGCCTGTCGCAAATCCATGAAACCAAATACCGGCGATTCTAGGTTGACCTTTTCTAGCAACTTCCAACGCGATAATCAATTGTCGTAACGGCTCAATGAACCTGTCTTTTGGGAAGATGACAATTGAGCTTAACATTTACAAGTTAGGAAGTCAACCCTCCGAACCTTATGCTCATATAATTGATGTTTGTTCTGTCAAAAAAATAGATTCCGATAGTTGCGAATTTGAGGAACTTCACGATACTAATCTAGACTCCACTAGTGCGTTATTGTTTGATCCTGCTATTTATTATACACATGAGAACCTTTCTATCGATAAGTCCACACCCACGTCCGAATCCTTTGACTTGTCGAATGAGTTAGTCGAGCTTTCCAGGTCAATATCTAACGCTAAATATGAACCTTTTATGAAGTCCGAGTATCAGCCCTTTCTTTCCGATGAGATTATCATTCGGAATATCGATAGAAGTTTTGAAGACATTTTTGCCGAAGAACTTGCATTCCTTGAAGACATGAGAGTTGTGATGAATCAACCCCCATCCAAAGAAGTTGAACCGCTATCCCTTCTTCTTATCAAGAACGAGAATGCGAGTAGTGCACCATCACTGTTTCGTCTCAACCAACCGAGACGTAAACCCGTTCAATTACACCTCTTATCTTCTCTCTACTTCTTTATGTCTATAGGTGACATGATCTTTTACCAACCATGGTGTTACATTGATAAAATATTCGAATGGTTGGTGTTGACTTTTGGTCTTTGTAAAGCTTTGCATAGACCAATAATTTTACCCCCTCTTTATAATTTTAAATGTTTAAAACTGTTTTACTCAAGTTGGGGGGGGGGGAGAATATTTTGCCTCCTGGAAGAATTTTTGAACGATTGTGAGCCAAAAATAAGTTTGGGGGGGGGGATTTCACTGTCATTAATTCTTGTCCCTTTTACTAACCCCCCCCCAAGTCTACAGGTTTTAGGCTTAAAATATGACATCGGTGAGGAGATTGCTGCAAATAGGTTTGGGGGAGGTTTGTGCTTAGTCACACATCATTTTGCATTATACAAAATAAAAGCAAAAATTTTTTTTTTGATAATAAAAGTTAAGATGTGAAAAATACATATGAATGATAAGAAGAGATTTAAGAAAAGCAAGAAAATTAGATATTTTAAAGCGAAGCTAGTAATAAGTAGTCATGAGCCGTTGTCCCAAGGGTTAGTAATATGAAGGGATCACTAATCTACGGATAGAAATAAGTCTGAAAAATAGTCCCTATTCTTGAGTCCAAACATCTGAACGTTGATACCCTACTATACGCAGTTGCACACATCTTGAAACTTGGGATAGTAGAGAATACCTTGAAATGCTCCTGTCAAAAAGCTTTAGAATGAAGAATATATATATATATATATATATATATATATATAAACAAAAATAAAAACGATACAGAAAAATGGTGAAAAAATTGAACACTGGTTTTGTAATTACTTAAGGTAGCATAAAAAATATAGCGAGGGTGCCTTATCACTTACTGCCTCAGACCAACTGATTTGGGAGCCACTGCTAAGCCTTAGGTGTTGCAAGGCTAGGATATTTCTAATTACACCTTAATGAGTGAGCACATTTGGTAATCGGTCGGTTAGTACCTCAAGAAGTATTAACGGTCGCATGAAAAATATGTGAGCAATTCCATGTATAAAACATTCACCGACTAAAAAGTACTAGGGAAGATGGACAGGAGTATGATACCTTGAATTGAATTCTCTAAGTGTATGGATGTCTTTTACACACACGTAGGTGTATATGATCGAAGTTTGGAAGAAAGGTAGGGAAGAAAACTAAAGGAGATATTTTATTGAGGGATGATGTGATTTCTAATATCATTCCATGACTATTAAGATAGGGCTCATGGCAACTAAAAAGCTAGTGTAGTTTGAAACTCTTATTTTCAAGTTCTTTCTTTTATATGTTCCTTATCTTTGTATGTAACTTTCATCTTCTTTCTTTTATTATGGGATTTTGTGGGTGTAATCCGCTGAAAACCCTCAGGAGACAACACTCCTCCTGTTATGGACATTTAGAGGTTTAAAAGCTTGTTGCACAAGCTAAGTGCAATCGTGTTGCCTACGAAAGTGAGCTAGGTTTTTCTTTTTCTCTTTAATAACTAGTTTGCCCGGGACGATCAATGTTAAGTTTGGGGAATTTGATTAGTCTAAAATATTGCACATTTGATTGAACATTTTTCCTACTATTGTTAAGTACTAAAACGTGTTATTGTAAATATAGAACATATGTGGGTTTATTTGTAAAAAGTTTATTATCATATATTTCTACATTATAATTAACATAATAAGGGAAAATATATGCATATAATATTTATATGAAATCTTAGTAATTAAAATATGCATATCATATCAAATATTTCTAATCAATATTTTTAAGATATTATATCATTTAAATGGTTAGGATAATATCTAAAAAATACCAAATACTACTGACACCATGACTTGAGATATTGTGCAGATATTAGCTCAGGTCTGGAATCCAAGTAAGAAATCCGAGTTAAATCGGGATGTCGGAATGGAATCTGCCAAAAATATAGAAGCAAATCAAGAGATCTATCAACGGCAGAGACTCAGAGCATTATTTTCAGAATCTAGATATCAAAAGGATCTCCACATAGAAACACAAAATACCATAAAAAAATCCTAAAACTTGATGCCACTAGGTTGCAGCGGAACCGTGGACAAACAAGGCTATATGCGGCGGTTCCGCGGCGCAATCTGGGCCATTGGATGTGATATTTCGGGGATTTGATCTTAACAACATATATTCACAGATGGCATCTAGGGTTTCTATTTTATGAGACTATATAAGGGACCGAGAGCTGCACATTGAAAATGATCATAGAAGAGATCCAGAGATCCAAGAGATCCACGTATCCGAGTGATCATCAGCTATTCATCTACTTCCAACAAGAGAGATCTAGAGCAAACTAGGGATTCTTGTAATCTATTTTCTAAGAAGCAAAATTGTAAATGCAATAGTTGATTAATAAATGTAGTGTTTTTATTATTCTTTTTGTAATTAATTTCCGCACTTACTTTCTGTACTTACATTTCTACATCTTAATCATGTTTTCATTCAACCTTTCTTCTAAATTTTTAACCATGAGTGAGTAATTCCTAGCTTGTCAGGGTTCGTAGGATAGGGTAGAATCATGAATGAGAAAATCTTTTAATTTCTTTTTATATATTTGAAAGTTTATAAATTTTAGCAAAATAAATATTAACATTCTTATCGGGCACGCTACCAATTTATTGATAGTCATGACCACGATTTGAGATTGGTTTAACACTTTTTTTGTTAAGGGCTAGACATGAATAGAGATCAATGCAAGGACAAGGGTTAGTAGTAGGGAAGCCCTAGTTTCTTTTAAGAACCCTAATCTACATTCATCACTATCGATATAGTTTTAAACTATTAAAAGATAAATGAGTCATTTTTAATTATTCATCCATTACTACCAAGTCCAATGAACCCTACAAGCCTTTTCCTTATAAATCTTATATCCGTAACGAAAAAACAACTATCCCATCTTCAATCAACTCGTCTAAAGCAAAAAAAGGGTTCACGTTTCCCTGCGGATGACCCGTACTCATCGTGGCTAGCTACTAACGACACCGTCTTAATTGCGGTTACTTTACAAAACACTTTTTAACGATCAATCAGGCAACCCCAATCAACAAAGTGAATGGGCCACTCAACACTTCACGGAATACGATAACTTGAGCACCCCTCCGTGGGTCATCCTATACCCCTTACGAGTGCGACAAATAGCCCGCCAATTTTAGAGTGAGCCCCCCTTCGTCTTAACACCATGAGATGCGAGCCCGTTGTTTTCTAGAACCCGGCTACTCAAGCACTCCACCGCGGGGTAATCCTAGTATAGAAAAGAAAAAGTTCTCTTGATGGAATAGAGTAGGACCCTGGCTGAGCCTGAGTCAATCCTCCTCCACCAGTACCAATAGGCGGCATAGGGGAAGTAACTATTGAAGCTATCGAGAAAGTACCAAATGCTGTGGATCATCTTCGACGGAGGAAGATCGACGGACAAGCTCAATCAAGGAGACCTCAAGGAGCTAAGGAAGAGGGTAGAAGACCGAAGGACATGGATTTTTTTGGTATAACACTTCTATCTCAGTAGTTAACCTCTTTGTAGCTTGCTAGTTTCATGTTTGGTTTCGATTCTAGGTAGTCGTTTCTAGCGCCAAGTTTTTAAACACCAAAACTTTTCGTTCTGCAACGGCCGCAGTCGACCGCCAGGGCGCCAGGAACCCTAACATAATATCAAAGCCATCCAAACATTAGAAACTAGTAGTGGACGATGCATTAGTTTCAAAACCAAAATATTCTGATTTCAAAACCCACTCTTTGTTTTGAAATTATTTTGGTCTCTAAATTTTTTTTAAACAAGTGCAGAGACATAGTCTAAACATGTATGTGACACACGATAAACGAGCCTATTTCCTCAAAACTTGGCCGGCCAAAACCCAAAAATTCCTGATTCTGCCTTTTAGTATTCACTTATGGGCCCCGTTTTCATCCAGTGTCTTTGGTTCTGTAAATTGGTGTTTTTGGTCTTGTTTGTTTTCTCCAGATTTCACGTAGTATTATCTTTGCTTTGGGGGAAACTTGGAAAGTTTCAAAACTTGAAATTTTGCATCGTTTATATTTGTGATGTGGTGTTTGTGTTTTTCAAACATCGTCTATTTGCTATATGTCATTTAGATGAGGTTGCACATACTTGCTTATACTGCTGTGATGTTGATATCTGTGATGGAATGTTCGGATTGTCATGTTGGATAGACTCTAGTGCAATGGTAGCTGTACAGTTTAGACTCATTTGTATATTCATTATTGCGGGGCAAGCGTCCGACTTGTGGACTGCCGTTTCCGCTAGTTTCTATATTCTTTTATTGGGGAACGACCGGGTTGAGGTCGATGTCACCATTAGCTGTAGGACCAACCATCACCCCTCGTCAGGGTCTAGAAATGTGTACACTAGTCTACTCCAGTATATCGATGCCCAGTCCCGATACTACCATGACTAGGGACATTTAAGGATGTGCTTATGGACTACCCAACCCCCATATGTATGATCGCCATCATAACGCTGGTAGTCAAGCAAGAATCCTATGGGCTCTATCAACATGTAATAGTGATATGTAATACCATATAATGCATGTACATGATGATAAAAACAAACCGGATAACATACTATCATTTTGAGTAAGACCGTTCTACCCGTATAGGTCCTTCCTCAATCATCACAATCGCGTGCTTGTGATTACAATAATTGACTTGAGGGCACTTTGTCCAACACTTACAACCCTCTACCTAATTCTTTCTCTACCTACATCCTTCATACAATTACACACATTCATTCTCAATTGCTGAACTAAACAAAAATCATTTCTCCTTCATCCTCATCTTAAAATTTAGCCCTTCACTCAAAAATCATGAATTCTTCATCAAACTTGTGCACACCATCAAGTTAGAGCCACTACAACCTCTAGGAGCCTTCACCATGCGCTTCATAAGCTGGAATTTCCTTGTGCACCATCCCTATAGGTAAATCTCACCTCCTTTGCAATTCTTGTTTTGTTAAATACCAGTTTTAGTGTGCAAATATCAGAAACTGGAATTTTTGTGATATTTGTGATGCTAAACATGAATCTGGAGCTATTAGGTTAATCCACTAGAAAAACTAACAATACTAGAATATGGTGAGACCAATAGGAGACAATCCTTAAAGCCCGAGCCCCTAATTTCTCCGTTCACCCGTTGGTTCTCCCTAATTTCCCGCTGCCGCCAGTTTTTCTACGCAATGGTGTTTTGGGTTTCGGTCAGTAGCTTTATTTGGTGATAATATAAGCTACTGTATTGTTTGATTTGTCCTAGATTTCATATAGAGAAATCTAGGAGTGTTCTAGTATTTTTTTAACAATGTTTCCGATATTTATGATACGGTTTTTCGTATTTCTATACCTCAACTGAATTATTGACGTTTGTATGTTAATGTCAGGCGTATTTGGTCATATTTGGAGTAAGTGAGATATACGTTCTAACCTATTGTTCACCGCCGGAGACAGAGACGAACTGGGATGGATCGTCTTGCCTGAATCTGGGGGCAGATGCTATTTGGATTTATCCGTCCACCTCTCCGAAGATACTAAGTTGATTTATGGCACCGTATATTGGAGGTTTGGACAGATGCGACCGTTATAGCAGACTATATCAGATTCCCTCTCATTTTATGAGGAGTTTTTTGATTGTGGGGACGCTCTTCCCTGCAGGTGCAAGCCCCTGTAGTTAATTACGTTACCGTATTGCGATAACCACTTTCTCCTTCTTCAGCAGTTCACTTCGTGTCACGTGTCTGTTTGTTTGTTTTGGTTGCCCGTGGATTGTATACGGAGACTAGTTTATGTCGTCGCCCGTAGGGTTGGATTTGTCCAAATCCGTATATTTTAGATTTGAGGTTAGGTTTATTTAAGGACCATTGATCTGGTTTGAGATTAAGATCGACTTAAAACAAATGAGCATTTATGCCCAATTATTTTAGTTTAAGGACATCACGGTCCATTATCGCCATGTTTGAAGCAAAATTTTAGTTTAGGGACATTTCGGTCTAACATCTATCTGGCGCGCACGTGTATTTGTTACGTGGCGGAATGAACGATGGTGACATGGAATGCGCCCAATTTGGGAAGCGATTCGATTTGAGGTGTGCACGTCAATTTGGAAGTGTATCAATGTATGACGAAAGGAGTTATTGGTTTTCGGGACCCGCCACCTCTCTGAAGACGTTAAGGAATTCTAACGACATATATTAGAGGCGTGGAATGATGTACCCTTGAACCAAGTCCCGTATTTGAGGTAAAGGGTTTATTATGGTCCTAAGAATCATTAGTCATATTTGAGACTAAGATTACTTCAGGAGATACCAGCTGAATATCATTTTGGATATCATTATTAGTCGTGTTTGAGACTAAAATCAGTTTAACAATGTTTTAAGGATCATTTTTATTTAAGATCCAGCAAAAGAGTATTTGGGCTCAGCTGCAAGAAAACTTCAAAGACTTAGCTAATTTGGGCTTAGTCTGCTTATTCTTTTTCTTTTTCATTCAAAAGTGCTAAGCACTTATTTGGGCTCTGTTTGTTCAGCCTTTTTTTTTTTATGTAAAAGTGCTAAGCACTTATTTGAACTTTGATGCTCACATATATGTCATGTGAAGTATTCAGTCATGGGCGCTGCCTAATGAATGTTGAACACTTTAGTCCTTTTGACTAAATGTGAAGTGCTAAACACTTCCTATGGCGTCCACGTGAGGTGCACGTATGGCGCTGGACGCTGCCCAATTATTGCTACGCACTCAGCCGTTTTGGCTGTATATGGAGTGCTAAGAACTTTTTATATGGCGCCCATATGAGGAGAACGTGAGGCGCTGGGCGCTGCCCAATCAGTGCTAAGCACTTAGCTGTCTTCGGTCATATATGGAGTGCTAAGCACTTTTATATGGCGCCCACGTGTGTTTCACGTAAGGCGCTGGCCTTCTGTTTTGGGCACCCGCGTGTTTTTCACGTGAGGCGCTAGGCGCTGTTAAAAGGATGTCCACGTGGGAAGCACGTGAGGCGCTAGTCTTTTTTCCTTTTTTAGAGATTAAATCTCTGTTAATGGCATTTTGACCATTGATGATCACCAAGATCTTCGTTTTTGAAGATCTAGGATCAGGTTTTTCTTTAGGAACCAAGTTCTTTTATAGGTTCTTTTTTCCTTTGTTTTTCTTTTGGACCTAGTTCTTTTCTGAATCTTTGATTCTCAAGAACGAGATCTTCCTAATGAGAATTAAATTCTCAATTTGTGGGAGACTTGTCTTGTGGATCTCTAATCCAGAGAAAAAACTAAGTTCTTTGAGAATGATTAAACCCTTAAAAGAGATATCTTGATCTTTGTGTTTTCTTTACCTTGGTTCTTTTTTGAAAGGGAAGTCGTTCTCTTTGAGAATTAAATTCTCTGTTGTTTTAAAAGTTTTCTGTATTTTTGCAGAAGCTTATAGGTTTTTTTTTCTTTCTGTCTATTTATCTATGAGACTTGAAGTCTCGGGTCCTTTATATAGTGGAGGTAGATTGTTAATTAGTTTTGAGAAAATATTTCATTGAAAGATTCCAATTGATTTAATTGGTCTCAAAATTGATTTGGGGAATTTTACCCACCGTTGGATCTTTGATCCAAGAACTTCTGTTTTACAGAATATGTTGTTTTTCTTTTTAACAAGATTGGGAAAATATTTTCCTATATACAGAATTTATTCTGTCAGGTGGTGATTTTTTAATCACCATTGGATTTTTAATTCAAGGGTTCTCTATTTTACAGAGAGCAGTCTCTTTTTGTTTAAGAAAATTGAGAGAATATATTTCCAAAATAGAATTTTATTCTATTATTGGATCATTGATCCAACCGAGAGTATCTTTCTTATTTAGAAAGATTTGGGAGATATTTTTTCCAAATAGAATTTGATTCTATGTTTTGATAATTTATCATCTCCGTTGGATCTTTGATCCAACGGCTCTATTTAACAGAGAGTATCCCAACTTTTTGTTAGGGAAACGTAGAATTTAATTCTACTTAGGCGGCGGCGCTCACGTGTTGTGCCCATGGGCGCCACTTAAGAATTTAATTCTTATGATAGGTACTTATATGCTTTGCACATTGGCGTCCGTGTGAGGAGCTCGTGCGACGCCATATAAGAATTCAATTCTTACTCAGAAAGTGTTTCTGTGCTTTGCACATTGGCACCGGTGTGAGGAGCACATGCGACACCGTATAAGAATTTAATTTTTACCCAGAAGATTTTATGTGCTTTGCACATTGGCGTTGGATTCCTCATGAGAAGGACGTGGGGAGCCGCCCCATTAAATTTCAACAGAGCTTTGCTCTTTTAATATGTTTAAATATTGGGGAAACAAATTCCCCCCACCGTTGCTCTCAAGTGGCTTACAAGTGGGTGCAACGGTGTCACTTTTTTCCACTGTTGGATCTTCTAGGGAGTTGAACCGTCCCTTCATATCTTATAAATTGGGCCTTTGGCTCTTGAGATGACTGTCGTTTCTTCATCTTCCTTCTTCTTCCTTGAGAATTTAATTCTCTTCTCAGAGCTTAGATCTCTGCCCAAACAAACTCTTAGAGTTTAACTTTGTTTAAGAAACTTGGTAAGAATTATGACCAATTTTTTTTAACTCTTTAAAAGAGACTCTTTTTTGTTTTGGATTTTTAACCCATTAACAGAGCTTGGCTCTTTTTCTTGAAATGATCTCTTAGAGATCTAAAAAATACTTTATTTAGGTAGACCGTGGGTCTTAGAGATCTTAGGGTTTTGCCCTATTATTAACTCTGATCTTCGAGGGTTCTATGGAATTAAATTCCAGAATCTTTCCCATGGGGATTTCTGGGATTTAATCCCATCATCAGAGGAATTCAATTCCGGTTTGTTCTACAGAGCTTATCTCTGAGAAAATTTCTTTTGGAAAATTTTGGGAATTTTATTCTCTTTTCTTATTTTCTTTTCAGGGTTTTGTTGTAGATTCTTCTCACAGATTCAGATCTGTTGTGGAACACGTTCTTCGAGAATATTAGGAGTCTTGAACTCCACTGTTCAATGAGATTTTTTATTAAATAAGAATCCTTTTGGATTCTTACAATGAGAGCCTGCCCCATCATTGATGGGGCATGTCACGCCCCGCTTCCCAGAGTACGGTAAAGAGACATGACGGGTCACGCGACGTATTTACTCAGAAGTAAACATGCTAAGCGTAAATAAGCAATATAGTAAAGTACACAAGCAAGACATGAGATGTCAAAGAATAACAACTTTTATTTATTAAACATCCTTTACAATACAACTGGAAATGTAAATACAAGACTGAAAAGCAATGCCTAAACAATGGCATGAACTGAAATTAAAGTATATACAAGTGACTAGAGCTTTGGGTCTTCTAAGAACTGCTCCAAGTCGTCTGTGCTGGGCTCAATCTCCAGAGAATCAGATCCCCCTGACAACATTCTAAAGAAAGAAGAGAAAAGGAATGTCGTCAGCGAAAAATCAAAAGGTAGAGAAGAATAGACAGAGAATAGAAGATGTAAAGTATAAAAGATTATGTTCGCTATACTAACGTAGTTGTTTGTAGCTTGGTACAGAAGATATTAGTGTTTACGAGAAGAGTCCAACTATTCCATGGACTAAGGTAACCCGTAGTACAAGGCTCCGTCAAACCCCACGGAACAACGGCAATGGATGTTTAGTTACGTCTTTTAATGACCATCTCGTGCCACTTTTAACACATTCCGTACTAGTCTACCCCTTGAAAACCCCATAATGTATTTTGTATTGATGTGTATTATTTTTTTAATAGATGTAAGACTTACCGAAACCATGATATCAGTAGTTCATGTAAACGGAAAGGATATAAACGGACAGTCATGTAAACAATGTCAAATGTATATCTATGGTTCGGTCAAATCAATTCATGTTGATATAGATTGTATTCTGGTATAAATGGATTCATGTTGAATTGGAGCTATACTTGAATTGTATTCAAGGATGAATTGATTTCAGATTAGACTGAGACTCTAACTGAGTCAGACACTTAAACAGAATTGAAGTCCTGAATTAGTTTTGGAGTTATGGGTGACTGCTGCACATGGACGGCAGGGTTTGTGACTTTTTCCAAGCCAATTACCGTATTGATAACCCCGTTTTAGTTGTCTACCTTAAATAGGCAAGCATCCAAATTCTCCGGCTCCCTGAGGCTCAAGAGAACTGGTCCCGCTTAAACCTATGTTTACTAGGGTCCTTATTGTAATTTAATATAACTTGAGGGGGGTTTATGAAAAATAGTTTTGATATATTTTCAAAATAAACCTCAAGCATTTAATTATCGTCTTTAGGGTTTTCATAGATGTAATTTTAAAAGATGAAATATTCTAGTGGATATAAACCTAAATTGAATAGTATATGGTATTTTCATATAATTTGACTTGTATTGATTCTTGATAGTATTTTCATGAACTTTTGTGATTCTTTTCTTTTGATTAGAAAACATGGAATATATTATATATTTAAAATAGATATTTTGATAATATTTATATGTATATAATTATTAAAAATAGAATTTATTTATTAATAGAAATCACGTTTTCTTAGAAATTGTAATAAAAATTCCATCGAGATCGTATGCTCCATGAGGAGGTCTGCATCTCGCTCTACTAGTCCCGAGGATGTGCGATAACCCACACCATCTGGATCGGGTTCTCCAAAATGGGTTGTAGTAGCTTATTTGCAAGGAATTAATTAAAAAAATTTAAAAAATACAGGTTTTGATAGTTTAAGGTATTTTAATGTAAAATTTGCATTTGTCCCAAAACTTATTGTTTCTAAACCATTGTGCTATGTTATGATGAGTGTTGTGATGAGGTAGGTCATTACCTCATGAATTATCTAAAGGTAATACAAAAGGAACATGATGAAATATGTCGAATGTAAAGTTTGTAGTATTTAACCGTAACAATGTAATAAAAGTTGCATAACATGTTATTTTGAGATGAAACTTATTCTAAAGTGTTTGTTTTAGGGTTGTTAAACAAAATATAAAGAGATGGTTAATATGTGGTTAAGAAAAATTGAGTTTTTAAAGAAATTAGAATTGAAAGTCGGATTAACTCCGCTTCCGACGAGTTTTGAAAAGAGAAGTCTTTTTAATAAAAAGAGAGGAGGGGAGAGGGGACTTACGGATTGAGAAAAGAGAGGGGAGGTGGAGGATGGGTTTGCAAGTGTCGTGGAGTCATGGTGTCGCCGGATTCTTCCCGAAACGTCGCCGGAATTTGACCTTGAGCTAACTCCACATGTACAACTTCTTGGACTTGGAAAATTTAGAGAGTTTTGGCAAATGATTTCTGAATGAGAAGGGCTATGGTGTAGTGTGATATTTATAGGAAAAATTAGGGTTAAGGGTATTGAAGAATGGAATTAAAATGCATTAACATTTTGGATTAATTCCTCATTTTAATTCTCTGGAAATGTGTAGGGAAAACAAACAGACTAGGCTTAGTGGGGGAGTCCAAGAGGTGTTGGGGTGAAAAAATTGGGGCTTTACTTACGGTTGGGGCCGGCCGCGCCGGCCCCAAGAAAGATCTCGCCGGCCATTGAGTAGGGTCGGGTCTTGGATGAATGCCATGTGTCCTAGTCGTAGTTAATATTAATTTGCACATGTTTGATTTTTCAGTGACTTTTCATTTTACGTGTATTGCACGTGTAAACTTTTGAGCTTCTAAAAGTTTAAAAGAAAAAATCAGCAAAAATAATGTGGCAGGGGGATTTGAACACAGGGGTTATGTCACAGCAGTGCAAGGCTTTACCAATGAGCTACAAGTGCTTTCTTACTGTTCTTAAACAAGAAATACTTTTAAGTTGTGTTTAGGCTAAGGTACTCCTTTCTGTACTTTTAGAAAAATTTTGTATAGAAAGTTCAGGGTTGTTACAGGGCATTACCTTGATTTTGTGGGGCCCACAGTAGCGATTTTAATATTCTAATCGCTAACTCTCCATTTTTTTATGTACCATGGTTGGTCATCTGTACGATCTTGAAGAGATTATCTCTTATAAGGTGATTCGCATCCAAGGCCGCTGCCAAGGCCAGAAGTTTACTAATGCCCAATGCGATGCGGTCGTGCGTCGCTTCAATGATTACAACGGTCGATTGCTTCCCTGCCGTTCTGCCCTTTTGAAGATCGTCGTTGGGTCGATCTGAGAAGCTATACCCGGACGCCTTGAGGTTATGCCGCTTCAAGTGCTCGATGATGCTGAGAATAAGGTACATTTAGTGTACTTGATACGGTTGATCTCAAAGAAATGGAAAGATAATGTCGTCACCATCTTGCACCGCGTCTTTCAGCAGAAAGCAATAGTATCAGCATATCAGAAGGTGGAGGATATCAGTGGTGACCATGACGCTTGCATCCGAAAGAAGGTGCAAAAAAAGATGGTCGATGAAGCTGAAGGCACACTGCTCAAACTTGCTTTTGAGTTTCAGAATCCGTGTCCGGAGTTTAGCGCCTTGTCGTTGTAGACCTCAGATAATGTAGTAGCTTTTTTTAGTCGTTCTTATCATCACCGTGTAATCTTTTCTGAAGTATGAATGATAAGCCCCATGCACTTTCCCTTTTCTTAATTGTCTTGATTCGGTGTGAAGTAGTTTATGTACTCATTTCGGAGTTTATAGTTTATTCACTCGTTTCGGAGTCTATAGTTTATGTACTCGTTTCGGAGTTTGTAGTTTATGTACTCGTTTCAGAGTCTCTAGTTTATGTACTCGTTTCGGAGTTTTGTAGTTTATTCACTCATTTCGGAGTCTCTGGTTTATGTACTCGTTTCTGAGTTTGTAGTTTATTCACTCGTTTCGGAGTCTCTAGTTTATGTACTCATCTCGGAGTTTTTAGTTTATTCACTCATTTCAGAGTCTCTAGTTTATGTACTCATTTCGGAGTTTATAGTTTATTTACTCGTGTCGGAGTTTCTTTAGTTTACCTCCCTTGGGTTTACATGCAAACTTGTCATAACGTTGTATGTAGATAACCTCCATTTTTTAAGACAGAGGTTCGTTAGGTTTATAGTATTAGGGTTTTAGTCCGTGGTACCGTCGCATTGGCTGATGTATTCCTCGATATGCAATCTTTAAGTTGCTGTTCGAGTAGCCCCGTGATTGTCGTGTCTCTGATCCTTTCGGGGGCTGGACAAGACATCTTCAAGTAATCTTCTTAGGTCATATTACCGTTAGAAGAGCAAGCGTTAGGAATTTGCCATGACGCTTTTTACCTAAAGTTAGGCTCAATTTGGAGCCCCGATGAGTCATAACCGCACTCTTCTGGGGTGGGATGATCTCCAATGGTCTTTTAGGTTTTATATGAGTTGCCGTCAAGACCCGAAGCTGGGAATATGCCATCACTTCGTTTTTCTTTGCTTTGGCGATGTCGCGCCGATTCTTTGCTGAAGTAGGGTAGACATCTGTAAGACCTCTGTGCTGTTTGTATTGCAATTGAAGTCCAGAGCTAGGGATATGCCATCGCCCCAATTTCATTTGATAGTTGCGTCCACATTCTACTGAAATGAGGGGGAACGCCGGGATAGTCTCTAGGTTGTATATGTACCGTCAAGACTTGGAGCTAGGATTTTGCCATTATTCCATTTTTGGTTTGCTTTGACCTTTGGGTCTTTTGTTGACGTTGTGTCTGTATCCCGCTGGGATGAGAAGAACGTTGAGCTAATTTCTAGGCTGTAGATGTTGCCGTCGAGATCTGGCGCTCCCTTTGACGGATCCTGGTGGGAAAATATGGTTCCCTTTTTCTTTTATTTGTGCCCATGGATCATATACAAGAGTCAATATGGACACACTTGCAGGGCAGATGGCATTTTATTTTATTTTATTTTTTATTTCCGCGATACTCTATCTTTTCAGATTTTTACATCGCGAGAGTCGTGATTTCCCAATCATGCCTTCTATTTATCGTGGTGCCCAATCATTTCGGCTATGTATTTTTTTTTATTTTTTACTCCCTATTTTTTATTGCGAGCCGCCCAAACATTTCGGCTATGTATTTTTTTTATTTTTTTACTCGATGCTTTTTATTGCGAGTTGCTCAAACATTTCGGCCTTTTCATATGCATTTTTTGCGGCTCGCTGAGTTTTATTACAAATTAGAACTTGAGATCTGATACCAATCTTGGCATTAGTATCACTGCAACTGGAATATTGTCAGGAGCGAATCATCATTTGCCTTTGCGAGGAGTTGAAATTTGATACCTATTTAGGCATTAGTATCGCTTTAACTGGGATATTGCCATGCGCGAATCATCATTTGCCTTTGTTAATTTGGACAAAGGTGGCTTAGCAAACAGGGTTAAGATCCTGTCGGTTAAGGCTTTTTGACTTTATGAGTCGTAAGGGTCTCATGAAGGTATTTCTCCCTAAGAGTCGTGAGGATCTCATAGGTGTATTTTCTCCTTAGGAATCGTGGGGATTCCCAAGTGATACTTTCCCTCGTAAGTCGTAAGGATCTTCCAAGAACGTTTTCTTCTTATAAGTCGAGAGGACTTACAAGTGTCGTTCACCATATGTGGACATTTCTCGCCATTGGTAGAACTTGGTGGGGAATTCTTTAGTTATGCCCGTGGATTGTATACAAGGTCAATATTAGACCGCTTGTAGGGCAACTTGGGGGATATGATGGCTTAAGAACAGGTTCAGATCCCTGTAGCTCAAGGCTTTTGAATCCTATGATCTGTGTAGGTCTCATGGGAGAATTCTCCTTACGAGTCGTGAGAATCTCGCAAGTATATTATTATATTTTTTATGAGATCGCGCCTTCCAAGTTTTCACAAGCTCGTCAGTAGTCCTGTTGTTTTTACTCACGGCGGCCTTTTGGGTTTTCATCCGTGCTTATTTCGCTTGTCGACATATCGTTTTTTTACGAGATTGCGCCTTTCCGGGTTTTCACAAGCTCGCCGGTAGTCCTGGTGTTTTTACTCACGGCGCCCTTTCGGGTTTTCACACGTGCCCATTTCTCTTGTGGACATACCTTTTTTTACGAGATAGCGCCCTTCCGGGTTTTCACAAGCTCGCCGATAGTCCTGCTGTTTTTACTCACGGCGTCCTTTTGGGTGCCCATTTTCTTGTGGACATCCCCGTTTTTTTAGAATGGCAAAGAACTCGAAAGTTGCTTCATCGCAGGTGACCCATCTGTTTGCCGGTGGGATTTGGGGGTGGCTTCATCGCAGGAGTAGCTAGTGGGACTTGAGTTACAACCTTTGCCGTTAGGACTTCGATTGCAATATAGTTCTCAAGAGAGCATATCACCGTATTTGGGGGTGATGTGCTAGTTTAGGGACATTTCGGTCCATTATCGCCATATTTGAGGCGAAATTTTAGTTTAGGGACATCTCGGTCCGTTGTCGCCATGTTTGAGGCGAAGTTCTAGTTTAAGGACATTTCGGTCCGTTGTTAGTTTAGGGACATCTCGGTCCGTTGTTACCGTGTTTGAGGCAGATAGTTAGTTTAAGGACTTCTCGGTCCGATATCGCCATATTTGAGGCGGATAGTTAGTTTAAGGACTTCTCGGTCCGATATCGCTATATTTGAGGCGGATAATTAGTTTAAGGACTTCTCGGTCTGATATCACCATATTTAAGGCGGATAATTAGTTTAAGGACTTCTCGGTCCGTTGTCTTCATTTTTAAGGTGACGAAGCTTTTTTGTATACTAGTCTAAGAGTTCTGACTCAGGAAGATAGCAAGCGGACACGAGCGTCGTCATCTATAATTGACCTAAGTCGTGACTCGTTAAGCGTAGTATTTTTTGAGGAATCGGCCGTTTATTAGCCGGAAGGGTCTTTTGCCATGCATATCCATGAGCAGGTAGGCTCCACCTTGGTAGACTTTGTCTATGATGTACGGGCCTTCATAGTCCGGCTCGAATTTTTCTCGTTTCGCACGATTGGGGATCATGGGTCTTTTGACGACTAGCATAAGTTCTCATTGGCGGAATGTTCTCGGCCTGGTCAGTTTTTCGTATGACTGTGTCATCCTTGCCTTATAAGCTTCCAGATTTTGCTGTGCTATAAGGCGAATTTCGTCGTGGGCGTCGAGCTCCTCAAGACGAAGATGAGCATTTTCTTCATCTGTCAGCTTGTTTCGAACCGCTACTCGTAAAGAAGGGAGTTCTATTTCTAGGGGAAGCACTGCTTTCGTGCCGAATACCAACACGTATGGTGTTGAATTTGTGGTCGTTTTGAACGTTGTTCAGTATGCCCAGAGAGCTTCGTACAGCCTTTCGTGCCAGTATTTTTTATTTCTGGACACCGTCTTCTTTATAATTTTTGTCAAGGTCTTGTTGAAAGTTTCAGCTAAACCGTTGGCCCGAGAATTATAGACCGAAGAGTATTTCCAATCTATTTTTATGCTGCTATGTGAAGCGGCTGATTTTATGACTCCTATAGGCTGGTCCATTATCCGAGATAATTCGTTGTGGAGTGCCGAGCCGATAGATAACATGTGTTCTGAAGAAATGAAGGATATTCTCCGTCTTCACCTCTCTTAGTGGTACTGCTTCTGTCCACTTAGAGAAGTAGACAGTCGTTGCCAATATTAACCGATATCCTTTGGACGATGCCGGTTCAATGGGGCCAACTATATCGGTTCCCCATATTTCGAACGGTTAGCTAGCCACTGTTGGGTTTAGTGGATTTGGATGTTGGTGGATGAAGTCCCCGTGGATTTGGCATGAGTGATACTGCTTCGCATATTCGAGCCAGTCCTGGATCATCGTAGGCCAATAGTAACCCATCCTTTTTATCTTCAGCTTCATCTTTGGTCCAGCTTGATGAGAACCACAGAGTCCGTCGTGAGTTTCTTGGAAGACTATCTTTGCTTCCTCCGGCCCCAGGCATCTTAGCGACAAACCGTCGAACGATCTCTCATATAGAGTATCATTGACGAAGGCGAAAGACAAAGCTCGTTTCATGAGCTGGTGTCTAGACGACGCATTTTTGGGCATTCGTTAAGATTTGAAGTAGTCTATGAAGACTTCTGTCACGACCCGAAAAGTACGGAACATGATCGGCACTTAAATTACGAAACGTCTCGAGGCGTACGTAATCTAAGTAAGACAAAACCCAGAAATCAAACCAAAGAAGAGTAGAGTGAAGGAAAAACTAATTGAAAACAAGTAGTTTTAAACATAGGCCGAAGTATGTATTTTAAAAATCTCAAGTATTTTCTGAAAATTTCGGCAGAGTCTCCTTTGTAAATACTAGCCCCCAAACGGGATACAACATGAATAGTATACGAAATACAAAAAAAGGCATCCCCAAGCGGGAGCTAGCTCTTCGTCAATCGACGGTTACAACCACGCAAGCAATATAATATGCAACGCCGAAGGGCGAGGATCAAAACTCAAAAGAAACTCAAAACAACATGAAAACCATAATAATACAACACGCGACTCTAAGGTCGAAAGAAATACAAGTCTGGTCTTCTATCTCTATCAATTATACAATCTGGTTGATGGAGTTTTTAGATACAACTGAAATAATAATAAACAATGGTGGTCCTGATGCAAAGAACCCACCTGCCAAAGCAATCACCCGGAAGGAACAGTGTGCCAGCAAAGCCGCAAAGAACCTGTACGGCAAAACCTGCAAGGAACTATGGCACAACGGGGGTGAGTTGCCAACTCGTGAGTAGAAAACATCTACGAGTAGAAATCGCATGCATAACGCTATCCTAGGTCATCTCAGGTAATATCCTCAATAAAATCATGGTCTAGCTATGTATAGTGTAATACTACATGCTCGTGTCAGTGCCTCAGATAGCAACATATCAGATATATGATGTATGACTGCATTACGAATTTAAACAGAATATATCATGAGTGAGACCACTGTTTTCTTTAATCAATGAGATTTCTATATGTATGTCAATCACGTATCATCAATGAATGCAACAGAGAAATCAATGTCAAGCATCGACACAAAACATAAGTCTCGGTATCTTAATATCAAATCATCAATGTCTCAAATCTCAAATCTCAATTTTCAATATCTCAGGCATCCGTACTATCTGCGGGATCGGCCCTCGGGCTTCGGCAGAACGGATCAACCCATAACATCAATCTCACGGCCACGAACGGTATCCTCCGGATATCCTCCGCACCAGGTAAAATCACCGGTAGGTAGTCTGCCCCCGCCAGGCTCATCATCTACTTCTTGAGCTTCTTGCCCCGGGGTACCATACCGGGTCCATCATGTACCCGCAGACGGTTCATCCAACTTCTCGAATCGGGTCTCGAAAACCATCTCAGAACCGAGAAAACATCATGGTGGACACTCATACATCACGAGAAAACCGCAATTTGCATTTTTAAAATGATGATACCACGCTTTTATTAAATTTTTGCGGTTTTCCCCCAAATCCAGAAATCTCATGTAAATCCGAAATCATCAAAATCATGATACCAATAAACAGTGAAAACAGGCATAAATCTCCATAATACTGCATAACCAATGACTATATAGATGCATCTGATATCATGCAATGAATGCAATAATTAAACTAGCATATGGAAACTATAACATATTACAACTATCAGCTAGCAAGCTATGTCACTGAAATAGTATTTTCTAAAGTGTACATGACATGGCAATTACCGATGAAGATGTGTGTGAGCCACCAAGCGAGTGTACGTAGAGCATACGCGTCATCGGTAATGGTTCTGGTGTCCTAACAACATGGTTTCATAATTACTGCGTACACAATAACATGCAATGAGGCGATAACAACATAATAAGGAAAATGAATAGTAAATACAACAATAATATGCGGAACATGAATAATAACGTAACAACAAGGAATCTATCTTACTATACATGTGTTATACTGTTTTGCCGTTTGAAATAGTACGAATCGTGGTGTTTGAAAATAAGGACTACGGTGTTTTTAAGAAAAGATACGTCTTTTAAAATATCCGTAGTATCCATTGGTATGTCTTTAAAATTCTCACGATTTGTCAGTTTTGGAAATAGGTATGACTCGGGTCCAGTCTGACATCTACTAGGTAAACTACAGGTATAACTAACAACCAATCGAAAGGGGTATGGAAACCACCTAAATCTGAGTCGATATATATATATATATATATATATAGTCGGTGATCCCGCCTCAATAATATCTCATATGATACATCATCTAATATGACATCCTCGAGTCAAGAGTGCGGATCTATCATCAATAGCTCGTACGGTAAATCCATCGTACGGCATCCCAAATCTGGGTACGGGTCAAATGTCACATTTATCACATTATTCATCTGGTATCCTCTTATCAAATATCATAATCGGGGTACTGATCTACGTCTAGTACCATAATGATACCATCTATGAAATGCATGCGTGTGTATGAAAACACCACGCCTAAAGAACCCGCTAAAATATCGTGGCGTATCTCAAATACGGACCATATCACATCACCGATCTCATTGGCTCAAGCCCAATCTCATCGACTCATCTCCAAATATCATATAATATCCTCAACATTCACGCATGTGTATATGAATGTATATCTATGCATAGTCCCATACCCATGCGTATATACATATATACACATATCCCCATATACGCACAGGTAAAAGAATGAATGTATGCAAGTGTGTGTGCGTGTATAGGTGCAACAACTACTCTAGGGTTTCGCAAGTAACACTACTAGTCCATGAACATGTAACCCTATCATTAACATCCATGTCACACAAAATAGATATCACAAATATATATTATATATGTATAACATACTATACATCGAACTGCGGGGGTGCTATACGCCATCCACCCGACTTCTCCCCGTAGATATAAATCTACTCACCTGGTCCTCGCTCGCCGGTGCCGACGTCACCACGTGCTTGTTGTCGTCTCGAAGTCCACATGGGGGTACCTACATGTCACAACGTATCGTGCCGCATAAAATTCCAATTTAAAACCAAAACGTCACATGAATCTCGCGTAGGTCAAAGCCTATGGTTGCTCTCTCAAATCAACCCAAAAACCCTCAAAATCGGCGTACAAACGCCGGGTGATCGAGAAAAACTCAAACACACCATTCGTGGTTTCACATCACACTAAACATATATATGAAATAGGGTGAAATCATCAAAACCAATAAATTGATTAAATCGATTTATTACAAGAAACCTAGTAAGCATCAATTAGCCGTTTTAAAACAAAACTTGATATTTTAACAATTCTAATGGCCATAATACTCATTAAACATCTTAAATAAGTCATACAAACCATTTACATAATTTAATCTCATCACTTTCTATTAATCCCAAAAACCTAGTTTGCAAAATTTATTCAATTTTAACAATTTCATAGTAAAAATGCACAAACAACAATTTAGCTTGGTTTTGCATGAACTAAAGTATTAAACTAAAATTTATAATGTTAATAATGTCATAAAACCTTAATTAGATTTTTAATCTCACATTTGCAATTAAATTCCAATACCTAGTTTGCATAAAATTCTAATTTTAACAATTTACAAGCATCAATTTGTAAACTAGCAACTAGGTTAGTTTTAGCATATCATTAACATGTTAAACTCCACATTTATCCCATGGTCAATTTATAAAAACCCCAACTTGAATTCACAAACCCTATTCTTGAATTTTCCAATTTGCAAAATAGAACCATATTAACACTTAATTACATTAGATTAAGGAAATTAAGCAACAAGGTAAGTATTGTGTTAAGATTTATACCTCCACAAATTTAGAGATCCCACTTGAAATATAGCCTCCCAAACTTGCTTCTTTTCACCAAGATCCATACAAGAATAGCTAATGAAAAATGGGTAGGAGTTAGATTTGAGTTTTAGCTTGATTTTTGATGGAAATTTGATGGATTTTGAAGACTTTTTGATGAGGAAAAGAGAGGAGAAGAAGGAAGGGCTGCTGTTTGAGGGAGAGGGGAGCTCGGCCAGATGTGTGAGGAAGGAGAGAGGGAGTGTGGTGTGGGGTATGGATAAGGGAAAAATCCCAAGTCAACATTCAACTAACTCTTTCTTCTTCTCATTATTTTAACTATTTCCTTTTCTTTTCTTTTCTTCTTGAAGTGGGGAAATGAGTGGGATTGGGGGCAGCCCATGGCCGGCCAAGCCCATGGGGGAGGGGGTGAGAGGGTGTGGGTGAGTGTGGGTGAGGAAAGAAAATGATAAATAATATACCCCAATTTCTATTTACACTAATTTCACTATTTAAGCCTTTTTCTTCGATATTTTCTAAAACCGTTTTGACAAAAAAATTTCATTTCAAAAACAACATGTTAAAATTATGTTTAATGTGTTATGATGCAAAAAATTTGTTTCAAATCATTTCAAATTTGTAATTTTCCCTAATTAAATGTATTAGTGAAGGCTTAAAATAATATTAAAATAATTATTTTCGGAAATTTTTTCAGAAATTTAGAAATTTTACCAGTGGCTCAATAAACACCAAATACTAGCAATTTTATAGCTAAAATATGTATATTTAATTTTATATTAAAAGATATTTCTATTTTGATTTTTACGGAAACCCCCCCTTATTTTACCGATTTCCCGAAATTTCACCAAAAAGATTTTCAAAACGTTACAACTTCCCTCCAATCCTTGACCTTTTCTTCGTTCTCTATTTGAAGGGCTACTTGCTCGGTCGTTTCTTTTCTTTCGGATGGCTCTATCAGGTCTTCCAAAAATATATTTGTTGGCGAGAGAATACTGCGGCTTTGCACAATGATCCTTACATCATCGAGGTTTCATCGGCTAGTTCCTTAGCCAATCTGGCCAATGCATCTGCCTTGCTATTTTATACACATGGTATACTCTCCAGGGTGTAGGAAAGGATTTGTGTCAGCAGTTGCTGCACTCTTTCGCCATACTTTATCGGCTGTGACTTGCATGTCAGATAGTCGCCATTTACTTTGCTAACGATCAGCTGGGAGTCTCCATATATGAGGAGGTATTTGATTCCCATGTCGATAGAGATTTCGAGGCCTGCTATCAAAGCTTCATATTCAGCTTTGTTATTAGTTCTTGGCTTCGTTAAGGAGAGGGCGTAATGCAATATCCCTCATTGCAGAGTCATGAAGATAAGGCCCACCCCAGTTTTGATTATGGGGGTGTTTTGCTTTCGCCTTTTCACGGAAGATGCTCCATCGAAGTAGAGTTCCCATTGGGAATCATTTTCTTCCTTCTCTCCATCGATTGCGTCGAACGCATGTTTGTTTGGCAATTCGCAATTTAACGGGGAGTCAGCTGGTATCGGATGCTCCGTAAGAAAGTCAGCTATGGCCTGACCTTTTACTGCTTTAAGGGGTCGATACGTCACTGAGAGCTCCATCAAGAGGAGGGCCCATTTGGCAACCCTTACTGTTAGTATGGCTCTTGACATCAGATATTTGAGAGGATCCACCTTTGATATGAGATAGACCCCATGTGCCAAGGCGTAATGTTTGAGCTTCGTTATCGCAAAGATCAGTGCTAGGAAATACTTTTCGATAGGAGAGTGGTTGTTTTCTGCCCCCAGGAGAACTCGAATCAAATAGTATAGAGCTCTTTCCTTTCCCTGATCGTTTTCTTGTGCCCATAGCGCGTCTAGAGAACCTTCAAGGGCTGTCGTATAAAGGATAAGGGGTTTTCCATTAATCGGAGAGGCCAATACCGGCGTATTTTCAAGTATTGCTTGATTTCGTCTAGTGCATTTTGGCACTTTTGATCCTAGATGAACAAGGTCCCCTTCTTCATTAGATGACTGTAGGGACGGAATTTTTTAGAGAGGTTAGCTATGAACCGCCGGATATATATGAGCTTTCCTTGAAGAGATCGTAATTGTTTGAGAGTTCTTGGTATGGGCATCTCCATAATCGCCTTGATTTTTAAGGGATCGATTTCGATACCCCGGTGCCGTATGATGAATCCTAGGATTTTTTCAGAGGAGACTCAAAACGCGCATTTTAGAGGATCCATCTTTAGATTATACTTCCGAAAACGTCGGAACACTATTTTTAGATGTTCCTAATGCTCTTCGTGAGATCTGCTCTTTACTACAAGGTCATAAATGTAGCATTCGACGATCTCGTATATGAGGTCATCAAAGATCTTTGTCATGGCCCTTTGGTACGTAGCGCCAGCGTTCTTTAAACTTAAAGGCATCACCTTATAGCAAAATATGCCCAGCGGGGTCCAGAAGGCGGTATGCTTTTGGTCTTCAGGATGCATTTTTATTTGATTGTATTCTGAAGATCCATCTATGACCTCATGGGTAGACGTGTTATCGATCATTAGCTCGGTAATAGGTACCGGGAAGTCATTCTTTGGGCAAGCTTTGTTAAGGTCCCGAAAGTCTACGCAGATGCGCACCATCCCATTTTTCTTCTTCATTGGAATGATGTTAGCGATCCAATCAGGATATTGAACTTCTTGGATGAAACCGGAGTTGATTGGTTTCTTGACTTCAGTGTTGATACTCATTTCAAGTTCGAGCCGCATTCTTCTTGGCGCCTGTTTGACGGGCTTTATGTCCGGAGATATGGCTAGTTTATGCACTGCTACTTTCGGATCTAGACCTGGCATCTCAGAATAGTTCCATGCGAAGCAATATTTATACTGCATGAGCATGTCCTTTAACGTGACTATCTTTTTTTTAGATAGCAGCTCACTGATGAACGTTGGCCTCGGATCATTATCCTTTCCTAACTCAATTTTCCTTAGGTTATCCGCCGTAGTGTGTATCCCATCTTCCAATCCTTTTGGTGCTAGTGGAAACTCTGAGATCATCTCGTCCTTGTCTTCATTTGAGAAGCACATGTGGAGGTCATCCATAATCTCGTTCCCTCCTTCTTTTGAGAGTGTTATCATATCGCAGGTACGAGTCTGCTTCCTTCTTTGTGGTTGAGCTGGTCATATCCTCATGGTATAGATCCTCTTTGGCTGATGCTTTTGCGGCGGGGTTACTTTCCAGCTGTTGAATAAAGCGATCTACATTGTTGATACTGGTCTTCTACCCAGTCTTTGAAGGTGAAGTAGTCTTTAAGGGGATGACCTATTACTCGGTGATAGGAGAAATAATCCGGATAATGGACCTCATTAATTTGTTTGGGATGCCGAGACTCCGGAAGTGTAATCATTTGGTGCTTCATGACAAAGTTAAATATTTTCCTTGCCTTATATTGGGGGAAAGAGTATTCTCGACACATCTTCTTTATAAAGGATGGGTTCCAATCGACATTTTCTCGATTGCATGTCTTCTTAGACCCGCTTTATTGTTTTCGAACATTGTTTGTGTTTGTTGCCCTGTTTTTGCCTCTATTTCTAGATTTTCCCCTTTCATGAGGACATACGACGGGCCGGGGACGAGAGCATTATAGTCTTCCTTCTCCACCGATTGCTGATTGAGGCGATACGTCCCGGCCTTCTCATAAATAGCCATTTCACGACTGTGATTATCTCGGCACTTTTGACAAGCTTCTTTTATTAGCTTGTCTATTTGATCTTCGAGTGATGGAATTAACGTTCTTAGAGCGGAATTTCGCTCTGTTTCAACGTCACAGCCATTTGGAAGAGCGTTTTCCCCTTCGCTGGAGTTGTTTATGACACGGCAGCTGTGGAACTGCTCCCGTTTCTTGGACTGAAAGTATCCGAGTCCGGTTGTCTCCATCTTCCCGTTGGGCATCTTTCGCTGTGTCCTGGAAATATTCTAAATCTTTTTATAGAATTGGGCTTTCCGAACAGTTTGTTCGAGGGGTACACCTTGGCGTCTTAACATCCTTTTCAATCCCTCCGCATAGTATCTTGGCAGACGGATTGGTTGAAGCCTGTCGAGTGCAAAATCGGCACCACGCCAGACTTCTTTTTCTACTTTGGTCTCCGTAGATTGGTAGAAGAGAATCGCCTTTTCACCTCTTTGCCTGGGAGGGACGTAGAAAGTCTGTAGTTCTTGTACGCTGTATGTATCGAGTGCATCAAGTTCCTTGTAATGCCGAGGCGGAGCCATTGTGATTTGCATATTCCGATCTACTCCAGTGAAGGTTTGTACTGACGGGCGGATAGAGAACACTGTGTTGGCCTCATCCTCTGAGTCGCTGCCGAAGACCAAAATAGGAGTAGATGGTCCGGGCCTGTTGTTTTCTTTCTGAGGTTGTCCCAAGTAGACTATTTCTTCATCTTCCTCGGAATCGCTCCCAAAGATCGGGATAGTGGCGATGGGCTTCTGTTTATCCTCCGGCCTATGACACCTTTCCGTATTCTCGAAGTCTGGTAGGAAGTACTTCACGTATTTATATTTTTGGACCTCGTTTATGGAGAACGGATTTATCTCCCCTATAACGGTGTATTCCAAGCCGACTTTGAAATACTTCATACACTGATATTGTATAGAAGGGATGGCGTTGTACTCATATAACCAAGGCCTGCCGAGTAAAGCGTTATAGCAAGTCTTGGCGTCAATGACATGAAATTTGATGTCAGTGACGAGAAGCCCGAAGCGTTGTAAGTCCATGTCACGCACCCCACTAACTTGCGGGGAGGCGGAATATATGAAAAACGATTATCAAAGCTTCGTAACACGGACTTGAGCGCATGAATCGTATCTAAACCGTTACTAGCAAATTACGAAAGGTTTAACTACTCTAATTCGAAGTTATACCTCGCGTTACTTGTCCTTCGGGTCTTCATCACTGTCCTCCACTCCTTGTAGGCTCTTTGGAACGTCGGCATCTCAACGACCTCCTCGAGTCAAAGATGATCCACCCGAGAGCTCCTACTCCAAGCTTAACCTCTAACTTGAGGTAACTAGGTTACTCAAAGTGCTAATCTAAGCAACCTAGGTGATATAGAGTTGGATTATGGATGTATTAGTCTAGCTAACCCTTGATTTCAACACATGAGAGGTTAGGGTTAGGGTTTGAAAAGAGAGAGAGAGCTTGAGGAGAGAGAAGGTGAGAATGAGAATCCTTTTGGATGAATAAATCATATGTGTATATATGAAACATATCATATATATTAAATGAATAACAAATAATGATATATCATCATGTTTCATTAATACACTAAGTGATTCATCATATGAGTCATATAAATCATAATTGATTCATTAACTCCATGTATGAATCACACCATGACTCATTTATCCAATTAATGCATATGCCACCTTAACCCCCAAGTCACCATGCTTCAAGAAGCTTCTCGACAAATTACGAAAACGCCCCTCCTTTCCGTGAAAACACGGAAAAACTTTAGACTGTATAAATCCAATAATCCGATACTAGAATCTGGCTTAAACCAAAGCCGACTAGTAAAAACTGTCCGAACATCGTACGTGCGTAAAAACACGTAAGTGTCCGAACCCTGTCTTAAAACCATACGACCTCTATATCGTTTCGCCCGAAGCAGGAAAACTCTCTGTGTGGGACTCTAAAGACTCGACGCTACGCTGGCAGTGGGTTTAACCACAGACCGCAAGCGGCACTAGCTGTACGTAACGGTCCCCAGGTAGATGTCGATAAGAAGGCCGATGAGGAAACCCATCCGAACTCCTACTGAGCCTGCTGTGACAATCTCCGTACAGTCCGGTCTGTTCGTCTAAGACTATCGCATATCGGGCCTAGGGGACGGCAAGCGTCAGTCTCCTAAAAGCGGTATAAGTCGTGTCGGAGCGTAGCCCATTACACCTTGAGAAACTACTGGAAAACCTACCAGTAAATCTCGCTTGCCCTGGCCAGGGACTTTGCATAATGGCTCTCTGACACATCGCGATATCAGAATCCTGTCTAACCGCCACTGCCTCCAAGTGCTCGGGACTGCACCCAACTGCTACCTGTTTGCACGACTCCTTTGAGCCGTGGTAGGGTAGCAATCTAAGAACAGTGGGACACACTCGAGGCGAAGTAGCAGTGTCAAGTCTGCGAACTATGCTGTACTCATGTCACCTGGGAACTGTTAACCGACGACGGGTATAATCCCAACCAACAGTTCCCCGCAAGTCCTGTTCGGTGTACCCGTAACCTAACGAGCACCTGTATACTATCTCCAGTACGACGTACTGATGGCTGTGGGACAGACCATCTCCCCAACTGGGATGAGAAGCGTACACACTAGTCTACTCCGGAGTATCGATACCATGTCTCGATAATCCTACGACTAGGGACCTGTATAGGATTTTGCTTATAGACTACCCAGCCCCCACTAGTGTGACTGCCATCACAACGCTGGTAATCAAGCAAAGATCCTAAGAGCTCTACTAATATGTATAAGCGATACGTTACAAGAAACATATGCACATATTAAAGTAGACACAAACCAAGTAGCATACTACCATTTTTAGCAAGACTGTCAATACAACTGTGAATATCCCAAGCTTCCATTAAGTAATATACAAACTAGTATGATACAGTAATGGCCTTCTAGGGCATAAACACTAGAATCTCTCTCTCTCTCTACCGCGTATCTCTCTCTCTCCTCCTCGTTTTCTCTCGACTGTCAATACAACGGCGAGTTTCTTTCTCCTCCTCATTTTCTCTCTCCTCTCGATCTCTCTCTTCCTCTCTGTCTCTCTCTCCTCTCTCTCTCTCTCTCTACCGCGTATCTTTCTCTCTCCCTCTCTCCCTCTCTCCCATAATATATTCTTTCTCCTTCTCCAATTCTTTCAGCGAAACAAACCCACCTCTGAAAACCTAGCCGCCGCCTCTCTCTTCATCGCGCAGCCGACGACGAAGCCCTCGACCTCGCCATCTCCACCATTACCTCCTCCGCTTCCACTTACCTCCTCTCCACAGAGCCTTCCTTGCATCCCCAGCACCCTGCACCAGGCAACCGCGCGCCCCTACACACTGTTGCACATCGTGGTATCGCCGCCGGTGATCTTGATCCGTATCCCTGGCCTCGTGCACCCCCTCGGTGAGCATGGCTTCCCTTCCTCTTCTTCTTCTCCTTCCTTCTCCTTCTTTCTTTTCTTTCTTTCAGATCTGTTCTTGACCGCCGATGGTCGCTGCAGGCACCTCGTTGGAGCTCCGTCAACGCATTCGACGATCACAACCCCTCTACAGATCAACGTGAGCACCCCTCTTCAATCTTCCTTCTCTTCTTTCTTTTTATTCTTCTCTTCTCTTTCTTTCTTGCATTCTTGTATTATTTTAATGTTCACTGTTGGTTGGTGGCCGGAATCCGATGGTGCCGACGACATTTCCAGACGACCCAGCAGGTACCTCCGACCCGTGTGACTCCACTGTTCGTCGTTTGGGTTCATTCCGTGAACCGTGCACGCGTCGTGAGTTTTCCCCGCCGACGCGTAACGTTCCGTTTTCCGTTTCGCGACCCGTCGAGGCAAGTGAAACTTGCTACATGCTATTTTAAACTATTCGTATGCTAAATTATTTATGTCCTGTTAAATCTCTAAATAGAATCGAAAGAATTGGATTTCAAGTTAACCGTATAAAGTTCCGTTACACATTTTATGACCCCGAACTTGAAACTTAATTTGGCATCTAATTATTTATACCTGGTAATCCCTGTAAATGATAGACCACATGATCACAATTGTTTATAGCCATGATACCCCTTTTATCCAGTTTTAACCTATCGGACATCCATGTGCAACTTTAACCGGTTTAATTACAACTGCACCCAGTAAACAGATTATACATGTCGTAGCATCCATAGATCACTCAATACTTATTAACCTGGTTTTTAGCATTCACATATATCATACTGTATTCATATAATGCTGACACCATCTGATAAACACAACTGATAATTGTACGGCTAATTAATTAAATCTGCTTTGATGCTTAACTTATTGCTTAGATTGTGTTGTTGATAACCATGTTTGATTATTCATAACCATGATTATGCTAGTTGTTTATGAGTACCCACATGATATCTTTTACACCCTGACATGACTTGCTACACACATATTACTTGACCCGACATCGTACCATACACTACTTGACCTGACCTGATGTACCATGGCTTGACCTGTTACCTGATCTTATGTCTAATGCCAACAAACCTGACATGTAGTCCTTACGGACCATTCCTGTTGTCTATCCAGAAAAACCTGCACCTACCTGCTCCTGTGTTGGCATTAGTTCTTGATTACTTAAATACTTGACTTGAACACATATAACTTGGGGGGTATGGGGAAATCAATGATGAAACCTGACTTGTAACTCGACAGTTCGATACCTGTTCTGATCAGTCTTACGGGCTAGGCCAGCCCCGGGGTGATGATGCTGACATCACTCATCTGTACATGCTACCTTTTACTGCCTAGCGGCACGTCTCGGATTCAGCCCGAGAATATTGACCGTGGTCCCGGGCACGCATGGGATACTATTGAGTTACATCGATAATTCATCAAATTGATTTCAAAGACCTCAGAGTAGAAAACCCAATAGACCAGTTTAGTTTACTCACTGCACACTACCCTTCACTGCCTTGATTTAAATTACTGTTACACATGCTTTATCATTCATGTTTATATTTGCATTGCCTGTTACTCTGTTTATATCTTATTACTTGATGACATGACGCGCTGACGTCTGGGTTTTGCATGGCCCAGATTCTGTACCTTTGCTGCAGTTCGAGCAGGAGTACTTCAGCCAGCAGGCTGAGCTGTGAGGTGTCAGCAGTAGTTAGTTCTTTATTTTCTGCATTTTATTCCTGATGTGAGCCCGCATTATGGGACATACATTCCAGTTATTTTGTATTAGATCTTTTGCTTCCGCACTTTTATTATTCTTGACTCATGATATCTTGGCTTATGGACATGTATTAGATAGTTATATTTTGATTCTTGATATCTCTACAGCCGTAATGTGACTGTGGATGGATACTTCCTACCCACAGGTAGCATGGTTGGCTATGTCACTGCCCAATTCAGCGTACTCTGGGAAGCGGGGCGTGACAGATGGTCTTTCTCCTGCCGAGCCTTCAATTTCTTCGGTCGACGAGAATAATCTTTATTGATCACAGAGTCCAGGACTTTCCGCTACACTCTATGAATTTGGGAGAAGATCTGTTGATGGGAGCGCTCCGGCTTTGCCTGCACTGTGGCTTCTGTAGGCGGGGGAGATTTCTTTAGCACCGCCATTGGAGAGTTCTTGCATACCCTCCTGAGCAGATCAAAGTTGTTCCTGATTGGAACAGCAGCATCAACTTCCACCATTGGAGCTGGTGGGGTAAGTCCAGAGGGAGAGTTGCCCCTTGGTTTTCTCACTTGGCGCCAGTGGCGACATTGAGCGTAACTTGTAGACGAGACGCCTCAGTTTTGGAAGCGGCTTCTTCGTGTCCCCGGCTTTGCTGAGGGGTTGCTGTTGGCGTCAACCTTTTGAAAACTGACGTTCTTGGCAGGGTTTGAGGAGGGCCGGCCAATCTTTCAAAGACCAACTTTCTGGTAGGGGAAGCACCTTTTGACGGCTTCGCCCCTAGCAGGAGTTGGGAGGGCTATCCGTTTTGGGGCAGCCCCTTCAGTTATCACGAGCCTTTTTACGGGTCTGTTTAGGTTCTTGCCCAGCCTTTTGAAGACTGAGACGTCAACTTTGGACGACCCATTGAGAAAGGCCGTTGTGGTTGCCAGTCGATCAAAGATCGATCTCCTGAGAGCTTCCACTTGTGGGAGAATGGTCCCAAAGAACAATCCAGTGGTGGCTTGTGTAACTTCCCCACCGACATTGAAAAGATAGAGACCGCGTTGGTCCCGTAAGTCACTCCCCCAGCTGGGGTGGAGCGAGAGTCGCTGTTGCAAGAGGTGCAGCTGGAAGCCATCGATTTTCTCTGCACAGGAGCAAGACACCAAATTTTAGTACCTTAAATTCAAGGGCAACCTGTCGGGTTATGCCAGCGCCCTGGCCATCTAACCGTGGCCGATTGCGGAACAAAAATTTCTAAACTGGCGCTATAACAACCCTGTGCTACGGATCTACAATTAACCCTAATCTAGCAAGCTAAAAAGAGTTTAGGAATGTTATACCGAATGATCCGTGTCCTTTGGTCTTTAACCACCTTCCCAAACTCCTAAAAGCCACCACGATCAAGCTTAGTCGCCGGTCTCCCTCCATCGAAGACGATCCACCTGAGAATTTGTATTCCGAGCTCCTACCTCATAGCCGAAGCAACTAGGTGTAAGTCTACGGTAGCGCCCCGGCCGTCTAACAGACGCCAAATGCGGAACAAAAACTTTTTACAACTGGCGCTATCGCGTACTATAACCTGGCTTTGATACCTCTGTAAGTCCACGGTAGCGCCCCGGCAGTCTAACAGACGCCAAATGCGGAACAAAAACTTTTTACAACTGGCGCTATCGCGTACTATAACCCGGATCTGCCATTATAGCTAAACTAACAAATTACAAAATGGGTAGAAATGTTATACCGAACGATCCGAGTCCTTCGGTCTTCAACCATCATCCCACGCTTTGTTGCGGCTGCTCTGATCTCCTGAATCTCCAATCTTCTCGTCCAGGTGGCACCACGTCGACGGATCTTTAAACGGGCTCCCGCCTCTGAACTGAGGCAACTGGATCATCAAGTTATCTAACAGAGATGACCAATATTGATGTAGAGAATGAGTAGAACATTTTGTCTCGTTACGTCCAAGGCTATAGACGAACGGTTAATGAAGTTGCCTTTTGAATCGGGAAAATGAGAAATGGGCATATGAAATTTCCATGAAACAAATTCCTAATCTTTTCCCCAAATGAACAAGCATCCCCTTCACAATGAAGGGCCGGCCACTAAATATGAGGGAGGGTGAGTGTAGGAGGGGGAAGGTGACCACAAGCACAATAACAAAAGCATGAGTCAAAGATAACACCTTGCATCTTCATTAATGAACTAATGAATCATCATAATCTAGTCATCAAAGCATTTAATGAACAAATGAGTCATGAAGCCTAGTCACCATCCTAGTCATCATCTAGAAACATCTAGAAGCACGACTCACCCTCAACTCAAGAAAAGATAAATCCGCATTTAACCGAATGTTAAATACGACTGATAAAAAACTGGAAACTGGCAACTTCCAAAAGTGATCCTGAAATGAATTTCAGGATAACCCCGTATCAGTATAAACATACCCGCATTTGTATTACGACCGAATACAAATGCAACTGAGACAAATATATTATATCTACACAGCATAATACTTGGATCCGGCTTAAACCAAAGCCGACCAGTATTATCTGCCCGAAAAAATGACACGTGCGTAAACGCACGTGTATTTTCCGAACCCTGCCATAAAACCATACGGCCTCTACAACGTTTCTCCCGAACTTGAGAAAGTGTCTGTGGGGGACTCTAATGACTCATCAACACACTGGCAGTAGGTATAACCACTAGCACGTCAGAGGTACTGGTTGTACGTAACAGTTGCCTATGTATTGATTGGAAGGGAAGATGACGAGCGAACTCATCCATAAACCCTACTGAGCCTAACAGTGACAATATACATACAGTCCGGTCCGTTCGTCTATGAGTATCGCATATCGGCCTAGGGACTGGTAACGTCAGACCCCTAATAGCAGTATAAGTCGTGTCAGAGAGTGGCCCAGAACACCCTGAGATACTACTGGAGTACCTACCAGTAAATCTCCTGCCTCGGCCGAGGGCTTTGTGTAATGGCTCTCCTAGACACAGCGCGATCTCACCCCTAATACCGGGAGAGATGAATCCCCTGCCGATCCGCTCACTTGCCTCCATGTGGCTTGGGACTGTACCCAAAAAAGACCTGTTTGCACGACTCCTTTGAGAGATGGTAGGGTAGAAATCAAAGCACGGTGGGAACTCACACGAGACAAATGACGACCTCAGGTCGATGAACTAACCTGTACACATATCACCAGGGAGCTGCTATCTGACAATATGTATAATACCAACTAGCATGTTCCCGGCGAGTCCTGTCCGGTGTACTCATAACCTAATGAGCACCTGTATACATCTTAGATGATTCTACTGACACCAATGGCTTGTGAGACCGTCCATCGCTCCTCGTCGGGATCTCGACTGTATACACTAGTCTACTCTGGAGTATCGATGCCCTGTCTCAAAACTCCCACGACTAGGGACACTATAAGGATGCGCTTACAGACCCCAGCTCCCATGTATATGATCGCCATCATATTGCTGGTAGTCAAGCAAGAATCCTATGGGCTCTATCATCATGCAATAGGGAACTAAAGCATGCATACGATGATAAAGACAAACCAGATAGCATACTATCATCTCGAGCAAGACTGTCATATCGGTATAGGTCCTGCCTCAATCATTGGAATCACGTACCTGCGATCCAATAATTGACTTTGAGGGCACTATCTCCAATACTAGGGTACCTAGTTCGCTAAACTAGATAGCCTAGAAGATGTAGAGTCTAATGATGGAGTGATTTGTCTCCAAACACCCTAGATTTCTCAACAAATGAGACTATTAGAGTGGAGGTAGAAGAAGAAGCCATGAGAGGATGGGAGTGTGAAGCTAAGCTCAACTCAAGAAAAAAAGGCTAAGTGTTGTGAGCAAAAAGGAATGAAACATCTCTCACAAAATATCTCACAACACAAACAAATATCAAGCATGCTAGAATAGTGAACCATGAGTCACACTCATGAGTCACCACAAATCCATGCTTCAATAAATGCACAACCCACCTCATCCTCTACCTCAATTAACCATTTAACCAAATGGTTACTAATCATAATGAGGTGGCAACTTCTAGAAGCAACTTGTAATAAATTACAAGAATACCCCTCATCCGTATATACATACCTGCATCCGTATTCCAAAATATACGAATACAAAGTGACAAAAATAATCCAACAATATAATACTAGAATCCGGATTAAATCAAATCCACTAGTATAATCCGTCCGAATCATGATACGTGCACAAGTGCACGTATATGACCGAACTGTCACGACCCGAAATGGTACGTGACTAGTACTTGAATCATAAGAAATCTATAGGACCCTATATAATTCAAGTAAGCCAAAAAAATCCAAGAAATCTAAACCATTTAAAGAAGAAGTGAACAAAAGATATTTTGAAGCAAGTGGTTTTAATAACATAAGCCGAAATATGCATTTTTAGAATCTCAAGTCTTTTCTGAAAATTTCGGCAGAGTTTCTTTTGTAAATACTGGCCCCAAAAGGGTACAACATGCATAATATGAATAAAGGCATCTCCAAGCGGGAGCTAGCTCTTCATCAATTGACGGTCATAACCACGTAAGAAATATAATATACAATGCCAAGGGCGAGGATCAAAACTCAAAGGAAACTCAAAATCATCAAGAAACCATAATAATACAACACGCGACTCTGAGGTCGAAAAAATGAACAACTGGTTTTCTAAGTCTGAATAAATATACAAATCTACTTGATGGAGTTTACTAGACACAAATGAATATAAATAAGTACAATGGTGTTCACGATGCGAGTGAACCCACCTACCAAAGAAATCACCCGGAATGAAGACAGTATGCCAGCAAAGCCGCAACGAACCTGTACGGCAAAACTTGCAAGAAACTGTGGCACAACGGGGGTGAGTTGCCAACTCGTGAGTAAAAAAAATCACAGAGCAGAAATCGTATATATGAATCAATCCTAGGTCAATACGATCAGTAATATATATCCTCAATATGATAAAGTCTGAAGCATGATAAGGTGGCAAGGGTAAACATCTATACATCATTGTAATACCAAGTGCTCGTGTCAGTGCCTGAGGTAGTAACATATCATAAATATGAGGTATGATCAATGTATTCAATATGAATCAGTGTCGACCATATACTCAAGTCTATAAGTATGTGGATGTCATCCAACCATGTAATCAAGCCTGTATGCATGTGGATCTCGTCCACGGTCAACCAATACTACAACAACATCATGCATGTAAAAGTCATAAAAGCATATACATGAAAGTATGAGGATATAGACCAACGTGTGTCCCTCGCGACACATCAAAATAATAGAACCTGAGTGTCCAGCATCGACACTCGAAAACATCATGAAACCCGTGCCCAACATCGACACGTAAATCCTCATATATCGGGCTCCGTCAGTCCGGATCGGCCCACGGGCTCCGTCAGTCCGGATCGGCCCATATCATCTCTCGACTCCGGTCGGTATCTTCTGGATATCCGCCGAGCCCAAATACTATCACCGGTAGGTAGTGGTCCCTCTGGCAGGCTCATCGTCATCCCCACGAAATCTCTCTCTCTCGCCCCGGGATACCATATCGGGTCTACCATGAACCCGCAAACGGATCATCCTCCCTCTCGAATCGGGTTTCTATTATACGTCTCAGAACCGAGAAAACGCATGGTGGACGTACAGAAATATCATATCAAGAGAAACCGGGTTTTCAAACAATACATACTTTCTTTAAATAATACCTCGGTTCTCAAATCCAGAAATCACATAAAATCCAAAACTCAATGCGTAAATCCATAATGTGATGTATGCAGCATAAAGTCGTACAATGAGAAACAAGGGAAAACCGCTCTTTTAAGTGGATCCAGTTTTGAAAATATAACATGCGGTCTCCAATTCTCCAAAATCAAGCCAGCATCATCTATGTATGTACAAGTGGTATGTACGCAAGTATGAGTGTACAATATGCCTGTGCGCCAATATGGATGTACAAGTAAGTATATACGCAAGTATGAGTGTACAATATGCCTGTGCGCCAATATGGATGTACAAGTGGGTATATACGCAAGTATGAGTGCACAATATGCCTGTGCGCCAATATGGATGTACAAGTGGGTATATACGCAAGTATGAGTGCACAATATGCCTGTGCGCCAATATGGATATACAAGTGGGTATATACGCAAGTATGAGTGTACAATATGCCTGTGCGCGAATATGGATGTACAAGTAGGTATATACGCAAGTATGTCATGCAAGGAGTCATATCCTGATACAACAATCCTACTGTGTAGTGACATGGCAATTATCGATGATGAAGTGTGTGCGCCGGAAAGCAGGTGTACGTAGGGAATACGCATCATCGGTAATGGTTCTGGTGTCCTAACATCACGAGTTTAATATAACAATAAACACATTTAAATATGCAATGCGATACGGATAGCAAGAATATACGGAAAATGAATAATAAAGGCAACAGGGAAGAATCTATATCAATATATATGAGTCATACAGTTTTGCCATTTGAAATAACACGAATCGCGGTGTTTAGAAAAATAAGGGCTATGGTGTTTTTAAGAAAAGATGAGTCTTTTGAAAATATCCGTAGAATCCCTTGGCCTGTCTTTAAAATACTCACGATTCGTTAGTTTTGAAATAGGTATGACTCGAGTCTAGTCTAACATCTATACGTAAACTACAGGACTAAACTAACAGGCTAATCGAAAAGGTAAGGAAACCACCTAAATCTGGGTCGATACCTATAAATATAATAGTCGGTGATCCCGCCTCAATAGTATCACATACGATACAATATATAACATGACATCCTCGAGTCAAGAGTGCGGATCTATCATCAATATATAGCTCGAACTGTAAATCCATCGTACGGTATCCCAAATCTGGGCACGGGTAAAATATCACATTCATCTCATTATTCATCTGGTATCCTTATCGTCATATCCCATGAACTGGGGGGTACAGATCTAAGTCCAGTACAAACTGACACCATCTGCAAATATATGCGTGTGTGAAACACACGCCTAAAGTCCCGTTAAAATCTCATGTCGTATCTCGTAATAAGAACCACATCATATCACCGATCTCATGGTACCATGCCCAATCTCATCGACTCATCTCCAAATACCATATACAATCCTCATCATCCATGTATAGGTATACGCATATATATACATAGTCCCATACCTATGTGTCTGTGTGTATATATATATACATATTCTCATATACGCACAAGTAATAATAAAGCATGCAAGGGTGTGTGCGTGCGTGTGTGCAAACCTATTTTATGGTTCACGACTAAGAAATCAACCACGACACTATCATCCAAATACACCAACATTTATCCCATGATCTTCTAAGATCCTACTTGTTAATCATCCCAATTCACAACACATATGTAAATGTATAACATATCATTAGCTACACTACGAACTGCGGGGGTGCTATACGCCATCCACCCGACTTCCCCCGTAGATATATATCTACTCACCAGATCTTCGCTTTCTGATGCCGACGTCGCCATGCGCTTGGTTGTCATCTCGAAGTCCTCGTGGGGGTACCTACGCGTCATAACGTATCGTATCGTATTAAAACCCAATTCAAAACCAAAACGACACGCTAAAAGCCTATAGATTAGAACCTATGGACTACGCTTTCAAAACCACCAAATAACACTCGATATAGACGTACAGACGTCAAGTGACCGAATACAATACCAAATACCAAAACTTGAATTCATAAACATTAAAGAATTCAAAGCAGCAACCTAATAAAATGGTCCCAGATTTTAGTTTAGGTGAAAACAAGGTGCACAAACAATACTGGGGTCATGTATAGGGGTCCTAAGAACTACAGAAACAACCTGGGCACCCAACTCACCAATGTGGCCGGCCCCTACCCCCTAAAATCCGGCGAGCTCGGTTCTGGTATGGAGTTGGGCTCTCGTCTGGTCAGGGTGGTCTCAGATTGATCCAAATAAGTCTTTGGAATTGTTTGCTTAACTCAAAAATGCCCCAGATCGCTCCAGATTTCCTTGCACCCTCACATTAAACACAAAACCGACATGGACAGTTTTTTGTTTTCTTTTTCAGGTTTGGTATTTGTGTTTGGTCCAGGTATTTAGCACTAAGGGGGGTTTAAGGTCATCACTAAAGCCCAATTACACTAACACAACTCAAATTAAACCTTAACCCTCTTTAGGAATTTCCAAAGTTCACTAAACTTCGCCAAATCGATTTTAAACTACACTCGAGGCTAAAGGAATGCAAATACTACACAATTTGTGAAAGGATTACCTCATTTGGTAACTCAAGAATCTTCTTGAGTTGCCCAAGTGCCCAAAATGCAAACTTTCTTGGTCCAACGTGTAGCTTGTGAGCTTGTGCATGCTTTTTGTGAAGTGGGGATGAACTTTTGGGGTGTTTTTAGTGGTGAAGTGAGGTGTTTTGTTTGACTCCTCACCTCTCCCTCTCTCATGCCTATGCTTCATATTATATTGTTTTCCTTTTCCTTTCCTTTCCTTTTCTTCTAAAACCCAAAATGAAATGATCATGAAGGAAAACCATGATAAAAATGTAACAAGTGTTAAAATGACATGTGCATGTCATGTGCACAAAACACGCTTAATGCCCGATTAGCGATATTTAATCGTGATTAGCATTAAAATAGTGTATAATAAATCGTAAAATTTCATAATTTGCATAAATCACATAAAGCACCCTCTTTTTAGTAATTTCAATAATTTTCCAAATTTTCCCCAATTTATCGGTATTTAATTATACCGCATTATTAAAATATTCAATATATTTATTATTTAATTATAAAAATTCCCCAAAATAATATTTTATTTTTCTGAAATGTTACAGTTTTCCCCCCTTAAAGAAATTCGGTTCCCGAATTTAAATTTAAACCCCTCAATACCAAAACATTTCAGTAAAAGACTACGTCGTCGGGGTCTCGAAATCATAAATTCATAAGGCACGTCATAGCGCAATGCATGCGCATGAAAGACAAGTATATAATCCAAAATCAAAACTCCGTCAAGCATCTCGCAATCATCGGAGTTATGGCGAAGACACCAATGTCAAATCCAATACGAAAACCAACATGATATACATCAAAATTATACATGTAAACATCTGAAGGAAATGCATGCCAAACCTTTCATGTTGCTGTGCGATGCGCATATCGCCGCACAGTAGTGGACGTCTATTATAAGAAAATAACTATATTTATATATATACTCTTTGTTTAACATACACGTCCCTCCATTTTGAAAACAATTTAGAAGGGTTTCCTTTTTAAAATGTTTCGTGTCATCTCAGACACGTAGGTAAATACTGAGACTATAGCTCCCTTTTTGGAAATCCCTTCAATAACTATCAATGCATGCAAAATATACTCAGATACTGTCCTCGGACTAGTCCTACTCAGCTACTATACCAAATAGTAAATATCATAAAAACGTACTACTCCAGCAGAAATCAAATCCGAAATGTGCATAAGAATGCCGCGTGTGTCTGGTGCGCACAGAAATCGAAATCCATAAATGTGCCATACATGTGCACAAAAATAAAATCTAAGTGCAATGGGTGTGCACGAAACACCTGTCATAGGCAACGGGTGTGCCTGACAGCAATATCAGGTGCATCTGGTGTGCACCAAAATCGCATCTCATATCATGCGCCCAACATGCGCGAAAGTCCAAATCAAGTGCATCCATCATGGAAGAAATTCAATATAAAGCGCCGAACATGCGCAAAATCCAATCCAAGCGCATCAAATGTGTGCAAGAATCCAAACAGGTGCACAAGGTGCACAAAGCAAATATCGTGTATCACAATCAAAATCAACGGTATATAACAAATCTCAATCCAAATCAGGTATACCGTGGTATATAATCTCATAACCATGTGCAACCGCATGCACAAAATACGTAACAAATGCTAAAAGTGTATGAAAACTATGCCAAAAGCATAAGTCAAATCACATGCATAACATAGGCATGAAATCAAAATCAATGTCTCGAATGACATCAAAACGAAGTCAGGTGCAACTGTGGTGCACAAAATACGTATCAATGCACTGCAAGTATATGTGAACTATACCGAGTACAAAAACCAAATCGAGTGCGTACCATATGCACAAAATCAACCCAACTGTATGAAATCCATGAAATCATAAACATATGCAGCCAAGGCACAAAAACGATATCAAGTGCAATAACTGTGCATAAATCATAAATCAACACAACGGTGTAAAAGCATATCTTAAGTGTAATAACTATGCACAAAATATAAATACCCAGTAGGTGCAACCATGGTGCACGAAAACAAATATCATGAAACCCAGTCATCAAAACTCAATCGTGCAAATATATCGCCCAAAATACCAAAATCAAGTATGGCGGAATAGTCCCGCTCAAGCACATCCTCTAAGAATCTCTGGAGAACTGTCGTGGTCACTCATAACATGTCTCGTCGACGGTGCCGAACTCTGGCCTGCTGGGTCTGCACAATATGACCGCCTGTGGGTCCAAGTATCTGTAGGGTTCCTAGGCACACTAATGAGGTCTCACAAGGCATCAACCATGCCAATTTCAAATTTTACAAGTGCCGAGAAACCCTAATACGGATCGTTGACCAGAGTTTAGACGATAACTACAACTAGTAAACTACTTTACTAAGAAGTGTTCGGAAATACAACCTTTGTAGATCCGGTCCTCCACCTCCATAGCTCCGTGATGAAGTCCCCTCACTGCGATCATCGGATCCCGGGCTCTAGCGTCGGCTTCATCGGAGAAATGGGCAGGCTAGGTCGTCAACTTCGATGCCGAAGATGATCTACGTCGAGGCAACACAAGATCAAGCTCCAACTTCACCAAGCCATGAAACTTGTGAAGAAAACACCCTATACTACTTGGCAAGTGGTAGAGGATGAAGAAATAGAAAGTGGGTTCACTTTAGAATTGGATTTCTCACTCTTTTTCTCAAGATGCCATTAATGGTTGCAAGCTTTCTTCTTTGTTGAAGAAGAAGAAGAAGAAGGAAAAAGAATATGATAAGTGTATCAAAATAGAAAATTATATGATACTTATCATATATGCAACCATAGTTAGGTGTAGAGAATTAACTAAGGTTAGGTTGAATGGTTAGGGTTAAGCAGGAAACAAAAACAGAAGACTTATTCAAAGCTTCATGAAGCTTCAACTAGCAAACAAAGAAAGCCACCATGATTTATTTTGCAAAAATGAATAAATAAATAAATGAATAAGTGAATGAATCAAAACCCTAACCATTAACATAACCATGGTTTAAGTCTTTACACAAACCCAAGTATGCATGTATCATCAAACATGATACAAACAAGTGCACAAAAGTATATCACATATACAACTTGTGTAATTCAAGTGAGAAAATCCATTTAAAGTGAACAAATACTAGTTAATGCAAAGTAATATATCAAATATATAATTATGCATTAAATCATTAAATCAATACTTGATTTAACGATCCGGTCATATCGCATATAACCGACTAATATCCAATGTATCGGCTTATCGAATCAATCCTTGATTCGATAACTAGGTTATATCGCATACAACCAATTGATACATTCATCGCGAGAATAGAATACGGTATCACATACACGTATTATTCTCGGTCCCGCACATATCTCATATGCGCTCCTATTTCGTTTCGCTTGAACCAGGAAACCTCTGTGTAGGACTCTAAAGACTCGTCAATACGCCGGCAGCAGGTGATGATCATATCAAACACCCATAAGCCGTAAGCGGTCTGCTAAACGTAACGGCCACCCGGGTATTGAGCGATCAGAAGATCGACGAGCAAGCCCGCTCACACTCCTGTGAATCCAACCAGTAACACTTACCATACAGTCCGGTCTGTTCGTCTGATATGTCGCATATCTCGCCTAGGGGTGGTAAACGTCAGACCCCAGTAGCCCGATAAGTCGTGTCGATATGAGGTCTATAACAGTTCGAGAAACTACTGATAACTCTTACCAGTACATCTCAGCAACCCTGGCCAGGGATTTCCGGTTATAGCCAATCGAACACAGTGCAACATCAACTCCCTATACCGGGAGAGACGAATCCCCTCCTATCGTTCATTGCCTCCATGTGATTCGGGACTGTATCCAAAAGCCACCGTTTTGCACGCCCTCTTGGACATGGTAAGGTGGAAATCAAAGCACAGTGGGAATCACACAAGACTCTATGACGATCTCGGGTCTACAGACTAACCTGTACTAGTGTCACCAGAGAACTGCCATCTGACGTGAGGTATAATACCATCTGGGAGTTCTCAGCGAGTCCGTCCAGTGTACCCAGTCTCTACTGAGCACCCGTATATCATCTCCGATGTCAAACACCAATGGATATGGGATCATCCATCGTCCATCTGTATGGGTCGAGAAGGTATACGCTAGTCTACTCTGGTATATTGATGCCCCGTCTCGATACACCCACGACTAGGGACCTTGAAGGATGTACTTATGGACTACCATGTCCCCACTAGTATGATCCGCATCATAGTCCAGGTAGTCAAGTACACATCCTAAAGGCTTTACCAACATGTAACAGAGAGACAAACAGTATACACGTTAAGGTAAAGAGTAACCAGATAGCATACTATCATGTCGAGCAAGAAAGTCCTCCCTATATATGTCCCAGTATCCACTACAATATACATCATATGTACAGTAATGGCCTCTAGGGCATACATATAACTAACAGTATCCCACTTGCACTAGGGCCATCTGTAGCAGTGGTTGTAGTATCTCATACTCAACCATCCTATAAAAGTCTCTCTCTGGGAATAGGCCTTCGTGAGTGGATCCGCCGTGTTGTCCTCTGAGTCTGCTCTCCTAACCTCGATCAACCTGGAGATCAACCATCTCCATGATCAGGTGATACTGCCTTAGAATATGTCTGGATCACTGATGGGACGGATGTTCCTTGGCATAAGCCACAACTCCATTGTCACACAATGGGAGGAACTAAGTTCATCTCATGAACTAATATACACCCAGACTTCCTCTTTGGTAGCATCTTGAGTAGCGATGTATCCAGTCTTTATCGTCTAGTATGCCACGGTATCTAGCTTGGAACTCTTCCAACATACCGTCCCTTTACTGAGGGTAAAGACAATGCCTGTGACTGACATTCAGTCGTCCTTATCACCCTAGAACCCTTCCAGTGATTCTTCCCAGGACCAATTGATACCATCTTACTACAACTAGTGAGTATCCTAATATCCAATTAGATCTATCTCATAGATCCAAAACCCAGGATTTAGTAGGTATCACTTTGATCCTTTATGGAGAATCATTGTGATAAGCGGAAATTGACCGATTGTAGCATAGGAAACTACTTCCCTATCAAGAGTATGTCATCCACGTACTCTACGAGGATCACCACCATACTCCCTACTACCTTTTTGTATATACAAGGTTCATCTACCATTTTGATGAAGTCAAACTCTTTGACTACTACATCAAAACAGACGTTCCAACTCCGCGATGCCTGCTTTATAAAACATCTTACTCGCGTTTCCGCTGCTCCCACTGTCTACGAGGCCCTCTGGCTGTGTACTTATAGACGCACTCTTCTAAAACTTTATTTAGAAAAGCAGTCATGACACCCAACCGCCAGATATCGTAGTCATGGTATGTAGCTGTGGCAAGTAGGATCTGGATGGACTTAAGCATAGCCACTGGAAAAAGGTTTCATCATTATCCACGCCTGGTCGATGACGAAAACCTTTAACAAGTCTAGCTTTGAAAGTCTCAACTTTTCCATCTACACCAAGTAATCTTCTCAAGATATACTTGCTCCTGATGGGGATTTAACCCTTCAGATATAGCAGCCAAAGTCCATACTTTGCTGGTGTACATGGATTCCATCTCAGATTGCTAAGCATCCAGCCATTCTTACAGAGTCCCTACTCTTGATGGCCAGCTCGAAACTAGTTAGGTCATCATCTCATGATGCAATCCTCGCTCCCACTGTCATAGAGAAACCGAAGTAACTCTCAGGTGGGTGAGGAACCTTACTAAATCGGCGGAGAGGCTGAGGTTCGTTGGAATCTACTGAATCCTTTGGTTCTGTCAAATCATCAGCTGCAGTTTGTATAGCTGGAACATTTCCAGTTCTACATAACAGACGTTGTCTCGAGCTTGTCCGGATTTTGCTTTTAGACAAAGGCCGGACAACCGCAAATCTTAACTATTTTAAGATATGGGCTCTTCCCTTTCCATATCACATATGAAGTGGTAGGCAACTGATTTGATCGGGACCCTATTCAATAGGTATGTAACTTCATAAGTGCATAACTCCCAGAAGGAAATAGGTAACTCAGTAGTACTTATCATAGAGCACACCTTATCACATAGGGTGTGATTGCTCCGCCCCGATATACCATCGTGCTATGGTGTATACGGAGGAGTAATGCTGAGAGAGAATCTCATTCTTCATTAGAATAGTCCAGGAATTCCATGCACAAGTATTCTCCTCCTCGATCACATCAAAGGACATAATACTTATACCCGTATTTTGGTTCTCTACTTCTAACTTATATTCTGTGAATATCTCAAAAGGTTCGGACTAGTGTTTCAACAGGAACATATGTCTGAATTTCGAGAGATTATCAGAGAATGTAATGAAGTACAAAGAACCGGTCTTGGCATGTGTAGACTGGGGACCTACATACATCAACATGTATCATCCCAAGAGTTCACTAACTCTTTCTCTGTTTCCAGTAAACAGAGCTATGGTCATCTTATCTCTGTGACATGACTGGCAAGTTTCACAAGATGTAAATTCAAACTGATTTAAATATGCATCTAAATGTAACTTAGCTAGTCGGGTCGCATTGATATGATCTAGTCTACAATAACTCAAGAAGGATCCGTTCATTTATGAACTCTTCCTCTTGTGTGTGTTCTATATACTAAGAACCGTAGTTTGATTTAGAACATCAATGCTTTTAGATAACGTGCCTGAACCGATCAACTTTTGATATAGGAAATGTTCAAAACATTATCCATCAATACAAAATTTTATCATTTCTTTACTAATAAAGAGACTGATATGATTTTGTATATCAGGTTCGGTATCTAATAACATTCGTTCAGAATCAATGTATTGGTAATACAGGGTGACAGTGACCGACACACTTGGCTGCAACTCTTGCCCCGTTTTCTGCCTCATGAAACTTATCACCCGTTCTCAGTTCTTTACTTATCTGTAGCCCATGTAACATATTACATATGCGGGATCCTGATCCGGTATCATATACCCAGGACATAAAGGACACTGAGAAACAGTTCTATATAACGAACACACCCGAAGAAGATGCATCATATGCACTTTCTTCATTTGGGCGGCATAGGAAATCTGGTATTCCCCAATTTCCTACTCTGTCTTATAACAATTATAAGTTGGAGTGGGACCAACGTTCCCCAGCTCAGTATAACAAGTGGGTTCAGTCAATATATCTGTATTATTATCTTGATTAAGGCGTGATATGGTCGCTACTAGGAGAGAGAGAGAAGAAAACACTCAGCGTATGCTCTTGCAAGAACAAATTGGTTATTATTTTATCTAATCAGGATGGCTCCCACTGTTTTTATCAAATCTTCCTTCAAACCCTAAAAGGAAAGACTAGCCGGGATTAATTACACGCTACAAGTTCGCCAATCTTTCAGCCAGGCCAGTGTCGGTACTTTGAGGGAGGTGCCCCGTGCTTTCGCACGGACCTAATTAATGTAAACCTCGTTTTCCCAGAGGCGTAACCTCGTTAACACCTTTCTAGACACCTACTTGATCGGCTAATTGTAATGTGTAAAACTCTCCCAGGAGTAACAATTACTCGCAGCGGGTATCAGGATCCAACTATCTCATAGAAGGTATGCAATCTCATTGCAAATTTCAAAACTTGAAATTCCCGATAATTTTGCCCATAACGTGCTATGACCTTGACGAAAGCCAACAAACCATAGCCCGCTAGTCAAGTTCAACCCGTACATTTCTTGATTGAATTAAACCCACCCGCACGACCCTTGACGAAAGCCAACAAAGTCGCACGACTACCCTAATCCAATCGCATCGTATGCAGCAGATAAGCAGCATATAGCTACCGCACACTACACCTTGACGAAAGCCAACAAATGTAGCACGAATACTATATACAACTTATCTGAAATGACGGAGGGCTACGACAGGTTTTTCTTAAAACCTATTGCGTAATGAACTTGATATCGTTGTAGAATCAAATGATTTTAAAATGGAGTGTTTTTGAGGCTTTTCTAGTTTTGCTAAAGGGGTCACTCCCGGTGAAGGGATCGTCGGCCCTTTCCTCGTCGAATAAGGTGCGGGATATATCATATATATCACTGTGCAAAGCAGAAACTATAGAAGCTATCAAAAGACAAACCGAGTGTGTAGCATCTGCTAGTTATTGCTAAAGGAGTCACTCCCGGTAATGGGATCTCGGTCCTTTCCTTATCGAATAAGGTGCAGGATGTTCTACAAGGAACACCGCGATGCAAAGCAAGAACTGTAGCTACTTGTTTTATTTTGAAATTCGATTCTACAACATCTTTAGGTTTCTTTTTCTTTCATTAATCATATTAATGAAGTCCCATCATTTAAGTACCTAAACATCACAGATAAATACGACGTACACTTATGCCATCCGCATTCGCCTCGATGTCCCCTCGTGCACCGTTAGGTTAGGTAACTAACGACAGAGCGGGGCAGGGCTAGCGCGGGTGAAAAACATAAGTAACGCCTATATAATATATCATATATATCATATACAGTATTTATCACAGAACATATCAAATGATCACATCACAGATATCGCAGCAGAAGAATCATATGAAACATTGGATATACTAGGACGTCCATGTTTTCAATACGAGCCAATATAAAACACGGATTCCACGGTCGCGATGAATAGCCAAACCCACACCCCTAGACCCCCACGAGAGCGGCAAGCAACCCTACCAATTCTAGAGTTAGGAGACCCGGACTCGACTCCTCGAGTTGGTCTCCCACTGGACTCCAGAACCCGGTTACTTGTTCCCTCCTCCTTGGGTCTATCCTAGTGCGGAAAAGTAAATAATATATATCAACGATGACAACTTCCGCAACCTGGAAGTGCCCCAATAAAAGAATATTACATACAAGTTTTTACATGAATGAAAAGGAAAAACACTCATCTCACATAAAAAAAACCCCGGCTATTCAAACACGACGATCCAATATAACATATCCAGCAACACATAACATCACATGTCATCAACGTAAGTAAATATGCGCATCCCAATTGTCGTTGACATATAGCAAATATCACATATTACACTTACGGTCACAGAAAAGAAAGTGTAAAACTACAACAGTTGGAATCCGCAACCTCCTCAGACATCGCATGCCTGACCATATGAATTCCTTAGACATCGCATGCCTAACAATTATAAACCCCGCATTTTAGTCTCATTATCGAAAACTCTTTTCAATATCAAGTCGGGCAATTCAACAAGATTCCTGACATCCTGATCGAATGCTCGTCGCAAACTTTAGTAGACGGCCGCACCTCCGATACCGTCGACGAAGTGCACCAAGGCGGAACACCGCTGCCGCGAGCACCCGAACGGATGCTTTCGGCGACGGGGTTCTCCTACAGTCACTTGGTCGGGGATATAGGGTGTGTCTGTCTATTAAGTTTATCCGGCGAGTATCCGCGTACGCTACGTGATTGCGACAGACTTTTGATCGCACCAAAATTCCGTGGCAACCGATCAAGTGAGACTAAAGTGCTATGTTTATATTATTCAAATCAGTTATCGCATAACTACTTGTGGATTCCAAATATTGTATCCCATTCCAGATAAATAGAAAATGTTAAACTTTCCGATCGAACATTCAAACACCCAAGTTTTCCCGAAACAAATCAACACATGAAATAGGTTTAAAAAACATCCAGTTCATGCCTCAGTACCAACGGTCCAGCCGTAGAAGGGTCAAGCCAACGCCTCACATGTGGCATACCGTACTGCCCCAAACCCGAAGGTTCAAAGGGCAGTTCAAGACGGTCACATAATCGAGTTAAGGTTTGTTGTCTTCTAGAGGGTCCATCGCGTTACTTGCACTACTTAGAACGTTGTTAAACCACGGAAAGATCCAACACTTGGAAATTTCCCGACAGGGGAAAAATTGGGTATTTATATCCGGTCGAACTTTTTAACATATTCTAAAATTACCCGGAAAAACACATAGACAAAGTTTGATAATCCGATCGAATTTACGAACTCCCAATACAACCCAGAAAGCTCAACTATGGAGTGATATTTAAAAAAATCCCAGAAAATACAGCAACAAACTATAAGAATTACTGTGCAAAGATCAATGGGAGAAGCGACAAAGTTGCCGCGGAACCGCCGCATTAGCCATGCTAATGCCGCGGTTCTGCCGCTCTTTGATCGAATTAGGTGCTCGAAATTCACAGTAATTCTTAGATATTCCTGCTTATTTTTCTGCATATTTTTAATTCTCAAAAATCAAAAAATCCAGAAAATGTCCAGAGAGCCGTTTTGAATTAGGGTTTCGGGTCGATCGGACTTCTAACATCGTCTACGCATCGCCAAAGGCTCTAGCTAGGCTCTGATACCACTGTAGGTCAGGCAGCCACCCCATCCAATGGGGTCACCGTGGCACCCACGGGTCCCTCAGTAGCTACTTTTTACGCTTGCCCTCTCGCGAGGACTACAACCCGCCGGAACACCTTTCGGTCTCGGGACACCCTGGGGGTAAGAGCCTATGCTTCGCCACACTGTCACACAGTGAGAACCCCCCATAGGTCGACATCCAATGCCTAGTAGCTCTGATACCAATGTTGGTCAGGCAGCCACCCCATCCAATGGGGTCGCCGTGGCACCAACGGGTCCCTCAGCTGCTACTTTTTACGCATGCCCCCTCGCGAGGACTACTACCCGCTGGAACACCTTCCGGTCTCGGGACACCGTGGGGGTAAGAGCCTATGCTTCGCCACACTGTCACACAGTGAGAACCCCCCATAGGTCGACATCCAATGCCTAGTAGCTCTGATACCACTGTAGGGTTCCTAGGCACACTAATGAGGTCTCACAAGGCATCAACCATGCCAATTTCAAATTTTACAAGTGCCGAGAAACCCTAATACGGATCGTTGACTAGAGTTTAGACGATAACTACAACTAGTAAACTACTTTACTAAGAAGTGTACAGAAATACAACCTTTGTAGATCCGGTCCTCCACCTCCATAGCTCCGTGATGAAGTCCCCTCGGTGCGATCATCGGATCCCGGGCTCTAGCGTTGGCTTCATCGGAGAAATGGGCAGGCTAGGTCGTCGACTTCGATGCCGAAGATGATCTACGTCGAGGCAACACAAGATCAAGCTCCAACTTCACCAAGCCATGAAACTTGTGAATAAAACACCCTATACTACTTGGCAAGTGGTAGAGGATGAAGAAATAGGAAGTGGGTTCACTTTAGAATTGGATTTCTCACTCTTTTTCTCAAGATGCCATTAATGGTTGCAAACTTTCTTCTTTGTTGAAGAAGAAGAAGAAGAAGAAGAAGGAAAAAGAATATGATAAGTGTATCAAAATAGAAAATTATATGATACTTATCATATATGCAACCATAGTTAGGTGTAGAGAATTAACTAAGGTTAGGTTGAATGGTTAGGGTTAAGCATGAAACAAAAATAGAAGACTTATTCAAAGCTTCATGAAGCTTCAACTAGCAAACAAAGAAAGCCACCATGATTTATTTTGCAAAAATGAATAAATAAATAAATGAATAAGTGAATGAATCAAAACCCTAACCATTAACATAACCATGGTTTAAGTCTTTACACAAAACCAAGTATGCATGTATCATCAAACATGATACAAACAAGTGCACAAAAGTATATCACATATACAACTTGTGTAATTCAAGTGAGAAAATCCATTTAAAGTGAACAAATACTAGTTAATGCAAAGTAATATATCAAATATATAATTATGCATTAAATCATTAAATCAATACTTGATTTAACGATCCGGTCATATCGCATATAACTGACTAATATCCAATGTATCGGCTTATCGAATCAATCCTTGATTCGATAACTAGGTTATATTGCATACAACTAATTGATATATTCATCGCGAGAATAGAATACGGTATCACATACACGCATTATTCTCGGTCCCGCACATATCTCATATGCGCTCCTATTTCGTTTCGCTTGAGCCAGGAAACCTCTGTGTAGGACTCTAAAGACTCGTCAATACACCGGCAGCAGGTGATGATCATATCAAACACCCACAAGCCGCAAGCGGTCTGCTAAACGTAACGGCCACCCGGGTATTGAGCGATCAGAAGATCGACGAGCAAGCCCGCTCACACTCCTATGAATTCAACCAGTAACACTTACCGTACAGTCCGGTCCGTTCGTCTGATATGTCGCATATCTCGCCTAGGGGTGGTAAACGTCAGACCCCAGTAGCTCGATAAGTCGTGTCGATATGAGGTCTATAACAGTTCGAGAAACTACTGATAACTCTTACCAGTACATCTCAGCAACCCTGGCCAGGGATTTCCGGTTATAGCCAATCGAACACAGTGCAACATCAACTCCCTATACCGGGAGAGACGAATCCCCTCCTATCGCTCATTGTTTCCATGTGATTCGGGACTGTACCCAAAAGCCACCGTTTTGTACGCCCTCTTGGACGTGGTAAGGTGGAAATCAAAGCACAGTGGGAATCACACAAGACTCTATGACGATCTCGGGTCTACAGACTAACCTGTACCAGTATCACCAGAGAACTGCCATCTGACGTGAGGTATAATACCATCTGGGAGTTCTCGGCGAGTCCGTCCAGTGTACCCAGTCTCTACTGAGCACCCGTATATCATCTCTGATGTCAAACACCAATGGATATGGGATCTGTAGGGTTGTTAGGCACGCGCACAAGGGTCTACGAGGCATCAACCATGCCCGATTAAAAATTTAGCCGTGCCGAACAACCCAAATACGGAACTTTAAACTAGAGATTAGGCGAAAACAAGCATGCTAAACACTTTAACACTAAGTGAGAGGGATTACAACCTTTGTAGATCCGGTCCTTCACTTCATATGCTCCGTGTTGTGGTCCCTTCGCTGCGATCATCAGGATCCAGACTCTCGAGAGGTTCCACGAAGAGAAAGACGCAACCTTTACTTCCGATCTTCGATACTAAGATGATCTACCTTGAAGTTTCTTTAACAGAAGCTAACACTCATGAAATGATGTGAACACCCTCATCTAAATGGAAAGGGATGAAGAGGATGATGAAGTAGGATTTTTGCTCTCTTTATTTATATTTTTCTCACAATTATTCATCACTTGGAAAAAATCAAGAAAGCTTTTTTCCATGAAGAATGAAGGAAGAAGATGAACAATATTAAGAATCCTTTTGTGATGAATAGGAAAAGAAATGATATGATGAAATAATGTAACCATGGTCAAACTAACCCTTGTAGAGATTTGACTAAGGTTAAAGGTTTGGTTAGGGTTAAGGAAATATCTAGCATAATATCTTAACAAAGACAAAGAAAGAAAACTTCTAGAAACTTCTAGAAAGCCTTAACCCTAATCAAACCCTAACCATGTTTAATCTCTACTAAACAAGTTGCATTATTTATCATATCATGTTACAATATTATATATCACATATATAATATTTATTGTAACCAAATAAAATAATACATTTAACATATATCGCATATATATCAATGTATTACCCGAGTGAGAAAAAGAATCTTTTAGTGAGCTAATATTAGTTAATGCAATTTAATATATCAAATATATTATTATACATTAAATTATCAAATCAACACTTGATCCGACAATCCGGCTATATCGCATATAACCGACTAATATTTATCCGTACCGATTCATCGAATCAACACTTGATCCGATAACCCGGCTGATATCAAGTATCGCGAGAATAGAATACGGTATCTCATATCGTATTATCCTCGGTCCCGCACATATCTCATACGTGCTCCTACTCCGTTTTGCCTGAGCCAAGAAACCTCTGTGTAGGACTCTAAAGAATCGTCAATACGCCGGCAGTAGGTGATGATCATATCAAACACCCACAAGCTGCAAGCGGTCAGCTAAACGTAACAGCTACCCAGGTATTGAGCGCTCAGAAGATCAACAAGCAAGCCTGTACATTCTCCTGTGAATCCAAACAGTAACACTCCCGTACAGTCCGGTCTCGTCGTCTGATATGTTGCATATCTCGCCTAGGGGTGGTAAACGTCAGACCCCAGTAGCTTGATAAGTCGTGTCGATTTGAGGTCTATAACAGTTCGAGAAACTACTGATAACACTTACCAGTAAATCTCAGCAACCCTGGCCAGGGATTTCCGGTTAGAGCCAATCGAACACAGCACAACATCAACTCCCTATACCGGGAGAGACGAATCCCCTCCTATCGCTCATTGCCTCCATATGATTCGGGACTGTACCCAAAAGCCACCTTTTTGCACGCCCTCTTGGACGTGGTATGATGGAAATCAAAGCATAGTGGGAACCACACAAGACTCTATGACGATCTCGGGTCAACAGACTACTCTGTACCAGTGTCACCAGAGAACTGCCATCTGATGTATGGTATAATACCATCTGGGAGTTCTCGGCTAGTCCGTCCAGTATACCCAGTCTCTACTGAGCACCCGAACACCATCCTTGATGTCAAACACCGATGGATATGGGATCATCCATCGCCCATTATATAGGTCAAGATGCGTATACGCTAGTCTACTCTGGTGTATCGATGCCCTGTCTCGATACACCCTCGACTAGGAACAGTTATAGGATGTACTCGTCGACTACCGTGGCCCCACTAGTATGATCTCATCATAGTTCCAGTAGTCGAGTACATATCCTAAGGGCTTTATCAACATGTAACATAGAGACAATCTGAGTACATGTTAAGATAAAGTACAACCAGATAGCATGCTATCATGTCGAGCAAGAAAGTCCTCCCTATATATGTCCTAGCATCCACTACAATATACATCGTATGTACAGTAATGGCCTCTAGGGCATACATATAACTAACAATCTCCCACTTGCACTAGGGCCATCTGTTATGGTATCGCATACCCAACAATTAGCTGCGGTTGAAGTATCTCATACTCAACCATCCCGTAAAAGTCTCTACTGGGAAAAAGGCCTTTATGAGTGGATCCGCGCTGTCGTCCTCAGTGTCTACTCTCCTAACCTCGATCTCCCTGGAGATTAACCATCTCCATGATCAGGTGATACTGCCTAAAAATTATATCTGGATTTCTGATGGGACGGTAGTTCCTCGGCTAAAGCCACAACTCCATTATCACACAATGGTAAGAACGAAGTTCATCTTATGAACTTATATATATCCAGACTGCCTCTTTGGTAGCATCCTTGGTAACGATGTATCTTGACTTTAATCGTCTAGTATGTCACGGTATCTAGCTTGGAACTCTTCCAACATACCGTCCCTCCACTGAGGGTATAGACAAGCCTGCGACTGACATTCAGTCATCCTTATCACCCTGGAACCCTTCCAGTGATTCTCCCCAGGATCGATTGATACCATCTCACTACTACTAGTGAGTTTCCTAACATCCAATTAGATCTATCTCATAGATCCAAAACCCAGGATTTAGGAGGTATCACTTTGATCCTATATGGAGAATCCTTGTGATAAGCGGAGATTGACCGAGCGTAGCATAGGAAACTCCTTCCCTATCAAGAGTATGTCATCCACGTACTCTACGAGGATCACCACCATACTCTCTACTACCTTTTCGTATATACAAGGTTCATCTACCATTTTGATGAAGTCAAAATCTATGACTACCACATCAAAACAGACGTTCCAACTCCGCGATGCCTGCTTTATCCTATAAAGCATCTTGCACACGTTTCCGCTGCTCCCACTGTCTACGAAGCCCTCTGGCTGTGTACTTATAGACGCTCTTTTCTAAAACATCATTTAGAAAAGCAGTCATGACACCCAACCGCCAGATATCGTAGTCATGGTATGTAGCCGTGGCAAGCAGGATCTGGATGGACTTAAGCATAACTTTGAAAGTCTCAACTTTTCCATGTACACCAAGTAATCTTCTCAAGATATACTCGCTCCTGATGGGGATTTAACCCTTCAGATAAAGCAACCAAAGTCCATACTTTGTTGGTGTATAAGGATTCCATCTCAGATCGATAAGCATCCAGCCATTCTTACAGAGTCCCACTCCTGATGGCCAGCTCGAAACTAGTTGGGTCATCATCTCATGATGCAATCCTCGCTCCCACTGTCATAGAGAAACCGAAGTATCTCTCAGGTGGGTGAGGAACCCTACTAGATCGGCGGAGAGGCTGAGGTTCGTTGGAAACTATTGAATCTTTTGGTTCTACCAAATTATCAGCTGCAGTTTGTATAGCTGGAACATTTCCAGTTCTACATAACAGTCCTTGCCACGAGCTTGTCCGGATTTTGCTTTTAGACATAGGCCGGACAACCCCAAATCTTAACAAACTTAAGATATGGGCTCTTCCCTTTCCATATCATATATGAAGTGGTAGGTTACTGATTTGATTTGAACCTTATTCAATAGGTATGCGGCTTCTCAAGCGCATAACTCCCAAAAGGAAATAGGAAACTCAGTAGTACTCATCATAGAGCACACCATATCTAATAGGGTGAGTTTGCTCCGCCCCGATATACCATCGTGCTATCATGTATACGGAGGAGTAATGCTGAGAGAGAATCTCATTCTCCTTTAGAATAGTCCAGGAATTCCGTGCTCAAGTATTCTCCTCCTTGATCTCATCAAAGGACATAATACTTATACCCGTATTTTGGTTCTCTACTTCTAACTTATATTCTGTGAATATCTCAAAAGCTTCGGACTTGTGTTTCAGCAGGAACATATGTCTGAATCTTGAGAGATTATCAGAGAATGTAATGAAGTACAAAGAACCGATCTTGTCATATGTAGACAGAGGACTTTCATACATCAGCATGTATCAATCCCAAAAGTTCACTAACTCTTTCTCTGTTTCCAATAAACAGAGCTGTGATCATCTTATCTTTGTGACATGACCGGCAAGTTTCACAAGATGTAAATTCAAACAAATTTAAATATGCATCTAAATGTAACTTCAGCCAGTCGGGTCGCATTGATATGACCTAGTCTACAATGCCTCAAGAAGGATTTGTTCATTTCTGAACTCTTTCTCTTGTGTGTGTTCTGTATACTAAGAACTGTAGTTTGATTTAGAACGTCAATGCTTTTAGATAACGTGCCTGAACCGATCAACTCTTGATATAGGAAATGTTCAAAATATTATCCAACAATACAAAATTATATCACTTCTTTACTAATAAAGAGAATGATATGATTTTGTATATCAGGTTTGGTATCTAATAACATTCGTTCAGAATCAATGTATTCAGGTAATACAGGGTGATAGTGACCAACAGACTTGGCTGCAACACTTGCACCGTTTTCTGTCTCATGAAACTTATCACCCGTTCTCAGTTCTCTACCTTTCTGTAGCCCATGTAACAGATTACATATGCGGGATCCTGATCCAGTATCACATACCCAGGACGTAAAGGATACTGAGAAACAGTTCTCTGTAATGAACACACCCGAAGATGATGCATCAACATGCACTTTCTTCGTTTGGGCGGCACGGGAAATCCGGTATTCCCTAATTTCCTGCTCTGTCTTATAACAATTATAAGTTGGAGCGGGACCAACGTTCCCCAGCTCAGTATAACAAGCGGGTTCGGTTAATATATCCGTTTTATTATCTTGATTAAGGCGTGATATAGTCTCTACCTGGAGAGAGAGAGAAGAAAACACTCAGCGTATGCTCTTGCAAGATTAGATTGGTTATCTAATATATCTAATCAGGATGTCTCCCACTGTTTTAATCAAATCTTCCTTCAAACCCTAAAAGGAAAGACTAGCCGGGATTAATTACATGCTACAAGTTCGCCAATCTTTCAGCCAGGCCAGTGTCGGTACTTTGAGGGAGCTCCCCCGTGCTTTCGCACGAACCTAATTAAAGTAAACCTCGTTTTCCCAGAGGCGTAACCCCGTTAACACCTTTCTAGACACTTACTTGATCGGCTAATTGTAATGTGTAAAACTCTCCCAGGAGTAACTCTTACTCGCAGCGGGTATCGGGATCCAACTATCTTATAGAAGGTATGCAATCTCATTGCAAATTTCAACACTTGAAATTCCCAATAATATTTTGCCCCCAGCGTCCTATGACCTTGACGGAGGTCAACAAACCATAGGCTACTAGTCAAGTTCAACCCGTCATTTCCTGATTGAATTAAACCCATCCGCACGACCCTTGACGGAGGTCAACAAGGCCGCACGACTACCCTAATCCAATCTGCATCATATGCATAAGCAGATAAATACTAGTCAGCTACCGCACACTACGCCTTGACGGAGGCCAACAAACGTAGCACGAATACTAAGTAGGACTTATCTGAAATGACGGAGGGATACGACAGGTTTTTAAGAAAACCTAATGCGTAATGAACTTGATATCGTTGTAGAATCGAGTGATTTTAAATGGAGTGTTTTTGAGGCTTTTCCAGTTTTGCTAAAGGGGTCACTCCCGGTGAAGGGATCGTCGGCCCTTTCCTCATCGGATAAGGTGCAGGATATATCATATATACCGCTGTGCAAAGCAAAAACTATTAAAAGCAATCAAAAGACAAACCGAGTGTGTAGCATCTGCCAGTTATTGCTAAAGGAGTCACTCCCGGTGAAGGGATCTCGGTCCTTTCCTCATCGAATAAGGTGCTGGATGTTCTACAAGGAACACCGCTATGCAAAGCAACAACTAGAGCTACCAGTTTTTATAAACAAGTTTCTACAACATCTTAGGTTTCTTTTATTTCATAAATCTTATTAATGAAGTCCCATTTTATTATGCTTCACAAGCATCTCTTTTTGAAACGAAATCGCAATATAACATATATCTCATATATATAATATAAACATTCGTCACAGGCAGTAATATGATCTCATCACAGAATATTGCAGCAGAAGAACATATATGAAATATTGGATATACTAGGACGTCCGTGTTTTCAATACGAGCCTGTATAAAACACGGATTCCACGGTCGCGATGAATAGCCAAACACACATCCCTAGACCCCTACGAGAGCGGCAAGTAACACTGCCAATTCTAGGGTTAGGAGACCCGGTCTCGACTCCTCAAGATGGTCTCCCACTGGACCCTAGAACCCGGTTACTTGTGCTCCCCGCCTTGGGTCTACCTAATGCGGAAAAGTAAATAATATACAACGGTGACATCTTCCGCTACCTGGAAGTGCCCCAATAAAAGAATATTACATACAAATGAATTTTACATGAATGAAAAAGAAAAACTCTCATCTCACATAAAACCCCCGGCTATTCAAACACGACGATCCAATACAACATATCACAGCAACACATAATATCTCATATCATCAACGTAAGCAAGTATGCGTATCCCGATTGTCGTTGATGTATAGCAACGAAGCCGGCGATACACCACATACTACGCTTACGGTCACAGAAAAGAAAGTGTAAAACTACAACAGTTGGAATCCGCAACCTCCTTAGACATCGCATGCCTAACCAGATGAATTCCTTAGACATCTCATGCCTAACAATTATAAACCCTGCATTTTAGTCTCATTATCGAAAACTCTTTTCAATATCAAGTCGGGCAATTCAACAAGATTCCCGACGTCCTGATTGAATGCTCGTCGCAAACTTTAGTAGAAGGCCGCACCCCCAGATGCCGTCGACGAAGTGCACTAAGGCGGAACACCGCTGCCGTAAGCACCCGAACGGATGCTTTCGGCGACGGGGTTCTCCTACAGTCACTTGGTCGGGGCTATGGGGCGCAGCTGTCTATTAAGTTTATCCGGCGAGTATCCGCGTACTCTACGTGATTGCGACGGACTTTTGATCACATCAAAATTCCGTGGCAACCGATCATCTGAGACTAAACTGCTATGTTTATAATATTCAAATTAGTTATCTCATAACTACCTGTGGATTCCAAATATTGTATCACATTCCAGATAAATAGACAAAGTTAAACTTTCCGATCGAATCATCAAACACCCAAGATTTCCCCAATATATCTCAACACTTGAAATCAGTTTAAAAACATCCATCACATGCCACGGTACCAATGGTCCAGCCGTAGAAGGGTCAAGCCAACGCCTCACATGTGGCACGCCGTACTGCCCCAAACCCTAAGGTTCAAAAGGCAGTTCAAGACGGTCACATAATCGAGTTAAGGTTTGTTGTCTTCTAGAGGGTCCACTGAGTTACTTGCACGACTTAGAACATTCTTAAACACGAGAAAAAATCCAACTTTTGAAAAATTTTCCGACAGGGGAAAAAGTGAGTTATTGATATCCGTTCGAACTTTTTAACAGTTTCTAAAAATTATCCGGACAAACTAAACAAAGTTATAATATCCGATCGAAACAACGAGTCCCCAATACAACCCAGAAAACTCAACACTTGAGTAGAAATAAAAATACCCAGAAGAATCAGGAAGTACAGACGGTCATTACTGTGCAGAAACTAACCATCAATCAACAGTAACGGCCGCGGAACCGCCGCCAATGCTATGGTTTGGCCGCGGTTCCGCGCTTCAATAGTTGAGTTAGGGTGTCGTTTTTCACAGTAATTCCTAAAATACCCTGCTGAATTTTTTGAGAATTTTTAATATGAAAAAAATCACAGTTTTGAAAAATTTCCAGAAACTAGGGTATATCGGGTTTTCCGGGTTCGATCGGACTTTAAACTTCGCCTAGACTTCGCCTAAAGCTCTAGCTTGGCTCTGATACCACTGTAGGGTTGCTAGGCACGTGCACAAGGGTCTACGAGGCATCAACCATGCCCGATTAAAAATTTAGCTGTGCCGAACAACCCGAATACGGAACTTTAAACTAGAGATTAGGCGAAAACAAGCATGCTAAACACTTTAACACTAAGTGAGAGGGATTACAACCTTTGTAGATCCGGTCCTTCACTTCATATGCTCCGTGTTGTGGTCCCTTCGCTGCGATCATCGGGATCCGGACTCTCGAGAGGTTCCACGAAGAGAAAGACGCAACCTTTACTTCTGATCTTCGATACTAAGATGATCTACCTTGAAGTTTCTTTAACAGAAGCTAACACTCATGAAATGATGTGAACACCCTCATCTAAATGGCAAGGGAAGATGAGGATGATGAAGTAGGATTTTTGCTCTCTTTATTTATATTTTTCTCACAATTATTCATCACTTGGAAAAAATCAAGAAAGCTTTTTTCCATGAAAGAATGAAGGAAGAAGATGAACAATATTAAGAATCCTTTTGTGATGAATAGGAAAAGAAATGATATGATGAAATAATGTAACCATGGTCAAACTAACCCTTGTAGAGATTTGACTAAGGTTAAAGGTTTGGTTAGGGTTAAGGAAATATCTAGCATAATATCTTAACAAAGACAAAGAAAGAAAACTTCTAGAAACTTCTAGAAAGCCTTAACCCTAATCAAACCCTAACCATGTTTAATCTCTACTAAACAAGTTGCATTATTTATCATATCATGTTACAATATTATATATCACATATATAATATTTATTGTAACCAAATAAAATAATACATTTAACATATATCGCATATATATCAATGTATTACCCGAGTGAGAAAAAGAATCTTTTAGTGAGCTAATATTAGTTAATGCAATTTAATATATCAAATATATTATTATACATTAAATTATCGAATCAACACTTGATCAGACAATCCGGCTATATCGCATATAACCGACTAATATTTATCCGTAGCGATTCATCGAATCAACACTTGATCCGATAACCCGGCTGATATCAAGTATTGCGAGAATAGAATACGGTATCTCATATCGTATTATCCTCGGTCCCGCACATATCTCATACGTGCTCCTACTCCGTTTTGCTTGAGCCAAGAAACCTCTGTGTAGGACTCTAAAGAATCGTCAATACGCCGGCAGTAGGTGATGATCATATCAAACACCCACAAGCTGCAAGCGGTCAGCTAAATGTAACAGCTACCCAGGTATTGAGCGCTCAGAAGATCAACAAGCAAGCCTGTACATTCTCCTGTGAATCCAAACAGTAACACTCCCGTACAGTCCGGTCTCGTCGTCTGATATGTTGCATATCTCGCCTAGGGGTGGTAAACGTCAGACCCCGGTAGCTTGATAAGTCGTGTCGATTTGAGGTCTATAACAGTTCGAGAAACTACTGATAACACTTACCAGTAAATCTCAGCAATCCTGGCCAGGGATTTCCGGTTATAGCCAATCGAATACAGCACAACATCAACTCCCTATACTGGGAGAGACGAATCCCCTCCTATCGCTCATTGCCTCCATATGATTCGGGACTGTACCCAAAAGCCACCTTTTTGCACACCCTCTTGGACGTGGTATGATGGAAATCAAAGCACAGTGGGAACCACACAAGACTCTATGACGATCTCGGGTCAACAGACTACTCTGTACCAGTGTCACCAGAGAACTGCCATCTGACGTATGGTATAATACCATCTGGGAGTTCTCGGCGAGTCCGTCCAGTGTACCCATACTCTACTGAGCACCCGCACACCATCCTTGATGTCAAACACCGATGGATATGGGATCATCCATCGCCCATCATATGGGTCAAGATGCGTATACGCTTGTCTACTCTGGTGTATCGATGCCCTGTCTCGATACACCCTCGACTAGGAACAGTTATAGGATGTACTCGTCGACTACCGTGGCCCCACTAGTATGATCTCATCATAGTCCCATTAGTCGAGTACATATCCTAAGGGCTTTATCAATATGTAACATAGAGACAATCTGAGTACATGTTAAGATAAAGTACAACCAGATAGCATGCTATCATGTCAAGCAAGAAAGTCCTCCCTATATATGTCCTAGCATCCACTACAATATACATCGTATGTACAGTAATGGCCTCTAGGGCATACATATAACTAACAGGATTATCCATAGCCCATCTGTATGGGTTGAGAAGGTATACGCTAGTCTACTCTGATATATCGATGCCCCGTCTCGATACACCCACGACTTGGGACCTTGAAGGATGTACTTATGGACTACCATGTCCCCACTAGTATGATCCACATCATAGTCCAGGTAGTCAAGTACACATCCTAAGGGCTTTACCAACATGTAACAGAGAGACAAACAGTATACACGTTAAGGTAAAGAGTAACCAGATAGCATACTATCATGTCGAGCAAGAAAGTCCTCCCTATATATGTCCCAGCATCCACTACAATATACATCCTATGTACAGTAATGGCCTCTAGGGCATACATATAACTAACAGTATCCTCGTATAGTATTCCAGAAAGGTTCTGTCGAAGTCTCTCCCAAATCTCGTTTCTGCCGAACTGCCCGGAGGTTATCACCCTTTACTATATCTGTTTCTTATTCCGGAATGGCTGCATACTCATCGCGACTCCTTCTGGAAGATATATCCATGTACAACGCCTCTGCATGCGTATCACAGCTCTGATGTCAGCGGAGTGGAACGCCATCTCATCAAGATCTCGTACGAACCGCATACTCCACTTTTCTCTAATGTCGACCGATTCGGACTCGTCTCTTCGTGGCTGCATGGACTGCGTTCCAACGGCTATACTCGTATCTAGAGTCTCCTAAGCAATGTATCCCATCACATGATATCCGAATGACGTCGAACCTTTCGATCGATTTGTCAATGTTCCATAATCCCCAAAGAGCTCAACATCTTGGGTACGGTTTAATAGTATTCCAGTACATGCCACAGTATTTGTGGACCAACCGTTGAAGGGCAAACCCAAGCCTCACTAATGGCACCGCTGAACTGCCGCAAACCCTAAGGTTTCAAAGCGTTCTCATGGTCATAATGTCAAGTTAGGGTTTCATTGTAGGGTTCCTAGGCACTCTTGTTAAGGTTCAAAAGGCATCAAACATGCCCGGATTAAATTTTAAACGTGCCGAACAACCCAAAGCCGGGATCTTTGCTAGATTATTAGGGTTTAACATGCATTAAGATAACTTTTATCTAAGTGTGAGGGATTACAACCTTTGTAGTCCGCTCCTTCACTTCACAAGCTCCGAGTAGAAGTCCCTTTGCCGCGATCCACGATCTCCCGGACTCATGAGAGGCTCCACGACTCGAACGATCCATTCTAGCTCGTCGTATTCCAAATCTCCGATGATCTACCTCGAGGTTTCAAAGAACTCAAGCTATCTCACTCTAAAGAAGTGAACACACTAATCCCATGGGCTAGATGAGATGAGTATGAGAGAGTAGTGATTTTGCTTTCTTTTTATATCATTTTCTCATAATCTTTCATCACATAAGAATTTTCAAGAGAGCTTCTTCAAGAGAGAAGAAGAAGAAGATAATGGATAAAGAATAATGATAATCATAATCCTTTTCTTTTGTGATGAATTGAATAAGACATATGATTGAATTATTAACCATGGTCAAGGATGATTGGATGAAAATGAGTAGAGAAACAACTAGGGTTAGGGTTTGGTTTGGTTTAGAATGTGTCATCACAAAAGATCTTTGTAATGACAAAAGAAGAAACCTTCTAGAAAGTGCATGAAGCAACTAAACCAAATTAAACCTTAACCTCAATTAATCATCCTTAAACACGTTTAACAATTAATCATATCATGTCACAATAATATATATCATATATATATTATATATTTGCAACAAAAGAAAATAATACAATTAACATATATCGCATATATATCAATGTATCATCCACTGAGAAAATGAAATAATAAAGTAAGCCAATATTAGTTAATATAATAATATATCATATATATTATTATATATTAAATCATCGAATCAACACTTGATCCGACGATCCGGCTATATCGAATATAACCGACTAATATATCATGTACCGATTTATCGAATCAACACTTGATCCGATGTCCCGGTTCATATCCATAAATCGCGAGAATATAATACGGTATCCCATATCGCATTATTCTCGCTCCTGCGCATATCACATATGTGCCACTACTCTTTTTCGCCTGAGCCAAGAAACCTCTGTGTAGGACTCTAAAGAATCGTCAATACGCCGGTAGCAGGTGATGATCATATCAAACACCCACAAGCTGCAAGCGGTCAGCTAAACGTAACAGCCACCCAGGTATTGAGCGATCAGAAGATCAACAAGCTAGCCTGTGCGTTCTCCTGTGAATCCGATCAGTAACACTCCCGTACAGTCCGGTCTGTTCGTCTGATATGTCGCATATCAAGTCTAGGGGTGGTATACGTCAGACCCCAGTAACCGATAAGTCGTGTCGATGTATGGCTCATAACGGGTCGAGAAACTACTAGTAACACTTACCAGTAAATCTCTATATCAGCCCTGGCCAGGGACTTCCAGTTATAGCCAATCGAACACAGCACAACATCAACTCCCTATACCGGGAGAGACGAATCCCCTCCTATCGCTCATTGCCTCCATGTGATTCGGGACTGTACCCAAAAGCCACCGTTTTGCACGCCCTCTTGGACGTGGTAAGGTGGAAATCAAAGCACAGTGGGTATCACACAAGACTCTATGACGATCTCGGGTCTTCAGACTACCCTGTACCTGTGTCACCGGAGAACTGCCATCTGACGTGTGGTATATCACCATCTGGGAGTTCTCGGCGAGTCCGTCCAGTGTACCCAGTCTCCACCGAGCACCCGTACACCATCTCTGATGTCAAACACCGATGGATATGGGATCATCCATCGCCCATCATATGGGTCAAGATGCGTATACGCTAGTCTACTCTGGTGTATCGATGCCCTGTCTCGATATACCCACGACTAGGAACAGTTATAGGATGTACTCATTGACTACCGCGGCCCCACTAGTATGATCTCATCATAGTCCCAGTAGTCGAGTACAGATCCTAAGGGCTTTATCAACACGTGAGAGTAAAACAGTAAACCAATACAAGTCAACATGTTAAGATAAAGTGAAACCAAATAGCATACTATCATGACGAGCAAGAAAGTCTTCTCTATATATAACCAAGCATCCATTATAATATACATCATATGTACAACAATGGCCTCTAGGGCATATACATAACTAACAATCTCCCACTTGCACTAAGGCCAGCTGCTGTAGTATCTCATACCTAGCATCCCGAATAATCTCTCAAACTGTATCTAGGGAATAGCCTTCATGAATGGATCCGCAGTGTTGTCCTTCGTATCTACTCTCCTGACCTCGATCTCCCGGCGATCAACTATCTCCCTGATCAGGTGATACCGCCTCAGAATATGTCTGGACTTCTGATGGGACCTGGGTTCCTTGGCCAAAGCCACAGCTCCATTGTTATCGCAATACAGAGGTATTGGATGCTCAATGGATGGAACCACACCAAGTTCACTAATGAACTTCTTGATCCAGACAGCCTCTTTGGCAGCATCGTTGGCAGCGATGTATTCAGCCTCCATCGTTGAGTCTGCAACGGTATCCTGTTTGGAACTCTTCCAACATACCGCCCCTCCATTGAGGGTGAAGACAAAACCCGAATGCGACTTAGAGTCGTCCTTATCACTTTGGAAGCTGGAATCGGTAAAGGACTCCACCTGGAGTTCTCCATTACCATACACCAAGAACATCTCCTTAGTCCTTCGTAAGTACTTGAGAATGTTCTTCACTGCTGTCCAATGACTCTCTCCAGGATCTGCTTGATACCGACTCACTACACTTAGTGAGTATGCTACATCGGGTCTGGTACATAGCATCGCATACATGATAGAGCCTACTGCCGAAGCATAGGGTATCCCTTGCATGCGAGCTCTCTCCAAATCAGTCTTGGGAGACATCTCTTTGGAGAGAGTGAGTCCAGATATCGTGGGCTGATTCCCACGTTTGGATTCTTCCATACTAAACCTCTTTAGCATGGTGTCAATGTACCTGGATTGGGACAATCCCAGTATCCGTTTAGATCTATCTCTATAGATCATGATTCCCAATATGCAGGAGGCATCACCTAGATCTTTCATTGAGAATCTCTGCGATAAGAAGAGCTTGACTGATTGCAGCATAGGAATATCATTTCCTATCAAGAGTATGTCATCCACGTACAATACGAGGAAGACAACCTTACCCTCTGCTACCTTCTTATAGATACAAGGTTCATCTATATTTTTGATGAAGTCAAACTCTTTGACTACAACATCAAAACAGATGTTCCAACTCCGCGATGCTTGCTTTAACCCATAAATGGATTTAAGCAGCTTGCACACCTTTCCGCTGCTCCCACTATCTACGAAGCCCTCTGGCTGAGTCATGTACACGCACTCTTCTAAATCACTGTTTAGAAAGGCGGTCTTAACATCCATTTGCCAGATTTCGTAGTCATGGTATGCAGCAATGGCAAGTAAGATCCGGATGGACTTAAACATAGCCACTGGAGAAAAGGTTTCGTCATAATCCACACCTGGTCGTTGACGAAATCCCTTTGCTACCAGTCTAGCTTTGAAAGTCTCAACTTTTCCATCTACACCAAATTTCTTTTTAAAGATCCACTTGCTCCCAATGGGTTTTACCCCTTCAGGAGCATTTTCCAAAGTCCATACTTTGTTGGTGTACATGGATTCCATCTCAGATCGCATTGCATCCAGCCATTTCACAGAGTCACCACTCGTGATGGCCTGCTCGAAACTAGTCGGTTCATCATCATCCATGATGCAGTCCTCGCTTCCACCATCAATGAGAAAACCGTAGTATCTCTCAGGTGGACGAGAAACCCTACTAGATCGGCGGAGAGGCTGGGGTTCGTCTGGTACTACTGAATCCTCTGGTTCCACTAAATCATCTTTTGTAGTTTGTTCTGCTGGAACTTCTTCCAGTTCTACCTCAGAGCCACTAATCTCTTTTGCAAGAAATTCCTTTTCTAAAAAGGTGGCGTGTTGAGCAACAAACACTCTTTGTTCCTCACTGTGGTAGAAAATATACCCTCGCGAATGCTTGGGAAATCCAAAAAACTTACATAAAACAGATCTTGCCTTGAGTTTGTCCGGGTTCCGTCTTTTGACATAAGCCGGGCAACCCCATATCTTAACAAAATTAAGATATGGTCTCTTCCCTTCCCATATCTCATATGGGGTGGTAGGCACAGATTTGGTAGGAACTTTATTCAGTATGTATGCTGCTGTCTCAAGCGCATACCCCCAGAAGGAAATAGGTAACTCAGCAGTGCTCATCATCGAGCGCACCATATCTAATAGGGTGCGATTCCTCCGCTCCGATACACCGTTGTGCTGTGGTGTATAAGGAGGAGTAAGCTGAGAGAGAATCCCATTCTCTTTTAGATAATCTAGGAACTCACCACTTAAGTATTCACCTCCTCGATCAGATCGAAGAATCTTAATACTTTTGCCCGTTTGGTTCTCTACTTCGTGCTTATATTCTCTGAATTTCTCAAAAGCTTCAGACTTGTGTTTCATCAGAAACACATGTCCGTATCTAGAGAGATTGTCAGTGAATGTAATGAAGTAGGAAGAACCGTTCCTGGCATGCGTAGACATGGGACCGCATACATCACTATGTATCAGTCCTAAGAGTTCGGTAACTCTTTCTCCGTGTCCACTAAACGGAGCTTTGGTCATTTTTCCTTTGAGACATGAATGGCAAGTATCATAAGATGATAATTCAAACGGATTCAAATAACCATCCCTATGTAACTTAGCCAGTCGTGTCGCATTGATATGACCAAGTCTACAATGCCACAAGTAGGATTCGTTCATATCTGAACTTTTCCTCTTGTGTGTGTTTTGTATATTCAGGACTGTATTATGATTTAGAATGAATATGCCATTATGTAACGAGCCTGATGCAATCAACTTTTGATCTAGGAATATGTTCATAACATTATCCTGTACTACAAAATTATATCCTTCTTTACTCAATAAAGAAACTGATATAATGTTGCACATCATGTTCGGTATATAATAGCACTCATTTAGAATCAGTGTATTACGACTTGGCAATACAAGGTGATATTCGCCAACTGCTTTGGCTACAATACTTGCACCGTTCCCTACTTGAACGGAATGATCACCTTTTCCCAGTTCTCTACCTTTACGTAGCCCATGTAACTGTTTACATATGTGGGATCCTGATCCGGTATCTAATACCCAGGACGTAGGGTGAACTGAGAAACAGTTCTCAATAACTAACACACCTGAAGAAGATGCATCAACATGCATGTTCTTTTGGGCGGCGTGAGAATCTAGATATTCTCCCGTTTCCTGTTCAGTACAATAATTAGGTTCAGTCAATACATCCATATTATTATCTTGATTATGGCCTGAAATGGTCGCTACCTGGAGAGAGAGAGAAGAAAACACTTTAGCGTATGCTCTTGCAAGATTAGATTGGTTATTATCTTATCTAATCAGGATGTCTCCCACTGTTTTTATCAAATCTACCTTAAAACCCAAAAAGGTAAGATTAGCCGGGATTAATTACACCCTACAATTTCGTCAATCTTTCAGCCAGATCAGTGTCGGTACTTTGAGGGAGGTTCCCCGTGCTTTCGCACGGACCTAATTAGTAAACCTCGTTTTCCCAGAGGCGTAACCTCGTTAACACTTTTCTAGACACCTACTTGAATGACTAATTGTCCTGTGTAAAACTCTCCCAGGAGTAACTCTTACTCGCAGTGGGTATCAGGATCCAACTATCTCATAGGAGGTATGCAATCTCATTGCAAATTTCAACGCTTGAAATTCCCGATAAAGCTTTTGCCCCTAGTATCCTATGACCTTGACGGAGGTCAACAAACCATAGGCTACTAGTCAAGTTCAACCTGTCATTTCTTGATTGAATTAAACCCACCCGCACGACCCTTGACGGAGGTCAACAAGGCCGTACGACTACCCTAATCCAATCTGCATCATATGCATAAGCAGGTAAATACTAATCAGCTACCGCACACTACGTCTTGATGGAGGTCAACAAACGTAGCACAAATACTAACTAGTCTTTATCTGAAATGACGGAGGGCTACGCAGGTTTTTCAGAAAACCCTGAGCGTAATGAACTTGATATCGTCGTAGAATCGAGTAATTTTGAAAAGGAGTGTTTTGAGGCTTTTCTTAGTTTCACTAAAGGGGTCACTCCCGGTGAAGGGATCGTCGGCCCTTTCCTCATCGAATAAGGTGCAGGATATATCATATATACCGCTGTGCAAAGCAAAACACTAAAAGCAATCAAAAGACAAACCGCGTTTTGTAGCATCTGTCAGTTTCGCTAAAGGAGTCACTCCCGGTGAAGGGATCTCGGTCCTTTCCTCATCGAATAAGGTGCAGGATATATCGTATATATCACTGTGCAAAGCAAAACTGTAGCTACCCCTTTTTTATAAAGTTTTGATTCTACAACATCTTTAGGTTTCTTTTCTTTTATTAATCTTATTAATAAAAATCCCATCAGCTTATGCTTCCTAAGCATCACAGAAGAAACGAAAGCAGTAATATTTATATATCAGCATATATATATAGTATAAGCATTCGTCTCAGACAGTAATATGATCTCATCACAGAACATTGCAGCAGAAAAACATATATGAAATATTGGATATACTAGGACGTCCGTGTTTTCAATACGAGCCTGTATAAAACACGGATTCCACGGTCGCGACGAATAGCCAAACCCACGTCCCAAGACCCCTACGAGAGCGGCAAGTAACACTGCCAATTCTAGGGTTAGGAGACCCGGTCTCGACTCCTCGAGATGGCCTCCCACTGGACCCTAGAACCCGGTTACTTGTGCTCCCCTCCTTGGGTCTACCTAATGCGGAAAAGTAAATAATATACACTGGTGACAGCAACCGCATCCTGGAAGTGCCCCAAATAAAAGAATATTACATTACAAATGAATTTTACATGAATGAAAATAAAAACCCTCATCTCACATAAAACCCCCGGCTATTCTGAACGCGACGATCCAATATAACATATCACAGCAACACATAATATCTCATATCATCAACGTAAGTAAATATGCGCATCCCAATTGTCGTTGACATATAGCAACGAAACCGGCGATATCACATATTACACTTACGGTCACAGAAAAGAAAGTGTAAAACTACAATATTTGGAATCCACAATCACTTTAGACATCGTAAATCCGAAATATCACATATTCCGCATTTCATGCCTAACTCTATGAATTCCACATATTGTATCACATTCCAGATAAATAGACAGAATTAAACTTTCCGAACAGATAATCAAATACCCAAAATTTCCCAAAGTGCTCAACTCTTGAGCGGAGTTCAAATAATCCCAGAATATGTCACAGTACCAGTGATCCAGCCGTAGAAGGGTCAAGCCAACGCCTCACATGTGGCACGCCGTACTGCCCCAAACCCGAAGGTTCAAAAGGCAGTTCAAGACGGTCACATAATCGAGTTAAGGTTTGTTGTCTTCTAGAGGGTCCACCAGTTAACTTGTACAACTTTCCGAAAGATTTAAACCCGAATAAATTTCAACACTTGAAAGTTTGCCGTACCGGGAAACAGTAAGTTAATGATATCCGTTCAACTAGTTTAACAATTTCTAAATATCCGGAAAGAAATACGAACTTAAATATTCCGATCGAGTCTACTATTACAAAACAAACCCCAGAATTTTAAACACCTGGAACAGAATAAAAATATCCAGAATGGTCAGCAAGTACCTACGGGAATTACCATGAAGCCACGTGTCCTGATCTCATCAACCCGCCGCGGAACCGCCGCGCAAGCCATGCTTGCGCCGCGGTTCCGCCGCCGTTTGATCGATTTGGGGAATCGTATTTTAGGGTAATTCTTATAATTGCCTGCTGATTTTTTTACATATTTTTAATTCAGAAAAATCCCAAATTTTAGAAAATTTCCAGAGAAGGGGTTTTTTTCGTCGTTTCGCGTTCGATCGGAGTTTTAACTTCGTAAACACATCGCCTAATGCTCTAGCTAGGCTCTGATACCACTGTAGGGTTCCTAGGCACTCTTGTTAAGGTTCAAAAGGCATCAAACATGCCCGGATTAAATTTTAGACGTGCCGAACAACCCAAAGCCGGGATCTTTGTTAGATTATTAGGGTTTAACATGCATTAAGATAACTTTTATCTAAGTGTGAGGGATTACAACCTTTGTAGTCCGCTCCTTCACTTCACAAGCTCCGAGTAGAAGTCCCTTTGCCGCGATCCACGATCTCCCGGACTCATGAGAGGCTCCACGACTCGAACGATCCATTCTAGCTCGTCGTATTCCAAATCTCCGATGATCTACCTCGAGGTTTCAAAGAACTCAAGCTATCTCACTCTAAAGAAGTGAACACACTAATCCCATGGGCTAGATGAGATGAGTATGAGAGAGTAGTGATTTTGCTTTCTTTTTATATCATTTTCTCATAATCTTTCATCACATAAGAATTTTCAAGAGAGCTTCTTCAAGAGAGAAGAAGAAGAAGATAATGGATAAAGAATAATGATAATCATAATCCTTTTCTTTTGTGATGAATAGAATAAAACATATGATTGAATTATTAACCATGGTCAAGGATGATTGGATGAAAATGAGTAGAGAAACAACTAGGGTTAGGGTTTGGTTTCGTTTAGAATGTGTCATCACAAAAGATCTTTGTAATGACAAAAGAAGAAACCTTCTAGAAAGTGCATGAAGCAACTAAACCAAATTAAACCTTAACCTCAATTAATCATCCTTAAACACGTTTAACAATTAATCATATCATGTCACAATAATATATATCATATATATATTATATATTTGCAACAAAAGAAAATAATACAATTAACATATATCGCATATATATCAATGTATCATCCACTGAGAAAATGAAATAATAAAGTAAGCCAATATTAGTTAATATAATAATATATCATATATATTATTATATATTAAATCATCGAATCAACACTTGATCCGACGATCCGGCTATATCGAATATAACCGACTAATATATCATGTACCGATTTATCGAATCAACACTTGATCCGATGTCCCGGTTCATATCCATAAATCGCGAGAATATAATACGGTATCCCATATCGCATTATTCTCGCTCCTGCGCATATCACATATGTGCCACTACTCTTTTTCGCCTGAGCCAAGAAACCTCTGTGTAGGACTCTAAAGAATCGTCAATACGCCGGTAGCAGGTGATGATCATATCAAACACCCACAAGCTGCAAGCGGTCAGCTAAACGTAACAGCCACCCAGGTATTGAGCGATCAGAAGATCAACAAGCTAGCCTATGCGTTCTCCTGTGAATCCGATCAGTAACACTCCCGTACAGTCCGGTCTGTTCGTCTGATATGTCGCATATCAAGTCTAGGGGTGGTATACGTCAGACCCCAGTAACCGATAAGTCGTGTCGATGTATGGCTCATAACGGGTCGAGAAACTACTAGTAACACTTACCAGTAAATCTCTATATCAGCCCTGGCCAGGGACTTCCAGTTATAGCCAATCGAACACAGCACAACATCAACTCCCTATACCGGGAGAGACGAATCCCCTCCTATCGCTCATTGCCTCCATGTGATTCGGGACTGTACCCAAAAGCCACCGTTTTGCACGCCCTCTTGGACGTGGTAAGGTGGAAATCAAAGCACAGTGGGTATCACACAAGACTCTATGACGATCTCGGGTCTTCAGACTACCCTGTACCTGTGTCACCGGAGAACTGCCATCTGACGTGTGGTATATCACCATCTGGGAGTTCTCGGCGAGTCCGTCCAGTGTACCCAGTCTCCACTGAGCACCCGTACACCATCTCTGATGTCAAACACCGATGGATATGGGATCATCCATCGCCCATCATATGGGTCAAGATGCGTATACGCTAGTCTACTCTGGTGTATCGATGCCCTGTCTCGATATACCCTCGACTAGGAACAGTTATAGGATGTACTCATTGACTACCGCGGCCCCACTAGTATGATCTCATCATAGTCCCAGTAGTCGAGTATAGATCCTAAGGGCTTTATCAACATGTGAGAGTAAAACAGTAAACCAATACAAGTCAACATGTTAAGATAAAGTGAAACCAAATAGCATACTATCATGACGAGCAAGAAAGTCTTCTCTATATATAACCAAGCATCCATTATAATATACATCATATGTACAACAATGGCCTCTAGGGCATATACATAACTAACATTCATTCTTCTAGAGGGTCCATAACATTACTTGCATTTGTCTCTGAATACTTTAAACTTGGAAAATGGGCTTCTGACATTCGATCGTCTCTATCGACTCCCAACCTATCTGCGTGAAGTCGTCTCTAGCAGGAATCAATCAATCTGATGACCTCGCATCAGGGTAGGCAACGAATCACCTGTCCTAATCATTCCTCCTTGGGTGACTAGCGATCTTCTACCAAATCTCTAAGTATAACTCATGCGGCAATAGCTCCAACATCTGGGGCGATATCTCGTCATTCGCAGCAACAACTAGCTCATTCGTCCGTATGCTGAACAGCGCCTCAATCATCGAGAATAGGCGATACATTAACGGTCATCACAATCTGGCTGGACTCTATCAGTGGCCTAATCCTCTGGTGCTGAACTGCACGTCCGAGAAATCTCGTAAAAGCGATCCATCAAATGCTCATGGCGCGAAAACACAATAAAACGACGCATCTATGCAAATCGTATGTCCTTGGAATCACGCCCTGGTCAGTCCTCGTCCATGACGAGCTCATGCTGACGCAACTCTAGCCATAGCTCTCTCTGCCCGTGTAATCGTGGCAGCAAATACCATAAACCAATATCGATGAGGATAAATCATGAATGAATATAATACTATGCAAGGAAATGTACATCCTAAGGCTCCTTAAGTGGAGTAGCGTATCGTAAGTATGCCGCGGAACATACACACGGTACGTCATTCTCCTTAAGTCACCTACTCCATCAATCAAGATCAACCTACGCAACAAAATTTTGAGTCTAATACTACCTCGACCAAGTCTAAGTTCCATAAGGTCAAGCCTAGATTCCGTATATATAGAAATGCTCTAGGCTCCGCATAGTCAAACATAGACTCAAACCAAGGTTAACCTAGAGCTCTAATACCAACTTTGTTACGAATCGAAATGGCACGTGACTGCCACTTGAATCATATGAAGTTTATAGGACCCCATCTAATTCAAGTAAGCCAAAAAAGTCCCAGAAATCTAAACTATTTAAAGAAGAAGTGAAGAAAAGATATTTTGAAGCAAGTGGTTTTAATAACATAAGCCGAAGTATGTATTTTTAGAATCTCAAGTCTTTTCTGAAAATTTCGGCAGAGTTTCCTTTGTAAATACTGGTCCCAAAAGGGTACAACATGCATAATATGAATAAAGGCATCCCCAAGCGGGAGATAGCTCTTCGTCAATTGACAGTCACAACCACGCAAGCAATATAACGCCAAGGCGAGAATCAAAACTCAAAGGAAACTCAAAATCATCAAGAAAATCATAATAATACAACACGCGACTCTAAGGTCGAAAAAATGAACAACTGGTTTTCTAAGTCTGAATAAATATACAAGTCTGGTTGATGGAGTTTACTAGATACAACTGAATATAAATAAGTACAATGGTGGTCACAATGCGAGTGAACCCACCTACCAAAGCAATCACCCGGAATGAAGACAGTGTGCCGGCAAAGCCGCAACGAACCTGTACGGCAAAACCTGCAAGAAACTGTGGCACAATGGGGGTGATTTGCCAACTCGTGAGTAGAAAACATCACAGAGCAGAAATCGTATGTATGACTCAATCCTAGGTCAATCCGATCAGTAATATATATCCTTAATATGATAAAGTCTGGAGCATGATAAGGTGGCAAGGGTAAACATCTATACATCAGTGTAATACCAAGTGCTCGTGTCTTTGCCTCAGGTGGCAACATATCATAAATATGAGGTATGATCAATGTAATCAATATGAATCAGTGTCGACTATATAATCATGTCTATAAGTATGTGGATGTCATCCAACCATGTAATCAAGCCTGTATGCATGTGGATCTCGTCCACGGTCAACCAATAACACAACAATATCATGCATGTAAAAGTCATAAAAGCATATGCATGAAGGTATGAGAATATAGACCAACGTGTGTCCCTCGTGACACATCAAAATCATAGAACCTGAGCGTCCAGCATCGACACTCGAAAACATCATGAACCCGTGCCTTGCATTGGCACGTAAATCCTCATATATCGGGCTCTGTCAGTCCGGATCGGCCCACGAGATCCGTCGGTCCAGATCGGCCCATATCATCTCTCGACTCCGGTCGGTATCCTCTGGATATCCGCCGAGCCCAAATACTATCACCGGTAGGTAGTGGTCTCTCTGGCAGGCTCATCGTCATCCCCACGAAATCTCTTTCTCGCCCCGGGGTACTATACCGGGTTCACCATGAACCCGCAAATGGATCATCCTCCTCCTCGAATCGGGTTTCTATCATACGTCTCAGAACCGAGAAAACGCATGGAGGACGTACTGAAATATCATATCAAGAGAAACCGGGTTTTCAAACAATGCATACTTTCTTTAAATAATACCTCGGTTCTCAAATCCAGAAATCACATAAAATCCAAAACTCAATGTGTAAATCCATGTAATGTGATGTATGCAGCATAAAGTCGTATTATGATCAACAAGGGAAAACCACTCTTTTAAGTGGATCCAGTTTTGAAACTATAACATGCGGTCCCCAATTCTCCAAAATCAATCCAGCATCATCTATGTATGTACAGGTGGTATGTATGCAAGTATGATTGTACAATATGCATGTGCGCCAATATAGATGTACAAGTAAGTATATACATAAGTATGAGTGTACAATATGCCTGTGCGCCAATATGGATGTACAAGTAAGTATATACGCAAGTATGAGTGTACAATATGCCTGTGCGCCAATATGAATGTACAAGTAGGTATATACGCAAGTATGCGTGTACAATATGCCTGAGCGCCAATATGGATGTACAAGTGGGTATATACGCAAGTATGAGTGTACAATATGCATGTGCGCCAATTTGGATGTACAAGTAGGTATATACGCAAGTATGTCATGCAAGGAGTCATATCCTGATGTAACAATCCTACTGTGTAGTGACATGGAAATTATCGATGATGAAGTGTGTGAGCCGGCAAGCCGGTGTACGTGGGGCATACACATCATCGGTAATGGTGCTGGTGTCCTAACAGCATGGGTTTAATATAACAATAAACACATTTAAACATGCAATGCGATGAAAAGAGCAAGAATATGTGGAAAATGAATAATAAATGCAACAGTGAAGAATCTACATCAATATATATGAGTCATACTGTTTTGCCATTTGAAATAACACGAATCGTGGTGTTTAGAAAAATAAGGGCTACGGTGTTTTTAAGAAAAGATGCGTCTTTTGAAAATATCCGTAGAATCCCTTGGCCTGTCTTTAAAATACTCACAATTCGTTAGTTTTGAAATAGGTATGACTCGAGTCTAGTCTAACATCTATGCGTAAACTACAGGACTTAACTAACAGGCTAATCGAAAAAGTAAGGAAACCACCTAAATCTGAGTCGATACATATAAATATAATAGTCGGTGATCCCGACTCAATAGTATCAAATACGATACAATATATAACATGACATCCTCGAATCAAGAGTGCGGATCTATCATCAATATACAGCTCGTACTATAAATCCATCGTACTGCATCCCAAATCTGGGTACGGGTCAAATATCACATTCATCTCATTATTCATCTGGTATCCTTATCATCATATCCCTTGAACTGGGGGTACAGATCTAAGTCTAGTACAAACTGATACCATCTGCAAACATATGCGTGTGTGAAACACACGCCTAAAGGCCCGCTAAAATCTCATGTCATATCTCGTAATACGAACCACATCATATCACCGATCTCATGGCACCATGACCAATCTCATCGACTCATCTCCAAATACCATATACAATCCTCATCATCCATGTGTAGGTATACGTGTGTGTGTGTGTGTGTATATATATATATATATATATATAGTCCCATACCTATGTATGTGTGTATATATATATATACATATTATCATATACGCACAAGTAATAATAATGCATGCAAGGGTGTGTGCGTGCGTATGTGTATATATATATATATATAGTCCCATACCTATGTATGTGTGTATATATATATATACATATTATCATATACGCACAAGTAATAATAATGCATGCAAGGGTGTGTGCGTGCGTGTGTGCAAACTTATCCTATGGTTCGCGACTAAGAAATCCACCACGACACTATCATCCAAGTACATCAACATTTATCCCATGATCTTCTAAGATCCTACTTGTTAATCATCCCAATTCACAACACATATGTAAATATATAACATATCATAAGCTACACTACGAACTGCGGGGGTGCTATACGCCATCCACCCGACTTCCCCCATAGATATATATCTACTCACCAGATCTTCCCTTGCCGATGCCGACGTCGCCACGCGCTTGCTTGTCGTCTCGAAGTCCTTGTGTGGGTACCTACACATCATAATGTATCATATCGCATTAAAACCCAATTCAAAACCAAAACGACACGCTAAAAGCCTATAGATTAGAACCTATGGACTACGCTTTCAAAACCACCAAATAACACTCGATATAGACGTACAAACGTCAAGTGACCGAATACAATACCAAATACCAAAACTTGAATTCATAAACATTAAATAATTCAAAGCAGCAACCCAATAAAATGGTCCCAGATTTTAGTTTAGGTGAAAACAATGTGCACAAACAATACTGGGGTCATGTATAGGGGTCCTATGAACTACAGAAACAACCTGGGCACCCAACTCACCAATGTGGCCGGCCCCTACCCCCTAAAATCCGGCTAGCTCGGTTCTGGTATGGAGTTGGGGTCTCGTCTTGTCACGACCCGAAATATTAGCTCGTGACCAGCACATAAATCACGCAGCGTCTAAAGGCGTAACGTAATTTAAGTAAGCTGAAACCCAGAAATCTAAACCTTTTTAAGAAAATAAAGGAGGTGAAGTTTTTGAAATAAAGGTATAATGAAATCAAGTGTGCTTAAATGCATAGAAAAGGAACATGAAAATGCAAGTGGATTATGCAAGTTTAAAAACATATTTCGTCATTTTGAAAATTTGGGCAGCACGTCCTTTGTATATTTTGATCCAAAACCACAAATACTTGAAGATAATAAAGGCATCCCCAAGCAGGAGCTAGCTCTTCTCCAAACGACGGATCATAACCACGAAAGACAGTAAATATAAGTATACGACGCCCAACGGCGAAGTTCACCACAAAAGATAAAGAAATAAGCAAGACATAACCCCAAAAGCGAATATAAAACCCATCGCTCAAATCTCGCAACTACAAGTCTCACTAAGTCTCATTAATTATACAATTAACAAATTTTGATTGATGGAGTTAACTAGATACAATATAAAATATAGATACAAAAGTGGGTACGATACAAGTGTCCCACCTACCAATGCAAAACACCCGAATGCAACTGTGTGCCAGCGAGCCGCTACTGATCCAAGCGGTCAACCTGCAAGAACTGTGGCACAACGGGGGTGAGTGGCCAACTTGTGAGTAGAAAAATATCAACAGATAGAAATCGAATAAACAACGACTCCTAGGTCAACTATATCATGAAGGTAAACCTATGATATCTAGGGTGTCCGGGTCTGTATATGTGCCAACAAGGCAGTCAATATCTATAAGTATGCGGATATAATCCAACAATATAATCAATGTAGATATGCGCGTGGACCTTGTCCAACCTGATAATCAGTGTATGTATGCATGTGGATCTCGTCCAGCCATAATCAATGTCTAGATGCAAGTAAGTATGAGGATATAAATCCGCGGTGTCCCTCGCGACACATCAAAATCATGGAACCTGAGTTCCTAGCATCGACACTCAAAAACATCATGAAAACCGTGCCCAGCATCGGCACGTAAATCGTCATATATCTCAGGCGCCGTATCCTCAGATCAGCCCTCAGGCGCCGCACACCCTGGTCAGCCCTCATATCCATCTCGCTACTCCGGTCGGTATCCTCTGGATAACCGCAGAGTCTAAATACTATCGCCTGTAGGTAGTGCTCCCCTTCCAGGCTCACCGTCTAACATATACGAGTCTTCTTTCCATGGGGTACCTCACCGGGTCCACCATGTACCCGCAGACGGTGCCTACCGCTCCTCGAATCGGGTTTCACATGTCACTCTCAGAACCGAGAAAACACATGGTGGACGCACTGAAATATCATATCAAGAGAAACCGGGTTTTTAAAATAATACATACTTTCTTTTAAAACGACCACGGTTCTTAAATCCAGAAATCTCATGAAAATAATATATCTCAATGCGTAAAATCATAAAGCATGATGTATGCGACATATGATGGAAATGTAAGAATATCCGTATATCATGCAATATGGAACAGTGATATATCATATTAAGGGAAAACCGCTCCTTTAAATAATTCGAGTTTTGAAAATATGTCTTGCGGTTCCCAATATCTCCAAAGTCAAATGCAACATCATATAAAAGTGCACAGGTAACTATAGCAAGTAAATTATGCAAGAGTCATATCATGATGCAGCAATCCTACTGTGTAGTGACATGGCAATTATCGATGATGAAGTGTGTGAGCCGGAAAATCTGTGTATGTGTAACATACGCATCATCGATAATGGTGTAAGTGTACTAACACAGGTATATACAATGCAATAATAATATCATGAATGCAGCATAAGGTAAATCATTAGCTAAAAGCTATAAGGTATACGTAATTATCATATGTCTGAGTCCGTGAATCTATCAATCGGCATCTAGCCTCACAGCACCACGTACGGTATAATCTATCGTACGGCATCCTCTAGTCAAGGGTATAGATCAAACCTCAAGTCAAACTCATCACGTACGGAAAATCATCGTACGGCGGCATTAAGCTATCAGGGATCCTATCATCCTATAAGACGAGGAGGGTATGGACCTAACGTCTCGTACGGCTATCACTCACGATTCACAATATATATAAATATCTCTATATACCTATGTCCCAAGTCGCATCCGCAATAATCTCATATCAGGGGACCGACAGGGTATAATTCATCTCAATCGACTCGCATCCATATACCATCATACCTTCAATCATCATATTACATTGTCTTATCTTTTCATCGCATTTATCTCCCACATCAAGTCAATTTCACATATCCAATCTATCTTTACTATAAGCATAAGTATCTAATCTAACATACACATCCGAACCATACAAAAAGTTTTTGAAAATATGCGAATCGTAGTTTTGAAAGTAGGGGTTACGGTGTTTTTAAAGAAAAGATATCATTTGAAAATCCGTAACGTCTCTCAAGGTATCTATTTAAAGATGCATACGATTCTTCAGTTTAGAAATAAGTATGGTTCGGATGACTATTTACGTCGGCTATCTAGTCCTATAACACCCTAAACGGTACTATCGTCAAACGTCGTCCTCAAAATCCCGTCATCACATACAAGTCGTATCATATAACTTCTAACTATCCTTAGTTTCTAATATTATTTCACTAACTATCAGTTAACTCTAACCCTAGTTTCCAAATCTAGGTTTTCTTAACCATAAGCTACAAATCGGTTTCAACCAAACTTTGCGGGGGTGCTATACGCCATCCACCCGACTTCCCCCGTGGATATAGATCCACTCACCTTGGTCTACGCTTGCCGAAGTCGATGACGCCACGCTCCGTCGCCTCGGAATCCACGCGAAGGTGCCTACAATAACAACACACATCGCAACGCTATTAAAATCAAGTTCTGAAATCCAAAACGGCACGCTCGTAGGTTAGAACCTATAGCATACGTATACTAAATCAACCAAACAACCCTTGTTGTTGATGTACGAACATCCCACAACCAAATACAAATACGAATAACAAGAATTGGCATTTCAAAATACAGAAAACATAGCCAAAATCACACTAAAAAGCTCCCAGATTTTGACTCAGGTCAAATAAAGCCAAGCAAACAAGTCTAGGGTGATGTATATTGTATATTTGAGTTACTGGACCAACCCCGACACCCCACCCCACTAAGTGGCCGGCCACCTACCATTAAAAACCGGCCTCCTTGTCCCCCCTGGCTCCTATGGGCTTCGTTTTGTCAGGGTGGCTTCCTATGGTCCCAATTAGGTCTCTAGAGTTGTTTGCTTCTTTCAGAAATCCCCCGATTTGCTCCAGATTTTCTTGCACACCCTAAATTCTCACAAACCGACATGAACTCAAATCCCAAATCTGTATTTTGGTTTCCCATTCTAAATCTCAGGTCCTGCACAGCCACAAGAGTTCACTAAAACTATCTTTAACCCTAAACCTTCTCTAAAGATTTCTATCTCCACAACCACCCAACCAATCCAACTTCTAATTTATCTAAAACACAAGAAAACTAAAACTAACTAAGTGTAAATGATTATACCTCATGGATGAACTCAAGAGAACCCTAGTAGTCCCAATGTTTCCAAAATCCCACTTTGTTTGGTTCAATGTGTAGAGGGTGAAGAGGGGATCAACTTTTGTGAAATGGTTTTAGGGTTTTGGGGATTATTTGGAAATGGATCTAGGGCTTTAAGTGGAGGGAAGTGGGGTTGAGGAAGATGAAGAGGGAGAAAAAAATGATGGGGGAAAAGGTTAGGCTGCAGCCCCCTCTCTCTCACTTATTCACACACACACACTCTCTCTCCAATCATGCCCTTTTTCACTAAATTACCCTTTTGCAATTTCTTTATCTTTTCTCTTTCAATTTTCTAAACCAAATCACATAATACCCATAAAACAACACAAATACAACAACATGTAACCAAATGGAATATGACATGGTGCACTAGCCGTGAAAAACTGTAGAAACACGGATTTTGCCTAATCGCGATTACCATTGCACTAATCGGGTTTTTATCGAAACTGCATATAATAAATTTTAAAAATGACAAATCCTTTAATTATATTATTAAATGAATAAATCATTTTAATTTTTATTTATTTCACAATTATTGGTATATATTTATACCTTTTTTCGAAAACCCCAATTTCGCAAATCGGGCAGTTTTCGGGAAAAATATTATTTTAATATTAAATTCCAAAAATAATATTTTATATTTTCTGAAATGTTACAATCTTCCCACCTTAAATAAATTCGATCCCCGAATTTAAATTTAAACCCCCAAAATCTTAAATATTTCAATAATCAGCTTAAATCAACGGGGCTCCGAAATCACGGAAGATGCAGAAACAACACAGCGCGTCAAGTGCGCATGAAAACGAGTACAAAACTCAAAATCGAACTCCGTCAAGCGTCACGCAAATCATCGGATTTTCACGCATATCCTCGGAGTTACAATGGAGATACAGTTCTCGAAATCTACTACTGAAATCCAATATACACTAATCAAATACTATAATACGTGTATAGTACGCATCTTTGGAAAGCTTCCAAGAAATAAATAAAACTCAAGAAAAAATCTTTTCTAAATCGCCGTGTGATTCGTAAATCACGGCATAACTGACGTACGCTCATTTTAAAATAATAATATATGTCCATATATGTTTTCTTAAATACACATTCCGTCGTTTTCAAAATATCCCAAAAGGTTTTCCTTTATAAACGTTCGTGTCGCTCACGGACACGTAGGAAATAGCGAGACTATAGCTCCTTTTGAAAACCTCTTGGTAAACTTTTAATGCATGCAAAGTACTCAGGTACTGTCCTCGGATCAGTCCTGTTTGGCTACTACACAATATAGTGCCCAATACTAAAGCAAAGTGCTCAAAAGAAAAATTAGCCTCAAAAGGCGTATCCCACAATCCCATGCGTCTGGTGCGCATGGAAATCAAATCCAAACACAGGTATGACGATATGCACAAAAGCCAAAACTAAGTGCAACGGGTGTGCACGAAACTATCTGTCCAGTGCAACGGGTGTGCACGACAACAATATCGGGTGCATCTGATATGCATAAGAATCCCGATTTAGTGCACCTGGTGTGCACCAAAATCGCATCTCATATCATGCGCCCAACACTCGCGAAAATCCAAATCAGGTGCACCCAACCTGCACGAATAAAATCTAAATCATGTGCATCCCACATGCACGAAATCACGAAATCCAATATCAAGCGCCGAACATGCGCAAAAGTCCACTCCAAGCGCGTCAAATATGCGCAAGAATCCAATTAGGTGCACAAGGTGCACAAAACAAATAGCGAGTATCAAAATCGAAATCGACGGTATACAACACCTTTCAATCTAAATCCAAATCAGGTATACCGTGGCATATAATCTCACAACCATTTGCATCAGCGTGCATAAAAACAAATCAAAATACTAAAAGTGCATGAAAACTATGCCGGAAGCATAAATCAAATTATATGCATGCCCTAGGCATGAAATCACAATCAATATCTCAAATGACATCAAAACAAAGTCAGGTGCAACTGTGGTGCACAAAATACGTATCAATGCACTGCAAGCATATGTGAACTATACCGAGTGCAAAAATCACATCATCCGTATGAAATCCATGAAAACATAAACACATTCTACGAAGGTACCAAATCTACATCAAATGCAATGGATATGCATAAATCGCAAATCAACACAACGGTGTATAAAATATACATCAGGTACGATAACTATGCGCAAACATGTAAATACCCAGTGGGTGCAGCCATGGTGCACGAAAACCATATCATAAGCTCAATCATCAAAACTCAAATCCAAGCGATATAAGCGTGATACTCGGATCACAAACATAAATCGCAATAAATGACATTGAGGTACACCTCCTACAATGTCGAAGAATGCCGGTGCGCCCAAAACTGGAAGAACAAGAACATCCGCTTGCCTCCTACTCATGGTCTGGCGTACTATGTCTCTGGGTTCTCATTTCTCTGTGGATTCACCAATCCCGCAATCCATCGGCTCATCGGCCCAGTCAGGTGTGCTAACGGGGACGATTCCATTATGGCACTTCTCTGGTCATATCTCGGTCAATCATCACGACCACTCGTAAGGCAGCGCATCACTGGCGTCGGCCTCTGACTATCTGAATACACGTGACACATCTGATCCTGGGTGAAAATCTTATTGCAGCAGTGTCCTGGAAGGAATCCTGCTCAAGGTCTCTTCCGATCTCGCCTATACCGAACTGTACGGAGGCTGGTACTCTTACATAATCTTTTCTCGTTTTCTGGACATCTGTGTGTTCCGCACACATCTCCTCGGGAACTGGTCGTATCCCAACGCCTCTGTATGCATATCAAGTCTCTGATCTCGACGGGGATTAATAACAGCTCGCCAGCGTCTCGCATGAACCTCTGGCTCCACTCGTCTTTATCATCGTCCGCTTCGACGTCACATCGTGCTATTTGCGTACTGCAATGGTCCTCGGCTTCAGTAAATCCGGAGTCTCTCACACGGACTCAAAGTCACGAACTCGGTATCTTCATCACTCTGTAGAAGATATCTAGCCGAACACGTCCTCGGGGACTCGTCCCAACCATCGGAGGAATACTCAATACTCGTCTGTTCTCGATCAACTCACAACGCATCTGGGTGAGGTCCTCTATTCGAAACTGGTCAGCTTGCTGATCTCTTACCACATGATATCTGGACGACGTCAAACTTTTCGATCGAGTCATCGAGGTCCCAAAATTTCCCGAAGGCTCAACATCTGAGCGCAGTCTAAAAATATCTAGTACATACCAGAGTACCTCTGGACCAGCCGTAGAAGGGCAAACCCAAGCCTCACTGATGGCATGGCTAAACTGCCATAAACCCTAAGGTTCAAAGTGGTTCTATGGTCATCATGTCGAGTTAGGGTTTCATTCTTCTAGAGGGTACACAAAATTACCTGCATGTTCCTGCCAACACTTTAAACTTAGGAAAAATGGGTTTCTGACACTCACTCGAACTTTTTAACTTCGCCTACCCGGCATGTGAATGCCCTCCGTCCGCATGTTAAACAATGCCTCAATCCTCCAGGAAAGGCGATACATCAACGATCATCTCTGGATCGGTCTGCTCTAGGTCTGAGGAAGATTCTCTACACTAAAAATATCCAACTCAACTAGGCCTGCGTCGGCGCATCAATCTAACGAATCACCTTCGCCTCTCAAATCGGGATAGACTAGCTATCATCTGTCGCATTTCTGCCTAGAAGCTCCGGCGATCTCAACTCGTAAGCTCTGGAAGCGACATTCCATCAATCTCAGCAACAGCTGGGTCATCTGTTTGCACGGTAGGCGACATCAATATCTCTGAGGTATGTTGTACATCAACAGTCCTCTCGCAACTGGCAGATCTATTAGTGGCCCGAACATCCGGTGTAAAACCAAGCACTCGCCTCCACAAGAGGTCACAACATAACACTACATCGAGACGTTCCCATGTCACCAGAAAACACAGTGGTCAGCCCTCGTACCAGACGAGCTCGCCCTGACCGCAACACTAGCAGCAGCTCAATCTGCGCTCAAACCATGGTGACAGGAATCTCAATCGGGTATCGAAGAAAGCGGATCAATGTCATGAAAGAAAACGATAGTTCCAGAATGGATACATGATCATAAGAAGGAACAACATCAATGAGAGTATGATCATGGAACAAATAAAATCAAGGATCTCCAATAGAAGTATAATCAAGGATGCGAAGAGAATCACAGATCTCAAAATATGTACATCCTAAGGTTTCTTAAGTGGAGTATCGTATCGTAAATATGCCGCGGAACATACGTACGGTACATCACTCTACTCAAGCTACCCACTCCATCAATCAGGGTCAGCCTATGAAATGAAAGTTCGGGTCTAATACCCCCCCTCGTTCAAGCCTAAGTTCCGTAAGGTCAAGCCTAGGTTCCGAAATACATACCCGCCCTAGACTCCGCATAGTCAAATATAGACTCGAACAAAGGTTAAACCTAACGCTCTGATACCAACTTTGTCACGACCCGAAATATTAGCTCGTGACCAGCACTTATATAACGCAACGTCTAAAGTCGTAACGTAATTCAAGTAAGCTGAAACCCAAAAATCTAAACCTTTTTAAGAAAATAAAGGAGGTGAAGTTTTTGAAATAAAGGTATAATGAAATCAAGTGTGCTTAAATGCATAGAAAAGGAACATGAAAATGCAAGTGGATTATGCAAGTTTAAAAACATGTTTCGTCTTTTTGAAAATTTGGGCAGCACCTCCTTTGTATATTTTGATCCAAAACCACAAATACATGAAGATAATAAAGGCATCCCCGAGCGGGAGCTAGCTCTTCGCCAAACGACGGATCATAACCATGCAAGACAGTAAATATAAGTATACGACGCCCAACGGCGAAGTTCACCACAAAAGATAAAGAAATAAGCAAGACATAACCCCAAAAGCGAATATAAAACCCATCGCTCAAATCTCGCAACTACAAGTCTCACTAAGTCTCATTACTTATACAATTTATAAATTTTGAATGATGGAGTTAATTAGATACAATATGAAATATAGATACAAGAGTTGGTACGATACAAGTGTCCTACCTACCAATGCAAAACACCCGAATGCAACTGTGTGCCAGCGAAGCTCTACTGATCCAAGCGGTCAACCTGCAAGAACTGTGGCACAACGGGGGTGAGTTGCCAACTCGTGAGTAGAAAAATATCAACAGATCGAAATCGAATAAACAACGACTCCTAGGTCAACTATATCATGAAGGTAAAACTATGATATTTAGGGTGACCGGGTCTGTATATGTGCCAACAAGGCAGTCAATATCTATAAGTATGCGGATATAATCCAAAAACATAATCAATGTAGGTATGCGCGTGGACCTTGTCCAACCTGATAATCAGTGTATGTATGCATGTGGATCTCGTCTAACCATAATCAATGTCTGTATACAAGTAAGTATGAGGATATAAATCGGCGGTGTCCCTCACGACACATCAAAATCATGGAACCTGAGTGCCTAGCATCGACACTCGAAAACATCATGAAAATCGTGTCCAGCATCGGCACGTAAATCCTCATATATCTCAGGCGCTATATCCTCAGATCGGCCCTCAGACGCCGCACACCCTGGTCGGCCCTCATATCCATCTCGCTACTCCGATCGGTATCCTCTGGATAACCGCCGAGTCCAAATATTATAATCGGTAGGTAGTGCTCCCCTGCCAGGCTCACCATCTAACATATACGAGTCTTCTTTCCCCGGGGTACCTCACCGGGTCCACCATGTACCCGCAGACGGTGCCTACCGCTCCTCGAATCGGGTTTCACATGCCACTCTCAGAACCGAGAAAACACATGGTGGACGCACTGAAATATCATATCAAGAGAAACCGGGTTTTTAAAACAATACATACTTTCTTTTAAAACGACCACGTTTCTCAAATCCAGAAATCTCATGAAAACAGCATATCTCAATGCGTAAAATCATAAAGCATGATGTATGCGACATATGATGGAAATGTAAGCATATCCGTATATCATGCAACATGGAACAATGATATATCATATTAAGGGAAAATCGCTCCTTTAAATAATTCGAGTTTTGAAAATATGTCTTGCGGTTCCCAATATCTCCAGAGTCAAATGCAGCATCGTATAAAAGTGCACAGGTAACTATAGCAAGTAAATTATGCAAGAGTCATATCATAATGCAACAATCCTACTGTGTAGTGATATGGCAATCATCGATGATGAAGTGTGTGAGCCGGCAAATTTGTGTACGTGTAACATACGCATCATCGATAATGGTGTAAGTGTACTAACACAGGTATATGCAATGCAATAATAATATCATGAATGCAGCATAAGGTAAATCATCAGCTAAAAGCTATAAGGTATACGTAACTATCATATGTCTGAGTCGGTGAATCTATCAATCGACATCTAGCCTCACAGCACCACGTACGGTATAATCCATCGTACGGCATCCTCTAGTTAAGGGTATGGATCAAACCTCAAGTCAAACTCATCACGTACGGAAAATCATCGTACGGCGGCATTAAGCTATCAGGGATCCTATCATCCTATAAGACGAGAAGGGTACGGACCAAACGTCTCGTACGGCTATCACTCACGATTCACAACATATATAAATATCTCTATATACCTATGTCCCAAGTCGCATCCGCAATAATCTCATATCAGGGGACCAACAGGGTATAATTCATCTCAATCGACTCGTATCTGTATACCATCATACCATCAATCATCATATTACATCGTCTTATCTTTTCATCGCATTTATCTCCCACATCAAGTCAATTTCACATATCCAATCTATCTTTACTATAAGCATAAGTATCTAATCTAACATACACACCCGAACCATACAAACAGTTTTTGAAAAGATGCGAATCGTAGTTTTGAAAGTAGAGGCTACGGTGTTTTTAAAGAAAAAATATCATTTGAAAATCCTTAACGTCTCTCAAGGTATCTGTTTAAAGATGCATACGATTCTTCAGTTTAGAAATAAGTATGGTTCGGATGACGTATCTACGTCGGCTATCTAGTCCTATAACACCCTAAAAGGTACTATCGTCAAACGTCATCCTCAAACTCCCGTCATCACATACAAGTCGTATCATATCACTTCTAACTATCCTTAGTTTCTAATATGGTTTCACTAACTATCAGTTAACTCTAATCCTAGTTTCCAAATCTAGGTTTTCTTAACCATAAGCTACAAATCGGTTTCCACCAAACTTTGCGGGGGTGGTATACGCCATCCACCCGACTTCCCTCGTGGATATAGATCCACTCACCTTGGTCTTCGCTTGCCGAAGTCGATGACTCCATGCCCCGTCGCCTCGGAATCCACGCGAAGGTACCTACAATAACAACACACATCGCAACGCTATTAAAATAAAGTTCTGAAATCCAAAACGGCACGCGCCTTGCTTGTAGGTTAGAACCTATAGCATACGCGTACTAAATCAACCAAATAACCCTTGTTGTTGATGTACGAACATCACACAACCAAATACAAATCCAAATAACAAGAATTGGCATTTCAAAATACGGAAAACATAGCCAAAATCACACTAAAAAGCTCCCAGATTTTGACTCAGGTCAAATAAAGCCAAGAAAACATGTCTAGGGTCATGTATACTGTATATTTGAGCTAATGGACCAACCCCGACACCACACCCCACCAAGTGGCCGGCCACCTACCATTAAAAACCGACCTCCTCAGCCCCCTGGCTCCTATGGGCTTCGTTTTGTCAGGGTGGCTTCCTATGGTCCCAATTAGGTCTCTAGAGTTGTTTGCTTCTTTCAGAAATCCCCCGATTTGCTCCAGATTTCCCTGCACACCCTAAATTCTCACAAACCGACATGAACTCATATCCCAAATCCGTATTTTGGTTTCCCATACTAAATCTCAGGTCCTGCACAGCCACAAGAGTTCACTAAAACCATCTTTAACCCTAAACCTTCTCTAAGGATTTCTATCTCCACAACCACCCAACCAATCCAACTTCTAATTTATCTAAAACAAAAGAAAACTAAAACTAACTAAGTGGAAATGATTATATCTCATGGATGAACTCAATAGAACCGTAGTAGTCCCAATGTTGCCAAAATCCCACTTTGTTTGGTTCAATGTGTAGAGGGTGAAGAGGGGATCAACTTTTGTGAAAAGGGTTTAGGATTTTGGGGATTATTTGGAGATGGATCTAGGGCTTTAAGTGGAGGAAAGTGGGGTTGAGAAAGATGAAGAGGGATAAGAAAAATGATGGGGGAAAAGGTTAGGCAGCAGCCCCCCCTCTCTCTCACTTATTCACACACACACTCTCTCTCCAATCATACCCTTTTTCACTAAATTACCCTTTTGCCATTTCTTTATCTTTTCTCTTTCAAATTTCAAAACCAAATCACATAATACCCATAAAACAACACAAATACAACAACATGTAACCAAATGGAACATGACATGGTGCACTGGCCATGGAAAACTATAGAAACACGGATTTGGCCTAATCGCGATTAGCAGTGCACTAACCGGGTTTTTATCGAAACTGCATGTAATAAATTTTAAAAATATCAAATCCTTTAATTATATTATTAAATGAATAAATCATTTTAATTTTCATTTATTTCACAATTATTGGTATATATTTATACCTTTTTTTCGAAAACCCCAATTTCGCAAATCGGGCAGTTTTCGGGAAAAATATTATTTTAATATTAAATTCCAAAAATGATATTTTATATTTTCTGAAATGCTACACGTATGGTCAGGGTGGTCTCATATTGGTCCAAATAAGTCTCTGGTATTGTTTTCTTAACTCAAAAATACCCCAGATCGCTCCAGATTTCCCTGCACCCTCACATTAAACACAAAACCGACATGGACAGTTTCTGTTTTCTGTTTCAGGTTTGGTATTTGTGTTTGGTCCAGGTATTTAGCACTAAGGGGGGTTTAAGGTCATCACTAAAGCCCAATTACACTAACACAACTCAAATTAAACCCTAACCCTCTCTAGGAATTTCCAAAGTTCACTAAACTTCGCCAAATCGATTTTAAACTACACTAGAGGCTAAAGGAATGCAAATACTACACAATTTGTGAAAGGATTGCCTCATTTGGCAACTCAAGAATCTTCTTTAGTTGCCCAAGTTCCCAAAATGCAAACTTTCTTGCTCCAAAGTGTAGCTTGTGAGCTTGTGCATGCTTTTTGTGAAGTGGGGATGAACTTTTGGGGTGTTTTTAGTGGTGAAGTGAGGTGTTTTGTTAAGGAGAGAGAGGGGTTCTTCCATGAGAGAAGAGAGGAGAGAATGATGAAGAAAAAAAATGAGGAGACAAAAGCCATAACTAAGGTTTGACCCCTCACCTCTCTCCCTCTTGCCCATGCTTCATATTATATTGTTTTCCTTTTCCTTTTCTATTCTTTTCTTTTAAAACCCAAAATGAAATGATCATGAAGGAAAACCATGATAAAAATGTAACAAGTGTTAAAATGACATGTGCATGTCATGTGCACAAAATACGCTTAATACCCGATTAGCGATATTTAATCGCGATTAGCATTAAAATAGTGTATAATAAATCGTAAAATTTCATAATTTGCAAAAATAACATAAAGCACCCTCTTTTTAGTAATTTCAATAATTTTCCAAATTTTTCCCAATTTATCGGTATTTAATTATACCGCATTATTAAAATATTCAATACATTTATTATTTAATTATAAAAATTCCCAAAAATAATATTTTATTTTTCTGAAATGTTACACGAACCCTGCCATAAAATCATACGGCCTCTACATCGTTTCGTCCGAAGCAGGGAAACCCTCTGTGTGGGACTCTAAAAACTCGTTAATATGCTGGCAGTGGGTTTAACCACAAGCACGTCAGCGGCACTTGCTGTACGTAACGGTTACCCAGGTATTGAGCGAAAGGAAGGCCGACTAGCAAACTCATTCTGACCCCTACTGAGTCTGTCCGTGACAATCTCCGTACAGTATGGTCTGTTCGTCTAAGAGTATCGCATATCGAATCTAGGGGGTGGATAAAGTCAGACCCTTAATAACACGACATTTCGTGTCGGTATGAAGCCCATCACAACCTGAGAAACTACTGATTCAAATCAGTACTTCTCGACTACCTAGATCAAGGATTTTAGGTGATGGCCACCCGTGCACCACATGACATCAACCCCCAATACCGGGAGAGACGAATCCCCGATGATCCGCTCACTGCCTCCATATGGCTCGGGACTGTACCCAACTAAAACCTGTTTGCACGACTCCTTTAAGCCGTGGTGGGGTAGTAATCAAAACACGATGAGAACTTATACGGGACAAATGACGATCTTAGGTCAACAGACTAATTTGTACACATGTCACCAGGGAACCGCTATCTGACAATAGGTATAATACCAACTAGCATGTTCCCGGCGAGTCCGTCCAGTGTACTCATAACCCAATGAGCACCTGTAAACTATCTTAGGTGAATAAACTAACACCAATGGTTTGTGGGACCTGGACACCGGCCCTCGTCGGGGTCTTGATAAGTACACACTAGTCTACTCTGGAGTATCGATACCCAGTCTCGATACTCCCACGACCAGGGACATTTAAGGATGTGCTTATAGACCACCCAGCTCTCACGTATATGATCGCCATCATAATACTGGTAGTCAAGCAAGAATCCTATAGGCTCTACCGATATGTAATAGTGATATGTAATACCACATAAAGCATGTACATGATGATAAAGACAAACCAGATACAATACTATCATTTTGATTAGGACTGTTCTATCCGTATAGGTCCTCCCTCAATCATCGTAATCGCGTATCTGAGATTCAATAATTGACTTGAGGGCACTATAGCCAACAATCTCCCACTTGCACTTAAGGCTAATTATTGATGTGTCGCGTACTCACAGCTCGTGTGATACCGAACACCCAACTTCTCTACTAATCAGTTTCACAAAGCCTGTTTGTAAAACTATTGCGTTCGAGAAATAGCCTCAGTGAGTGGATCCGCTCCAACGTTTCTTTTTATATCTCCCTATATCTCAACTTCGCGGAAAAGACTATCTCTCGAAATGAGCAATACCCGTCTTAGAATTTGTTTGGATATCTGATGGGACCCAGTTCACAAACGAACTCCAAATCCAACAAACTTCTTAGACTGTATCTTCCACTGAATTTAATCAGTATTCTATGCCATGCCTTCCTCAGTATCCGCCTGGACTACATGTCCAATATACTGTCCCTCATATAAGGGAAAACTATAACTGTGACAGCCTCTCTGTCATTCAGGTCACCTTGGAATCCTGAAATGATAACCGCCTCCCGAAGAAGGCTGCCGTTACCATATACTAAGAACATCCACTTATGTTCAAAACTTCTTCCCTCTATTTCTCCAGGATTGGATTAATATATATATATATATACACACACACACATACACACTTATTGCTGCTAGTGTAAAAACAATATTTGGTGTGGTACTTGGGATTTCATGATTAACTCAATTGCCTAAGCAAGTGATATGCTAATCTTGCAAATCCCTCTCCCCTTTAGTCTGTAAGACATCTTTTAGAGAGGGTGACTCCATTACCTGCGGGTACACTTCTACGCTAGGAGTCAACCATTCTAAAACACCTTTAGAATAATGTCAAAGTACCCAAATTGGGATACATCCCAAATCTAGATCTAAAACCATAGATCTAGTGACCAGAATCCCTGATATTTTATTCATTTCCTATGTGGAGAAACACCTTGTGACAACCACAGTATATAACTGATCGTAGTATAAGAATTTCACTTCCTATCAAGTGCATGTCATCTAAAAACCAGGACATCACTCCCTACTAGTTTGTTACCAGATCCACCTCTTATTCTGATGAAGTCAAACTCTATGACTGTCATATCAAAAATAGATGATCTACCTCCTCTATACCTACTTAAGTCTATAAATAGACATAAGCTACTTGCCCACTATGCTTCCGCTGCTCCAACTGACTACAACAACCCTCTGGCAGAGTCATATACACGTGCACTTTTAAAGACAATTTAGAACGACGCTATACTCATTCTCCTGCCAGGTCTCATAGTCTAGAACATCAGTAGTGGTAAGTTTGGGTAAACAAGAACCTCCATATCACCATTTTTTAGGAGACCGAAGTACTTCTCGTGTGCCTGAGGTTACCCACCAAATCTGCGGAGTGGCAAATAAAATGTCGAATCCAATTGAATCTTTAGGTCCTACTAATTTTTCAGTAATCGTTTGTGGTTCTGGAATCACTTCCAGTTCTACCATACTCTTACTAATGTTTTCTGAAAAGAATCCATTTTACTAAAAACTAATAGCGAGTCAAGAACAATATAACTGTTGATCTTCCTGATGGTAGAATGTTAACCCTCGTCAATGCCCGGGATAATCTACAAACTGCCATTACTGAATCGTGCCTTGAGTTTATCCGGATTATGGTTTTAAGCATAAGCCGAACAACTCCATATACCTTAACATCGTTAAGATATGATCCATTCTATATCTACTATAGAAATAAAGGTACTAATTTAATTTGAACTAGATTCAAAAATCATGCAGCTGTTTCCAGTGCATATCAACCAAATCGAAGGAGGCCAATCAGCATTACTCATCTAGGAGTGCATCCACATATGAGTAATCTGAAAGAGAAGAAAATTCTCAAAAACCATTACTTACAACGGAATATCTCGCATAAGTATCTACATCTTCGATCACTTCGAAAAATCCTGATACTTCCCGCATAAGGGTTCTCTACTTTATTCTTATACCTATAACTTCTCAAAACTTAGACCTTATATTTCAACGAAATATTTGTCTAAAACTAGAGAAGTCAAAAGTAAACAGAATATAGTATGAGTACCAACCCCTCTGTCCTAATGGACACTGGAAAACATACAATATTTTGTATAAGTCCTCTGAGTTTAATAACTCATACCCTGTGCGTCGTAGGTTGAAAATTGTACTATGGTTAAGAAAAATTACATCGCTGTTGAATGCACCTTACCTAATCATCAACCGATATAGGTAAGGGTCAAAGACTTGATTTCAAAAAGTTATATCTCACTTTATAAAATAAATTTACAGATATATCAGTTTGAAATTGGTGCATAACAAGAGATATTTAAAACCTAAAATTTACCGTCAGGCAAAACCCAGGCGATTTCCTCAAATATCACCAATTACAAAGAATTCTGATATTTTGAGGATATAATCACCTAATTCCCAATATTCTACTCCCATTCATCATATGTAATACTATATAGATGTGATAATCAAATCTGGTAAATACATACCCTAGAGTAAGAATCTAATTACGAAAACAGTTTTTAATTAGCACCGCACAGTAAAACTGAAACATGAAAATGGTTCGAAGGGGTATCCGGGTATTCCTAGTAATGCCTCTTCCACTATCCAGATTCATGACTGTAACCATATATTTCCTTGCCATCACTCCTATCCCTTTATATGTCTTTACTTATTACCTTCTGTACACCGCACTTAGGCTAATAGATTTTCTTCCTTCCCTACCTTTCGGCACCAGCCTAAAGTTTGGAAGAAGGCTATCTAATAAGCGTAATAGGTGTAATCTCCTAATCCTAGGAGCTCTCGCAACCTGAAAGAAGGTAAAGGGAAAAGACAACTGAATAATCCTATTCGATTTCTCCTGAACCGGAAACCATCCTTGAACTGAAACAAGTTTCATCGAGTTCGTATATAACTATACGATGGCGTATCCAATAAATATGGATCTTCGTAGTGATACGGAATGTTCCGGAAAAATGCAAAGATGAAGTAGGAGTGGCAATGATATACGCGGCTTCGCCGTGAATGATAGCACCCGCAATTTCCTTTGCCCTCTTTCTAATATATTTATATGTCTTTACTTATTACCTTCTGTACACTATACTTAGGCTAGTTGGTTTTCTTCCTTCCCTGCCTTTCAGCATCTGCCTATAGTTTGGAAGAAGACTATCCAATAAGCGCAATAAGTGTACTTTCCTAATACCAGGAGCCCTCGCAACCTGAGAGAAGGTAATGGGAAAAGACAACCTGAATAATCCTATTCAATTTCTCCCGAACCAGAATCCATCCTCGAACTGGAACAAGTTCCTTCGAGTTCGTATGTAACTATATGATGGAAATATCCAAGAAATGTGGATCTTCGTAGAGATACGGAATGTTTCGGAGAAATGCAAAGGGGATGTAGGAGCGACAATGATATATGCGACTAAATGACAATCCAAAAGCCAAAGTGTTTTAAAATGGTTCGGTTAACTTGGTTCATTCGTTTTAGTCTAGGGTCGGGCTATGGTCGCTGCCAAAGAGAGAGAGAAAAGAAACACTCAGCGTGCACTCTAATCTAGATTAGATTGGTTATTCACTTTATCTAATCAGTATGGCTCTCACTGTTTTCTCGAATTCTCCTTCAAACCCAAAAGGAGAATTAGTCGGGATCATCTAAAATTACCCAAGGAGTAACACCTACTCATCAGTGAGAATCGGGATCCAACTATCATCGACTGATAACTCAATGGAATCCACTCAAGTCACCACACTTCAGAAGGTATGAACATGCATGGAAAGTTTCCTGTATGTTTGAAACTCCCGATGTGGTTTTTACCTCTAGGACCCAAGTGACCTTGATGAATAATCAACAAATAAAAAGGTCCTAGTCAAGCTCAACCCGTCATTATCCAAAATTGCATTAGACCCACCCGTATGATCCTTGACGAAAAATCAACAAAGTCACACGACCGTCCTAACCAATCGCATTATCTATGCAACAGACAATCATTACTTAGCTACAGTACACTACGCCTTGACGGATTATCAATAAACGCAGCATGAATACTAAGTAGCAATTATCTGAAACGACGGAGGGCTACAGCTGGTTTTTGGCAAAAAACCTTTAACATAATGAACTTTATATAGTTTAAGGAACCGAGCGGTTTTACAAATATATAGTGGCGAAAACTTTTGCTTAAGAGGGTACTCCCTATGAATGGATCTCGGTTCTTTCCTCACCGAATGAGGTGCAGGATATTCCCAATCAAATACCATGATGCAAAGTAAAAGAATCGACTATAGTAACGTTATTACATTGATGCAAACTTCTACCCAAGAGGTCACTCCCGATGAAGGGATCTCGGCTCTTGCCTCGTGGAATGAAGTGCAGGATATTCCCAATTGAATACCATGATGCAAAGCAAAAGTAAATGTCTGTAATGTCTGTTTTCAAAAAACTTGGTTCCAACAACATCATATAGGTTTGTTTTTCCATGAATTGATCAGAATCAACACAGTCCCATCAATTAAAACATATCACACCAGATAAAGGAGTGAAAATATAATATACGTATATGCCATCCGCATTCGCCACTGGGTCCCGTCATCACCCGTTAGGTTACTTAACTAACGGCAGAGCGGGGGCTGGACTACGCGGGTGCAAAACATTTACAACATCTACTAGTATATATATAAATATATATAACATTCGTACCAGGCATGATATAAGCAACATCACAGAATCTCAGCAAGCTACACAGAGTGGTGGATAATCCTGGAGCCTCGGGTATCATTTGAGTCGCAAATGAGACCCGATGTTTCCTGTCGTGTGGATAGCCTATGCAATGAAAACCTGGACCCCTACGAGTGCGACAAGTTATCCACCAATCCCAGAAGTGAGGAAACTCTAATCAACAAAGTGAATGGGCCACCCAACACTTCACGGAATCTGGTAACTTGAGCACCCCACCTTGGGACAAACTATACCCCCTACGAGTGCGACGAATAGCTCACCAATTCTAGAGTAAGGCCCTCTCCGTCTCAATGCCATGAGATGCGGGCCCGTTGCCCTTTAGAACCCAGCTATTCGTGCAATCCACCACAGGGTAATCCTAATACAGAAAAGAAAATAATATATACAAGGGTGACATCGACCTCAACCCGGTCGTGCCCCAAACAAATAATATACAAACTGGCTGAGACGGCAATCCACATGTCGAACGCTCGCCCCGCAATATCAAATGTACAAATTGAATCTAAACGGTACTACCATTGCACCACTGGCTATCCACCATGACAATCCAGCCACAACCACAACACAACATAGGACATCAACATGAATATTATGTTCGCAAACTCGTCTAAAATACATATAGCAATTAGACGAGTTATACCGCTCAAATGACATTCATGGTCGCGGATAGTAATGTATATACTGAAAAGTTTTAAAAAGTGCTAAAACTAGCGACTTCGAAATACCCCGAATTGCCCCTAAACCAGAGATAACATAATATGCAATCTGGGAAAAAAAACAATACTATATAACCAGTATTCAAGAACCTAGAACACAGCTAAAACCCCAAGACCAAACCCCATAGATCAACATGTGGCGCCGGGTTTTGGCCCGATCTCGCCGGCCATGACATGGAATTTTGGCTCGTTTTTAGGTGTGTTCTAGTTGCCACAAGAGTAGTCTTCTGCAATTGTTTAAATAATTTTTGAAGACTAAATGAAAATTGACAGAAACATTAATAATACGGGTAATTTTTAGGAGTTGTTTCGGTTTAAATACTATAACATCGTCTAAAACAGCTAGATAAAGGTTTATGGGTTGGCTCTGATACCATATTGGGTTATGCCAGCATCCTGTCCATCTAACCATGGCCGATTGCGGAACAAAAATTTTCTAAACTGGTGCTAGAACAACCCTAAGCTACGGATCTACTATTAACCCTAATCTAGCAAGATAAAAAGAGTTTATGAATGTTATACCGAATGATCTGTGTCCTTCGATTTTTAACCACCTTCCCAAGCTCCTAGTGGCCACCACGATCAAGCTTGGTCGCCAGTCTCCCTCTATCGAAGAGGATCCACCTGAGGATTTTGATTCCGAGCTCCTACCTCATAGCCGAGGTAAGTAGGGTACCTAGTTCGCTAAACTAGACAACCTAGAGGATGTAGAGTCTAATGATGGATTGATTTATCTCTAAACACCCTAGGTTTCTCAACACATGAGACTATTAGGGTGGAGGTATAATAAGAAGTCATGAGAGGATGAGAGTGTGAAGCTAAGCTCAACTCAAGAAAAAAGGCTAAGTGTTGTGAGCAAAAAGGAATGAAGCATCTCTCACAAAAGATCTCACAACAAAAACAAATATCAAGCATGCTAGAATAGTGAACCATGAGTCACGCCCATGAGTCACCACAAATCCATGCTTCAATAAATGCACAACCCACCTCATCCTTTACCTCAATTAACCATTTAACCAAATGGTTAATAAACATAATGAGGTGGCAACTTCTAGAAGCAACTTGTAATAAATTACCAGAATACCCCTCATCCGTATATACATACCCGCATCCATATTCCAAAAAATAGGAATACAAAAAGACAAAAATAATCCAACAATATAATACTAGAATCCGGCTTAAACAAAAGCCACTAGTATAATCCGTCCGAATCATGATACGTACACAAGTGCACGTATATGATCGAACCCTGCCGTAAAACCATACGGCTCTACATCGTTTCGCCCGAAGTAGGGAATCCCTCTGTGTGGGACTCTAAAGACCAGTCAATACGTTGACAGTGGGTTTAACCACAAGCACGTTAGCGGCACTAGCTGTACGTAACGGCTACCCAGGTATTGAGCGAAAGGAAGGCCGACGAGCAAACTCATCCTGACCCCTACTGAGCCTGTCCGTGACAATCTTCGTGCAGTACGGTCCGTTCGTCTAAGAATATCGCATATCAAGTCTAGGGATGGATAAAGTCAAACCCCTAATAACGCGACATTTCGTGTCGATATGAAGCCCATCACAACCTGAGAAACTACTGATCCAAATCAGCAATTCTCGACTACCTTGATCAAGGATTTCAGGTGATGGCCACCCATGCACCACGTGATAACAACCCTCAATACCGGGAGAGACGAATCTCCAACGATTCGCTCACTGCCTCCATGTGGCTCGGGACTGTACCCAACTAAAACATGTTTGCACGACTCCTTTGAGCAGTGGTAGGGTAGTAATCAAAGCACAGTAGGAACTCACACAAGACAAATTTCGATCTCAGGTCAAAAGACTAATCTGTACACATGTCACCTGAGAACTGCTATCTGACAATAGGTATAATACTAACTAGCATGTTCCCGACGAGTCCGTCCAATGTACTCATAACCCAATGAGCACATGTATACTATCTTTGGCGAACAAACTAACACCAATGGTTTGTGAGATCTGGCCACCGCCCCTCGTCAGGGTCTTTATAAGTACACACTAGTCTCCTCTAGAGTATCGATGCCCAGTCTCGATACTCCCACAACTAGGGACATTTAAGGATGTGCTTATAGACCATCCAGCTCTCACCTATATGATCGGCATCATAATGCTGGTAGTCAAATAAGAATCCTATGGGCTCTATCAACATGTAATAGTGATCTGTAATACCACATAAAGCATGTACATGATGATAAAAACAAACTAGATAGCATACTATCATTTTGAGTAAGATTGTTCTATCCGTATAGGTCCTCCCCCAATCACCGCAATCGCGTGCCGACGATTCAATAATTGACTTGCGGGCACTATAGCCAACACAACCACAGCGAACCGCGATTTTTTTCGTGAAACACGACACACAAAGTGTAGAGTGGAAAGAGAAAAATGGCCCACCGGGCATGCCAGAATCTGTTCACCGCCGGAGACAGAGACGAACTGGGATGGATCGTCTTGCCTGAATCTAGGGGCAGATGCTATTTGGATTTATCCGTCCACCTCTCTGAAGATACCAAGTTGATTTATGGCACCGTATATCAGAGGTTTGGACAGATGCGACCGTTGTAGCAGACTATATCATATTCCCCCTCATTTTATGAGGGGTTTTTTGATTGTGAGGACGCTCTTCCCAGCAGGTGCAAGCCCCTGCAGTTAATTACGTTACCGCATTGCGATAACTACTTTCTCCTTCTCCAGCAGTTCACTTCGTGTCGTGTGTGTGTTTGTTTGTTTTGGTTTCCCGTGGATTGTATACGGAGACTGGTTTATGTCGTCTCCCATAGGGCGTGGATCAGTACAAATCCGTATATTTTAGATTTGGGCTTAGGTTTATTTAAGGACTGTTAATCTGGTTTGAGATTAAGATCGACCTAAAACATATGAGCATTTGGGCCCAATTATTTTAGATTAAGGACATTACGGTCCATTATCGCTATGTTTGACGCAAAATTTTAGTTTAGGGACATTTCGGTCCAACATTCATTTGGAGTGCACGTGTATTTGTTACATGGCGGAGTGAACGATGGTGACATAGAATGCGCCCAATTTGTGAAGTAATCCGATTTGAGGTGTGCATGCCAATTTGGAAGTGCATCAATATATGACGAAATGAGTTATTGGTTGTCGGGACCCGCCATCTCTCTGAAAATGTTGAGGAATTACAACGACATATATCAGAGGTGTGGAAAGATGTACCCTTGAACCAAGTCCTGTATTTGAGGGAAAAGGGTTTATTATGGTCCTAAGAATCGTTAGTCATATTTGAGACTAAGATTAGTTTAGGAGATACGAGCTGAATATCATTTTGGATATCTTCATTAGTCATGTTTAAGACTAAAATAAGTTTAACAATGTTTTTAAGGATTATTTTTACTTAAGATCCAGCAAAAGAGCATTTGGGTTCAGCTGCAAGAAAACTTCAGAAACTTAGCCAATTTGGGCTTAGTCTGCTTATTTTTTCTTTTTCATTCAAAAGTGCTAGGCACATATTTGGGCTCTGTTTGTTCAGCCCTTTTCTTTTTATGTAAAAGTGCCAAGCACTAATTTAAACTTTAATGCTCACATATATGTCTTATGAAGCATTCAGTCATGAGCGCTGCCCAATGAATGTTGACACTTTAGTCCTTTTGACTAAATGTGAAGTGCTAAGAACTTCCTATGGCGTCCATGTAAGGTGCATGTGCGGCACTGGGCGCTGCCCAATTAGTGCTAACCACCCAGCCGTTTTGGCTGTATATGTAGTGCTAAGCACTTTTTATATGGCGCTCATGTGAGGAGCACGTAAGGCGCAGGGCGCTGCCTAATTAGTACTAAGCACTTGCTGTCTTCGGCTGTATATGGAGTGCTAAGAATTTTTTATATGGCGCCCATGTGTGTTTCACGTGAGGCGCTGGCCTTCTGTTTTGGGCGTTCGCGCGTTTTTCACTTGAGGCGCTGTTAAAAGGGCGTCCATGTGGGAAGCACGTGAGGCGCTAGTATTTGTTTCTTTTTAGAGATTAAATCTCTGTTAATGGCATTTTGACCATTGATGATCACCAAGATCTTCGTTTTTGAAGATCTGGGATCAGGTTTTTCTTTAAGAACTAAGTACTTTTATAGGTTCTTTTTCCCTTTGTTTTTCTTTTGGACCTGGTTCTTTTCTAAATCTTTGATTCTCAAGAATGAGATCTTCCCGATGAGAATTAAATTCTCAACTTGTGGATGATTGCCTTGTGAATCTCTGATCCAGAGAAAAAACTAAGTTCTTTGAGAAGGGTTAAACCCTTGAAAGAAATATTTTGATCTTTGTGTTTTCTTTACCTCGGTTCTTTTTTGAAAGGGAAGTCTTCCTGTTTGAGAATTAAATTCTCTGTTATATTAAAAGCTTTCTGTATTTTTGTAGAAGCTTATAGGGGTTTTTTCTCTCTGTCTATCTATCTATAAGACTTGAAGTTTCGGGTCCTTTATATAGTGGAGGCAGATTGTTAATTAGTTTTGAGAAAATCTCTCATTGAGAGATTCCAATTGTTTTAATTGGTCTCAAAATTGATTTGGGGAATTTTACCCACCGTTGGATTTTTGATCCAAGGACTTCTGTTTTACAGAATATGTTGTTCTTGTTTTTAACAAGATCGAGGAAATATTTTCCTATATATAGAATTTATTCTGTTGAGTGGTGATTTTTTAATCACCGTTGGATTTTTAATCCAAGGGTTCTCTGTTTTACAGAGAGCAATATCTTTTTGTTTATGAAGATTGAGAGAATATTTTCCCAAAATAGAATTTTATTCTATTATTGGATCATTGATCCAACCGAGAGTATCTTTCTTATTTAGAAAGATTTAGGAGATATTTTCTCCTAATAGAATTTGATTCTATGTTTTGATAATTTATTATCTCCGTTGGATCTTTAATCTAACGGCTCTGTTTAACAGAGAATATCCTAACTTTTTGTTAGGGAAACGTAGAATTTAATTCTACTTATGCCTTTGGGCGCCACTTAAGAATTTAATTCTTATGATATGTACTTAAGTGCTTTGCACATTAGCGCCCGTATGAGGAGCACGTGCGGCGCCATATAAGAATTTAATTCTTACTCAGAAAGTGCTTCTGTGCTTTGAACATTAGCATCGGCGTGAGGAGCACGTGTGACACCGTATAAGAATTTAATTCTTACCCAGAAGCTTTTCTGTGCTTCGCACATTGGCGTTGGCGTCCTCGTGAGAAGCACGTGGGGCGATGCCCCATTAAATTTCAATAGAGCTTTGCTATTTTAATATGTTTAAATATTGGGGAAACACCTATATGCGCTTAGCTCATTGAATTTCTTTTTGATATGATTTTTACGCCGATGTGTTATAACTATAATTGTAGGTATGATCGCGGAGATTTCCGAGACGGTAAGGACGGACAAAGTAATCATGGATTTCGAATAGCTTGACAAGTTGGTGAGTAGATTTATATCTACTGGAGAAGTCGGGTGGATGGCGTATAGCACCCCTGCAACCACTTATATAGAATAGTTATGATATAACTGATTTAAAGTGATATATTAGCTAACTTATTTACATTATATTGGTGTATGTTGAATACCTAGTAGAATTCATATGGATATGGTTATACCTGGATATATGGTATTGGGGATAAACGTACGTGACGATTGGTCCGTACGAAATGGATATGATATTGAATAGATATAGTACGAGAAAATCATACCGTACATGTGTTGACGGGGATAGTGTGCCGAATACGGCCAAGTTTCATTTGAACTCGTGGAGTAATGAGTTATCCCGACTTGGGACGTTACGATTGATTGAGCTATATTCTTTTAAAAACCAACGATTCATTTTCACTTTTAAATGATAAATGAATAGGATGCGATATTATTTCCAAAATGAATATCTATTTTAAATTAATGCCGCTTTCTTATTTCAAAATAACATTTCGTTCTATTTTCAATGATAATGGTATAGCTCATAACAATTAGTTACGTTTAATAATTACGCGAGGCGCTTAGATTTCATTTATATACTCGCGATACGCTGACCGATTATATACGCTATACACATTCTCTTTTATATGAACACACTGGTAGAACACTGCACAACTACCAATTAGTACTATGTTGCACGAGCACAGATGTATATGTTACACCACACCTCATTGGTACTGCCATGACACTGTAGGACCGCTATACCATGTGATGTTTATATAAATTTCGATACGATGCGTTATGAATTCCTTATATCCGGGGAATTGGATTGTATTTATATGCTATGGATAAGGGTAGAATTACATTATACTATAAACACTTATAGAACTCTTCCACAAATATTAATAAGTGCCATGCTGCACGAGCACAGACGCGTATGCTGCACTACACATCATTAGTATTGCCACGACACAGTTGAACTGTTGCGATTGTTTACACGACTGACTATATTTACGTACAATGCCTTTATTACCTATTGATTAATTGCGAATACCCTTTACCATGGGTATTCGTATTTGATTATTATGAGTTTTTTGAAGGGATTGTTTAGCACCCTATGAAGTGTTTTGAAGCATCACATGTCCAAAAGTTATGATTTTTTTTTGTGCTAAACAAACACGCATATGGATCGATCCTAGAAAATTAGGTTTAGTAAACTTTAAGCTAACAAAAGTTAGGGTTTGAAGGCTACAACCTTTGTAGCTCCCGTTTTTGCTTCGCTCCTTAGGCTCTTTGGTGTTGAGTCGAGGTCCTCTTGAACTCCCCTTGTGTCCACGACGATCCACCGCGGAGATCTCCGTCCAAGCTCGCTACTTCGTCAAACCGAAGATAACACTCTAAACAAAATGGCTAAGCTTGTGTAGAATGTTGTTGTGGCTTTGGATCTCACTTCAAAAACCTTTCTTTGATTGTGTTTGACTCACTAGAAAAAACTAGAGAGGAGAAGATCAAGGAGGATGAAAATGGTGGCTTTTTCTTTTCAAGAGGTAAAATGATAACCATAAGGTTAAGCTTTCCAAAAGAAATAAATATCACTATATATATTTATTCCTTCTTGACTCCAACCATGATTAAATGATAGATGATTAATTTAACTTGGGTTTAGAATGATAAAGGAAAGGATAACCATGGTTTAGTGGTAGGTGAGCATGGTTAGGTTAGAAGAAGCATGTAGAAACTAGCATAATTATCCTTTCCTTTTCATTTTCTTTTTAAATCCATAATCAAATAATAATCCATTAAATAATCAATGGTGTGAGTCTTGTATTGCCACCATTTCCATATATAATCAACCATGATGGTTTGATGTATGTATGTGTACATGTATGCACATCTACATGTGCATGAAACTAGAAAAGAAGAAAGAAACACATGCATGCATGCATACATCCATCAAACCCTAGAAAGGTTTTAAGTGAGGAAACTAATGGTTAAATGATAAATCAACACTTGATTTATCAATCCGGTCATATCTCATATGACCCCACCAAAAGCAGTTCACCCGATCAATGTTCGGTATCATATACGCACATTTCAATCGGGTGCATGCGCATATCGCATATGCACACCACAACGTTTCGCCTGGACTGGGTAACTCCTCTGTGGGACTCTAAGACTCGTCAATACGCCGGCAGAGGGTAATGATCATATCAAGTACCCTCAAGCCGCAAGCGGTCAGCTAAACGTAACGGCCACCCGGGTATTGAGCGATCAGAAGACAACAAGCGAACCTGCTACAACTCCCGTCGAGCCATCCGGCAACACTACCGTACAGTCCGGTCTCTTCGTCAGATATGCTGCATATTGAGCCTAGGGATGGTCACGTCGACCCCAATAACTCAATAAGTCGTGTCGGTGAATGGTCTATAACAGATCGAGAAACTACTGATAACACTTATCAGCAAATCTCTGCAGCCCTGGCCAGGGACTTGCTGTTATAACCAGTCGAGCACAGCACAGCATCAACTCCCAATACCGGGAGAGACGAAACCCCTCCTATCGCTCATTGCCTTCGTGTGTCTCGGGACTGTACCCAACGGCCACCTGTTTGCACGACTCAGTAGAGCCGTGGTAGGGTGGCAATCAAAGTACAGTGGGAGAACATACAAGACTCCATGACGATCTCGGGTCTACAGACTAACCTGTACCAGTGTCACCTGAGAACTGCTATCCGACGATAGATATAATTCCATTTAGGAGTTCTCGGTTAGTCCGTCCAGTGTACCCAGTCAGCACTGAGCACCCGTATATGATCTTGATGTCAAACATCGATGAATGTGGGAACATCCATCGCCCATCACATGGGTCTAGTATCATATACGCTAGTCTACTCTGGTATATCGATGCCCCGTCTCGATACACCTCCGACTAGGGACATTTCAGGATATGCTTATAGACTACAAACGTCCCACTAGTATGATCTCTATCATAATCAGAGTAGTCAAGCAGATATCCTTGGGGCTTTATCAGCATGTATGAATGAATAAAAGCATGATCAAATCAACATGTCAGATAAAGAATAACCAGATAGCATACTATCATGTCGAGCAAGAATGCAAACTGAATATATATATATACATGTATAGATACATCCACTATCACATAATGGCCTCTAGGGCATACATATATCCAACAATCTCCCACTTGCACTAAGGCCAGTTATTGGCGTATCTCATACCCAACATCTCAAAAAGTCGCTCATGCTGCGGCTGAAGGAGGGCCTTGGTGAATGGATCCGCGGCGTTGTTCTTTGTGTCAACTCTCTTAATCTCGATCTCACGGCGATCTACAATCTCCCGGATCAAATGAAAGCGCCTCAGGATGTGTCTGGACCGCTGATGGGATCTGGGCTCCTTGGCTAACGCCATAGCCCCATTATTATCGCAATACAAGGGTATTGGATCAATAATGGTTGGAACTACTCCTAGCTCCGAGACGAACTTCTTCATCCATACGGCTTCCTTGGCGGCATCATTTGCAGCAATGTACTCAGCCTCCATCGTAGAGTCTGCAACGGTATCCTGTTTGGAACTCTTCCAACTTACCGCCCCTCCATTGAGGGTAAATACAAACCCTGAGATAGATTTGCTGTCATCCTTATCGCTCTGGAAGCTCGAATCGGTAAAGGCCTCCATTTGGAGATCCTTATTACTATACACCAAGAACAATTCTTTAGTCCTTCGTAAGTACTTAAGAATGTTCATCACAGCTGTCCAGTGGTTCTCCCCTGGGTTGGATTGATACCTGCTTACAACACTAAGTGCATAAGCTACATCTGGGCGTGTACATAACATCACATACATTATAGATCCTACTGCCGAAGCATAAGGTATAATGCTCATGCGAGCTCTCTCTTCATCGGTCTTTGGGCAAGAATCCTTGGAGAGAGTGACTCCATGGCAAGCGGGTAAGGCACCCCGCTTGGAGTCTTCCATACTAAACCTCTTTAGGATGGTGTTGATGTACCTGGTTTGGGACAATCCCAATAACTTTTTGGATCTATCCCTATAGATCCTTATACCCAGGATGTATGTGGCATCACGCAGGTCCTTCATGGAGAACCTTAGTGATAAGAATGATTTGACCGACTGTAGCATAGGAATATCATTTCCTATCAGAAGAATGTCATCCACGTACAATACGAGGAATGTGACAGCTCTTCCTACAGCCTTCCTATAAACACAAGGTTCATCTGGATTTTTGATGAAATCAAACTCTTTGATAACATCATCGAAACAGATGTTCCAACTCCGAGATTCCTGCTTTAACCCATATATGGATTTAAGCAATCTACATGCTTTCTCGCTGCTCCCACTGTCAATGAAGCCCTCCGGCTGATCCATATAAACACATTCTTCTAAATCTCCATTTAGAAATGTTGTTTTAACGTCCATCTGCCAGATTTCATAGTCGTAGTGAGCAGCAATAGCAAGTAGGATCCGAATAGATTTAAGCATGGCTACGGGCGAAAAAGTTTCGTCATAGTCCAAACCTGGTCTTTGACGAAAACCTTTCGCCACAAGTCTTGCCTTATAGGTCTCTACCTGCCCATCCACACCAATCTTTCTTTTAAAGATCCATTTGCACCCTACAGGTTTTACCCCAGGGGGTACAACGTCCAAAGTCCATACTTTGTTGGTGTACATAGACTCCATTTCGGATCTCATGGCATCCAGCCACTTCACAGAGTCACCACTCGTGATAGCTTGCTGAAAACTGGTAGGATCATCATCTTCCATGATACAGTCTTCTCTGTCACCATCAATAAGGAAACCGTAGTACCTCTCCGGTGGGCGAGAAGTCCTACCAGACCTACGGAGTGGCCGAGGTTCTTCAATTTCTGTTGCAACAGCCGGTTCAACCAAATCGTCATTTGTAGTTTGTGTCTCCAGAACCTCTTCTAGATCTACCACCTTGCCATCATCTCTGACTGTGAAAAACTCTTTTTCCAAGAATGTGGCATACTGAGAAACAAACACTTTTTGTTCCTCTTTGTGGTAGAACAGATATCCATAAGAATTCTTTGGATATCCCACAAAGTTACACATGACTGACCGTGTCTCGAGTTTGTCCGGATTCTGCTTTTTAACATAGGCCGGGCAACCCCAAATCTTAATTCTTTTAAGAGATGGTCTCTTCCCATTCCATATCTCATATGGCGTGGTAGACACGGCTTTGGTTGGAACCCTGTTTAGCAGAAATGCTGCAGTCTCCAATGCATGTCCCTAAAACGAGACTGGTAACTCAGCGTCACTCATCATGGACCGGACCATATCTAATAGGGTCCTATTCCGTCGTTCTGACACACCGTTGTGCTGTGGTGTGTAAGGAGGAGTGAGTTGAGAGAGAATCCCATTCTCTTTTAGGAAGTTTGCAAATTCTGTACTGAGATACTCACCACCTCGATCTGATCGAAGCATCTTAATACTCAAGCCGGTTTGTTTTTCTACTTCTTGTTTATATTCAATGAATTTCTCGAAAGCTTCGGACTTATGCTTTAATAAAAATACATGACCGAATCTTGAGAAATCGTCGGTGAATGTAATGAAGTATGAAAAACCGCCTCTAGCCTGTGTAGACATTGGCCCACATACATCACTATGTATGAGGCCCAGGAGCTGAGTAGCTCTTTCTCCGTGTCCGGTAAACGGAGTTTTGGTCATTTTACCCTTGATACAAGACTGGCAAGTCGCATAAGATTTATATTCAAAAGGATTTAAATATCCATCTTTGTTTAACTTGTTTAGTCTTGTTTCGTTAATATGACCAAGTCTACAGTTCCAAAGAAAAGCTTCATTTAATTCTGAAAGTTTTCTTTTATTAGTGTGTTGTATACTGAAAACTGTGTGTTGATTTAGGACATATATTCCGTTATTAAGTGTACCATACCCAACCAACATTTGATTCAGGTGAATGTTCATAACATTGTTTTGCAATACAAAATTATACCCTTCATTGTCCAACAAAGAAACGGATATTATATTACATAGCATATCAGGTACAAAATAACATGGATTCAAAATCAAAATACATCCAGATGGCAACCCCAAGTGATACTCTCCCACTGCGACTGTATGTACATTGGAACCATTTCCAACGCGGAGAGTATGGTCACCTGTCCTCAAAACCTTGCTATTTCTCAGCCCCTGCATGGAATTGCAAATGTGATAACCTGAACCGGTATCCAATACCCAGGAAGCAGAGTTTATAGAAAAACAGTTTTCAGTCACAAACGCACCTGAAGCAGAAGCATCACCATGCTTCTTCTTGAGACTTAGGTACTCCGTGCAGTTGCGCTTCCAATGTCCTGTCTTGTGGCAATGAAAACACTCGCCTTTCCCTGGGTCTCCAGCCGTGGACTTTCCCTTTCCCTTCACCTTTTTGACTCCGCCCTTAGGATTAGTGGGTTTCTTCTTTTTCTTTCCCTTGGCCTTAGCTTTTGGGCGAGAAGAAGAAGACTGTCCAATGGTCATAACGGGAGTCTTTGCTGACTTCATAGTGCTCTCTGCACTCCTTAACATATTAAGGAGTTCAGGGAGTTCCTTCTCCATGCTATGCATGTTAAAGTTCACTATAAACTGAGCAAAGGTGGAGGGGAGGGACTGCAGAATAATATCTATATATTGCTCATTGTCCATTGTCCATCCAAGGTCCTCAAGCTCTTATATAAGAGCTATCATCTTCAAAACATGGTCCGCTACTGGTGTGCCAGGGGCCATCCGCATGTGAAACAGTTTCCTTGATGCTTCGTATCGTAATACGCGGGACTGCTCCCCATACAACTCCTTTGTATGGAGTAATATCCCGTGAATGTCCATGTCCTCGTGCTGCTTTTGATGTGTGTTATCCATCGATGCAAGCGCGAGGCATTTTGCCGTGGCACAGTCAGCGTCCCATGTCTTGCGGACTTCAATGTCCGCAACTGAGGATTTTGGGCCTGGGACGGGCGGGGCTGAAGCCGTGAGGACATATGATACTTTATCATATGTCAAGGCGATCTTCAGATTCCTTAGCCAGTCTTTATAGTTGGTCCCATTCAGTTTGTTCTTATCTAGTAGAAGCTTAAGTCCAGTCATTGGTATCTGCCATTAAGAGAGAGAAAAGAATACACTCAGCGAAAGCTCTTGCACAGATTAGATTGGTTTATTATCTTGTCTAATCGATGTTTCCCACTGCTTTTTTATCAAGTTTTCTTTCAAACCTTAAAAAGAATAACTAGCCAGGATTAATTACAGTCTACAACTTCGCTAACCGTTCAGCCAGGCCAGTGTCGGTACTTTGAGGGAGGTTTCCCGTGCTTTCGCACGGACCTAATTAGAGTAAACCTCGTTTTCCCAGAGGCGGAGCCCCGTTAACACCTTTCTAGACACCTAATGAGTTAGCTAATTGCAAACTGTAAAACTCTCCTAGGAGCAACTATTGCCCACAGTGGGATCGGGATCCAACCATCATATGGAAGGTATGCAATCTCATTGCAAATTTCAACACTTGAAATTCCCGATGTAATTTTTTACCCCTAGTACTTATGATCTTAACTATGGTCAACAAATCATAAGTACCAGTCAAGTTCTACCCGTCATTTCTTGATCAATCAGACCCACCCATATGACCCTTAACTATGGTCAACAAAGTCGCATGAATGTCCTAATTAATCTGCATCATATGCATTGTAGGAAGACATCACTTAGCTACCGTACACTACGCCTTAACTAAAGTCAACAAACGTAGCACGAATACTAAGTACTCTACTTCCTAAAATGACGGAGGGTTGCGAATGATTTTTAAGAAAATCTTTAACGCTTTGAACTTGATATCGTTGTAGAATCAAACAGTTTTCAAAAGGAGTGGCTTAAGCTCCGCAGTTTTGAAAAGTAGCTTTTTCATAAAAAGCCGAGTAGTTTTTAAATCCGATTCTACAACATCTTTTAGGTTTATTTTCTTTACATTAATCACATTAATGTAATCCCATCATTTAAGTCCTTAAGCCAATCACAGAAAAGAAACGAAAATAACACGTACGCTTATGCCATCCGCATTCGGCGCAATGTTCCGTTATGCACCGTTAGGTTACTTAACTAACGGCATACCGGGACGGGACTAGCGCGGGTGTAAAACATAAGCAACGTCTACTATATATCATATATATAATAAGTCATTCGTCTCAGATTTCACAGAACACAGGCAGCAGAAATATAGATATAACGTGGGATATACTAGGACGTCCGTATTTAGTATTTAGCCAGAATAGAAAATACGGATTCCACAGTCGTGATGAATAGCCAAGCCCACACCCTGGACCCCTACGAGAGCGGCAAGTGACCCTACCAATCCTGGAGTTTAGGAGACCCGGTCTTGACTCCCCGAGATGGCCTCCCACTGAACCCCAGAACCCGGTCACCTGTGCTCCCCTCCTTAGGTCCATCCTAATGCGGAAAAGTAAATAATATACAACACTGGTGACACAACCGCAACCTGGAAGTGCCCCAAATAAAAGAATATTACATTACATTTGAATTTACATGAATGAAAATATAAAGCTCTCATCTCACAAAACCCCCCGGCTATTCAATCGCGACAATCCTACACATCATATCTCAGCAACACATAATATCACATATCATCAACGTAAGTAAGTATGCGTACCCCGATTGTCGTTGATGTATAGCAACGAAACCGGCGATATCTAACATACTACACTTACGGTCACAGAAAAGAAAGTGTAAAACTACAATATTTGGAATCCAGATTCTCTTTAGACATCATAAATGCGAAATATCACATATCTCGTATTTCATGCCTAAACCATATGAATTCCACATATTGTATCACATTCCAGACAAACAGACAGTATTAAAGTTTTTCGAACGAACAATCAAGCACCCAAGATTCACTAAAGCTCAACACTTGAGCAGGGTTCAAAAGATCCGGAGTGTGACACAGTAGTGGCGGTCCAGCCGTAGAAGGGTCAAGCCAACGCCTCACATGTGGCACGCCGTACTGCCCCAAACCCTAGGGTTCAAAGGGCAGTTCGAGACGGTCACATAATCGAGTTAAGGTTTGTTGTCTTCTAGAGGGACCACCGCAAAAAGACTTGCACGTATCTCGAAACTATTTAAACCCCGTGAATATTGAGTAAATGATATTCGTTCAAGAACTTCAATACTTTCTAGTTTACCCGGAAAAGAAAGCGAAATGAAAAATCCGATCGAAACCATGAGGCCAAAAACATCTCCAGAATTTTTCAACAGCAGATTCAGATTAAACATACTCAGAATATAATGTAGCAGGTAAGGAAAATTACTGTGCAAAAAATTGTCAAAGAGCCACTTATATGGCCGCGGACGCGCGGCCTAAGCTTTCTTATGCCGCGCTTCCGCGGCCAAAGTTACTGTTCACGGCCACGAATTTTCCAGATTGTCTAATTTTTTCCTGCTCTATTTTTTAAGAATTTTTAATTCTGAAAAAGGTCAGTTTTAAAAAAATTTCCAGAGAGCAATTTTAAAATTCGTATTTTGTTTCGATCGGAGTTTTTACTTCGCAAAAAGGTCGCCTAATGTTCTAGGTCGGCTCTGATACCAATGAAGGGATTGTTTAGCACCCTATGAAGTGTTTTGAAGCATCACATGTCCAAAAGTTATGATTTTCTTTTGTGCTAAACAAACACGCATATGGATCGATCCTAGAAAATTAGGTTTAGTAAACTTTAAGCTAACAAAAGTTAGGGTTTGAAGGCTACAACCTTTGTAGCTCCCGTTTTTGCTTCGCTCCTTAGGCTCTTTGGTGTTGAGTCGAGGTCCTCTTGAACTCCCCTTGTGTCCACGACGATCCACCGCGGAGATCTTCGTCCAAGCTCGCTACTTCGTCAAACCGAAGATAACACTCTAAACAAAACGGCTAAGCTTGTGTAGAATGTTGTTGTGGCTTTGGATCTCACTTCAAAAACCTTTCTTTGATTGTGTTTGACTCACTAGAAAAAACTAGAGAGGAGAAGATCAAGGAGGATGAAAATGGTGGCTTTTTCTTTTCAAGAGGTAAAATGATAACCATAAGGTTAAGCTTTCCAAAAGAAATAAATATCACTATATATATTTATTCCTTCTTGACTCCAACCATGATTAAATGATAGATGATTAATTTAACTTGGGTTTAGAATGATAAAGGAAAGGATAACCATGGTTTAGTGGTAGGTGAGCATGGTTAGGTTAGAAGAAGCATGTAGAAACTAGCATAATTATCCTTTCCTTTTCATTTTCTTTTTAAATCCATAATCAAATAATAATCCATTAAATAATCAATGGTGTGAGTCTTGTATTGCCACCATTTCCATATATAATCAACCATGATGGTTTGATGTATGTATGTGTACATGTATGCACATCTACATGTGCATGAAACTAGAAAAGAAGAAAGAAACACATGCATGCATGCATACATCCATCAAACCCTAGAAAGGTTTTAAGTGAGAAAACTAATGGTTAAATGATAAATCAACACTTGATTTATCAATCCGGTCATATCTCATATGACCCCACCAAAAGCAGTTCACCCGATCAATGTTCGGTATCATATACGCACATTTCAATCGGGTGCATGCGCATATCGCATATACACACCACAACGTTTCGCCTGGACTGGGTAACTCCTCTGTGGGACTCTAAGACTCGTCAATACGCCGGAAGAGGGTAATGATCATATCAAGTACCCTCAAGCCGCAAGCGGTCAGCTAAACGTAACGGCCACCCGGGTATTGAGCGATCAGAAGACAACAAGCGAACCTGCTACAACTCCCGTCGAGCCATCCGGCAACACTACCGTACAGTCCGGTCTCTTCGTCAGATATACTGCATATTGAGCCTAGGGATGGTCACGTCGACCCCAATAACTCAATAATTCGTGTCGGTGAATGGTCTATAACAGATCGAGAAACTACTGATAACACTTATCAGCAAATCTCTGCAGCCCTGGCCAGGGACTTGCTGTTATAACCAGTCGAGCACAGCACAGCATCAACTCCCAATACCGGGAGAGACGAAACCCCTCCTATCGCTCATTGCCTTCGTGTGTCTCGGGACTGTACCCAACGGCCACCTGTTTGCACGACTCAGTAGAGCCGTGGTAGGGTGGCAATCAAAGTACAGTGGGAGAACATACAAGACTCCATGACGATCTCGGGTCTACAGACTAACCTGTACCAGTGTCACCTGAGAACTGCTATCCGACGATAGATATAATTCCATATAGGAGTTCTCGGTGAGTCCGTCCAGTGTACCCAGTCAGCACTGAGCACCCGTATATGATCTTGATGTCAAACATCGATGAATGTGGGAACATCCATCGCCCATCACATGGGTCTAGTATCATATACGCTAGTCTACTCTGGTATATCGATGCCCCGTCTCGATACACCTCCGACTAGGGACATTTCAGGATATGCTTATAGACTACAAACGTCCCACTAGTATGATCTCTATCATAATCAGAGTAGTCAAGCAGATATCCTTGGGGCTTTATCAGCATGTATGAATGAATAAAAGCATGATCAAATCAACATGTCAGATAAAGAATAACCAGATAGCATACTATCATGTCGAGCAAGAATGCAAACTGAATATATATATATACATGTATAGATACATCCACTATCACATAATGGCCTCTAGGGCATACATATATCCAACAATTTTATGATATTTTTACCTTCGATGATATATATCAGTGGTATGGGACGCTGATATACATATATATTGATTATATTTTCAAAAAGACATATGCAATTCTTCTTCTGTACTTAATATTTTTGGATACGATGAGTTGACATCCACTATGAGCATGATATTTTCTAATTTGATTTTATTTCAAACCGAGTGGGGGAGCTATATGGTTACGGACATGCTACATATCCGGACTGAGTGGGGGAGTATACAGTCGGATACATGGTGGACCCGATTGAGACCGAGGGGCAGGAAAGCCGCATTTGAGGTGGGGAGCCTAGCGAGGACACTCGATACCGGAGATAGATGTGAGCGCGGCGAATATCCAGAGGATACTGACCGGGGCTAAGGATATCGAGGGGCGACCGATCTGATGAGACAGTGTCGACGATATCTAGATTTGCATGTCTGTGATGGACACGAGAGATTTGATAATTTTTGCATGTCGGTGATGGACACGAGAAATATGATGATTTAGGGTGTCGATACTGGACACTCATATATTGATGTTTTGCGATCGTTCACGATACGCCGTTATAGTTTATGCGATATAGTAGCCGATCGGGACTGATCCGGGGGACAGTACCTGAATACTATTTTTACCTGTTGATATATATAAAAGGGTTTATAAACGAGCTATAGTCTCATTATTTTGACGTGTTTAGGATAACACAAGGATCTTTTAAACTGTAAACCTCTTAAAACTCTTTACTAAACAGCGAGACGTATATCTTAAATAAAATACATATAATACTTCATACTATTACGTCTGTTTCTTATGCCGTGACATACGTATTTCGGCTACCTTATGGGCTTATACCTGGATGCATGTTATATACATATGAGATGATATATTTTCGGGTTTACACAATCGATAGTGATGCATGTATTATATTATGAATTATATTATTCTTTTGTATCTAGTTAAAACTCCATCGACCTAGACTTATAGCTTATGTATTTGTAGGTGCCGCACTTGTTGGAGTCTACTTTTGATATTTATTGGTTTTGTTTCGCTTTTTCTTTTCTTTTCCATTGGGCGTCGTATATTATCTGCGTGGTTGCTCCGCCGTTTGGGCGTGAAAGCTAGCTCCCATTGGGATGCTTTATATATTATGCTTGTATCAGGTTTTATTCAAATTTACAAAGGAGGTGTTGCCCGATTTTTTTTAAACGTCATAAATGCTTTTCAAACAAACTTATCTAGAGTTAATGACTATTTTTAAACTTCCCCTCCAAAATTTTCGTAAAAAGGTTTAGATTCCGGTTTTTTAGCTTACTTGGGTCATGTCGACATCTTTAGATGTCACGTGATTTAAGTGCCGGTCACGTGCCACTTTCGGGTCGTGACAAAGTTGGTATCAAAGTGTTTGGTTTAACCTTTGTTCGGGTCTAGGTTTGACTATGTGGAGTCTAGACATACACTTTCGTTACCTAGGCTTGACCTTACGGAGCTTAGACTTGACTTTGAGGGTCTTATACCCGAACATTCGTTACATAGGTTGACCTTGGTTGATGGAGTAAGTACTAAGTAGAGTGACGTACCGTACATATATTCTGCGCCATATTTACGATATGATACTCTGCCTAAATTACCTTAGGATGTATATCTTGAGATCTTTTCTTCTATTCGTTCAGCTGATCTATCTTCATCGATACATGTTGTTTATTCCGGTCACCATGTCTACGAAAGCCGAGAGGGCTGCAGTTAGAGACACGGTTAGGGCCGTTCAAAGAATTTCCAAAATGGTTCATTGGGAAGCTGGGTAAACTGGTTGATTTCTCTCCTAACAGATTTCGCTCCTAACACTGGCGGTCTTATGATTGGGATAAAATTTCTTAAGGAATGCTATAACGAATTCATCCCAATTGGAAATAGAGTGTGTGGTTGTGTTATACAGCCATTTTTTGGCTAAATCGCACAAAATAAATGGGAGAAGACGTAAACGCATAGCATCCACAGAAAGTTGTGAAGTGCCCATCATAGCACGTACATTTTCGAATTTGGTGATAAAAACGTATGCGTCTTCAAACTCTAGACCGTGAAATTTAGGCAGAAGATTGATAAAGTGTGGTTTGATTTCAAAATTAACCCCATTGGCTGGTGGAATAGAAAGACAAGTAGAAAGAGGACCACATATAGGGTAACATCTCTCTTGGAGAGATATACGCGGTAGATTCTGCGCACCTGCGGATGGTGGCAGAGTGGTGTTATTGAAATTTGATGGAGAACCGTCCATCTTGGTGGATGTTGTGGGTGGTGAGAAAAGAGAAGATAGAGAAATACCGACTTCGGAGTAGATAGAAGAAACGCGGACAAGACGGGCACTAGAATCCCGTGTCCAGCCGAGCATGCACTAAGCGGGTTTTGCGCAAGTGGCAGCGTATGTGTAAATTAAAAGAAAGGTTTGTTTTGAAAAAGACGGATTTAGAAAAATCATAAAAATGCACAATCAACCCTAGATCTAAGGTCACCTAGGTCAAGTCACTAGACCGCTCCTAGACTTCCAGAAGACAAATTGCAGGATCAATCCTCTACTATCTCTTTATCCCTCTTGTGGCCAGTTAAGTGCCAGGTAAGTGGGAGGTATCCGCTATGTAAACAGCGGGCCTAATTAAGTAACCACTTGCCTTAGACACACTTGTCTAGACACCATAAAAGAAATACGGATAAGCAGTAAATTACCCACGACCTTCCTCTATCCTAATTGAGCGCGACGGTCCTTAGAGTCTTGGTCTAGATATTTTTTAATTAATGAAGGGTGATGTGGATGCTAGTTTTGTGATTTGTGGGGCTTAGGAAGGGTAATGAAATCACCACCTAATCTGAATTTGGTCTTTGCCCCTTAATTTTCCGTATTACAATATGCACAAACAACCAATATCAAAACATGCAACAAGAATTTTTTTACGCGGCGAATTTTTGCAAAGAATTCTGCAGAAAAATTGTTATTGGACTTTTCAGAGGAGAGAGAAGAAGATAGAAATTATACAACAGAGAGCTGAAACCCTAGATCGTCCAAGATGCCGCGGTTCCGCCGCCATGTTGAGAGTTCTTGGATTTTGTTTTTCTACAGTTGCTTCACTAGCTTCTCTGGTCTTGATGAAATGATCTGAATCTTTATCTTCCTGCTACAATGATTCCAGATTCCCTTACAAAAATTCATACACTAATCGTTAAGCACATGATGCGTTCTTGATTTATATTTCGATAGAATAATAATACTTCAATCCAAATAGAAAGAAAGAACAAATTACACACGTATCCCCGGCAACGGCGCCATTTGATTAGTTCTCAAAAATTGATTTCTCTTTTGATTAAAAGAAAAGTAAAGGAAGCAAGAAGAGATGTTTTAGTAGTAAAGTAACCGCAATCAATAACGGTGTCGCATGTAGCTAGACCTTTAGTGAGTACGAGTCGTCCTCCAGGATTCGTGGAATTTTATCGTTTTTGCTTTTGATCGGTTGAAAGAAATAGTAAAGAAAATCAAGAAAATTGTTTAAGATTTAGTTGAAGTAATAGTTTCAAGAAAATCAAGAAATTGTTTTCAAAAAGGAAATCAAGAAAATATTCAAGATCTAATTATCAAGAAAATATGAAGAAAGCTTGTAGGATTCGATCGGATTTAGTAGCCATGGATGATGAATAAATGTGACTCATCTTATCTATTGACAGTTTAACACCAGATTGATGGCGATGAGTGCGGATTAGGGTTTTTTAGAAGAAACTAGGGTTTCTTCACTATAGTCCCTTGTCCTTTCATTGACCCCATTCATTTTCTAACCCTTCACAGAAAGATTGTCAATCTTATCTAAAATTATGGTCAAGATAATCAAGAATTTGATATCGCGCCCGATGAGGATGTTAACGATTCTTTTGCGAAGGTTTGTAAACTTCATAAGACTAAAAAAAGTATAGAATTTTATCATCCATCGATCTACCCTAATCCTACGAATCCTATCAAGCGGAGATTTACTCGCGCATCATGAAAATCAAAGAAAGATCAGAAAAAGAACTCATAATGAGGAAATTAAAAGAAAACGAAATTGAAACTAATTATTACCTTTATTATTCAACTTCAAATTACAACTTCTTCAATCCGAGATTACATGAAGAATTGCTCTCGATCACTCTCTTGAAGAGGTAATTTTTCAGTCGATCTTCACGTCGCTCGATCACCGTGAGTCTTGGACCTGTCATGGATCGCGTGCTCGTTGATGATGTTCGGCTTTGTATAAAGGAGTCTTGAATGATGTCGCTCGATGAATTTCTCAATGATTCTTGATCTTGGATCTTGAATTTATTGAATTTGTTAGCTCTTTTCTTGATTTGATTTGCTCAAGAACTAAAAGAAATTGGAATTAAAAGTTGGAATCTTTTCAATGTAGCCCTAGGTCCTCTTTATAGCCCCTTAATCAAGCTTCCCCAATAAGCTAGGTTGTTACAAAGAGTCTTCCAGAACAAGCTAGGTTGTTGCAAAGAAGCGTCCTCAACAAGCTAGGTTGTTACAAAAAATCTTCCAGAGAACTCTCGAACCCCAAGTCCCTGAATCGGCCGCGGATCCGCGGCGACTCGGCCTGACTCGGCCGCGGTTCCGCGGCCTATCGGTGAGCTCGTTGCTTCAAACTTCTGTGGTCTTATTCTGTTGATCTATGGGTCTTTATGTGATATCTGAAATCTTCTTATCTTTTCTGAATTTCTGTCAGTATTTGATTCTTCGACTTTCTTATATTTTATCGGCAGATTCCTGATTTCTGATATCTGACCTGAGCTAATCTTGCACAAGATCTCAATGAAGAATATGAGATACAAAATATTATGCGTAAAAATATTAAACATACAATTTCCTTCATAATTTTGATTATAATGTATAAACACATGGTAAATGATATTTTGCAAATGAAATTCTAATATGTGTTATATATATAGAAAATATCTTTAGATGATTAAGAAAAGTAAGGAAATTGTCACGTTAAAAGTGCACTATTTTCCACTGAACAAATTCCCTCAAACTTGACTTTGATTGTCCCGAAC